>JANVCC010000135.1:4253873-4467369 GCA_025345505.1 Todiramphus chloris collaris | reverse complement strand
TTTTGTTTGTTTTGGTTTTGTTTTTTCCCTGGAGACCTGTTTCTGAAGAGGAACCTCGACCCACCAAGGGATGGAAAAAGCCCTGTATGGGGAAGCAGTGTGAGGGTTACTGTCTCATGGGCTCTATCTTCTCTATTGCAGGAGGCAACCAGTCGTGGGAGAGTGACCAGGCTGGTTTTGGGTGCAGTTGGTGAATGCGGCTGCTTGGATCCTGGCCACATTTGTTCCTCTTCTTCTTACTCTTAATGGTGAGTAAAGAATGAAGGGACAATATTCCCTGTGCATTAAATTGAAACTAACCCAAATAGCTTCTAAAATACGCCTGGCTAATTGTTCAAGAGTAATTTACAGACCAAGAGTTACACTGCAATAATTGTGAATAATGAGTAAACCACAAAAAAAACCCCAGTAAATGGCTTGCAGACATTTTGTGAACAGAAAATGAGGCTAAATTCATTGAATAAATTAATTGCTATGGATTATTCTCTCAGCTTTAATCTGCCGCCTGCTGAAAGAAGCCTGTGCAAATGGAAAAGCTGCTCTGCAGCTTTCATTTTGAAATGTGGCTGCTTCACACTGAATAGAAAAGAGGCCTGAAAGGGATTTTGCTGTGTTATAATAATGTATCATGCTTGTAACACAATTTTCACCTTCAAAGTTTTACCTGCCCTTTGGGATGGGGCAGTTTTATAAGCCCATTTTATTAGCAAGAAGCAGATGGAGAGCCTGCAGGGAGGAGAGCTGATTTTTCCCAAGGCCACACGTTGTCTCTTTGGCAGAATTCAAGTTGGAGCTTGGGATTTTGCAGTCCCTGGCTGATGCTTATGATATTCTTCTGTTTGAAGGCTTCCCCTTCCTGCAAAAACACGCGTACTGGGAGATGAACAAAACAACCCTAAGCAGATTTGAGGCTTCGCCAATGAAAATGCAGAGGAAAAGGAGGAATGAGAAGACACGTTCACCAGCCCATTTTAGAAGATCAGCTCTAGTAAAGAGGAATTATATTTTAAGAACCAGAAGATTGTCTCAGGTTTACCATCTTAGAGGACAGCGGTGAAGGCAAAGCATTTTTCTGTAAGGATTATGATTACCTGACAGGGTCTTGTTGTTGCCAGGAGAAATGACCCTGATTTGGAAAAGATCTGTTCATTTATAAGCAGCTGTTGCTTTTTAATAGTGCAGTTTCCTCTTACTGCTTTTAATATTAATCAAAATAACACTAAGGTCCATGTCTTTACTTGCATGAAATCTGTGATTCAAAATAAAATTCTGAGAACCTTGTAGATTAATCCTTGGACTTTATAAGCTGCTAGTGGCAGCTTACTTGGATGTGAGACTGCGAACTCCTCCCAGGTTCGTGCCCAAGCTGTCTGTCATGCCTTCCCTTCCAGCAGCCGTTCTTCTCCTGGCTTGGGCTGGTGTGGCCAGGTGCCTGAGCAGGGCATCCTTGAGTGTCTGGTGGCAGCCCAGCAGCGCAGCACAGCTCTGAGGGGCTCTGAGTAGCATCACTTGGCTCAGATTTACGCACTGTGCAAGTCATCCCTCGGAGAAACCTTCAGCGCTCCTCCCTTGCGCCAGGGCTGACATCCCCCCAACGCTGGGATCGGCAGCGGGGCACTCCGACCCTCGCTGCACAGCGATAGTAAGTGCAGCTACGAGTCCTTCCCCAGTCAGCTCCCAGTCTAATGTGAGCTGTAGGGCACAGCAGCCAGCGAGGCTGAGGGCGAGCTGCTGCTGGGGAGTTCTGTTGACTGGAGCACAATTACCCCATCTGGCTTGATCGTATCCGCTCAGTTTGTCAGAAGAGCTTTTTCCCCTCCATTTGATAAAGTTTAATAGAGCAGAACAAAAACCCAAATGTTAACATTAACCACAAGGTGAGACTAAAGGAGAGGGGGTTACAGCGGCTATGGGAGGCTCACCAGAGGAGCCCAAGCTCTGTGTGCACCCTGTCTTGCAGTGCCATGTGGCAGGGGAGGGGGCCCTTCATCTGCCCTTTGCTCACAGTTTTCCCTGTTGCAGGGTCTGGTCCCCCACAGCCCTTACAACACTGTCTTCTCCAACGTGGTTAGGGCTACTGGGACAAACAGTCCCAAAATGTTGACTTTAATGCGACGTTACCTTTTGCTGCTGTTGTCTTCTTCAGCCTCGACCTTTTGGCACATCTTTCAGTTCCTGTTTGTTCAAGCACCTTTCCTGTTCTGAGGTTTCCTTTCTGATGGTTTTCCATCCAAAACAGTCTAACCCCGTCGATACCCCAGTGCACTCTGAATGTGCTGGTGTGGGAAGCTGGAGCAAGGAGCACATCCTTGGACCTGTGCAGGGATTCGGTTGGTGCTGGTTTGCTGTTCCAGGATGCTCGTAACTCTCCTTTGCTATTTCAGACATTGAGAATCAGACTTTCTGCCTTCCCTTGAAATGACACCAACGCAAAGAAATTAAAGTAAGTGTCTCCTCCTGACGTGCCTGAAGCCATAAAATGATTTGTGTATGAAACCAAACTAAATAAATCAGAATCTTTTTCTCCATGTCTGGGAAGGTTAAACCTTCAGCAGCAACAGCAGCAACACATTGCACTCAGAGTTTTGCAGACATAATGTCACTCTCTTATTTTATTACACAATGCAGTTCACCATAAATTACATTTTGTTCTTTTAATTTATTTGCATGAAAAAGATGGCATGGCATAAATCATCTTGTGTAGGTTGCTGGGTTATTTGCATTTCAGAGGTTGTTTTTAACTTTGTATTAGAAAGGAATTTGCAATCGAGAAGCTTTGGGAGGCATTAACTTTTAGTGGTTGCTGGTTCTCCAAAGGTGATGGATGACGTTCATTTTGCTTAGGACAAACTTCTCAAAGTTTGTGTCTTTCTAAAAAAACTCATCTGAGGCAAAGACTTGAAAGCCAGTGAGCGATGCTTTCACCTCAGGAAATAATTCCTCCTGGAAAAGCAGGTATTTGGGAACAGAGTTTGGTCTCTGAAGCCAGCTGCTCCCACTGCTCCTCCCATGCAACATCTGCCCCATGGAAGTTGGGTCGCTCGCTCTCTGCCTTGCTGAGAGGAGGTGGTTGGAGAAGCTCGTAGCGTGAAGGGTGGTTTGAACAACTGCCTCTGCCCCAGAGAAAGGAGCATCGTCACATGGGTCTCGCCAGCATTGCCTGCCCGTGCTTGTTGCTGCTTTTTGTTACACTGCTTGTTTAATGGCATCTGACACAGGACTACTAGGAATCTGGAAGGATTTAATGTTTACTAGTTCATTCTAAAAAAATGTGATGAGCAGTGGTATCAAATTCAGTACAACAGGTAGGACGCAGGGAACAGAACAGTGGAGTAAAATATATTTTATTAGTGATGAACTGAGGCTGCACAAGAAAGAACCCTTTAAATATCTGACATGTTAAATGCATTGTATTTCTCTCCAAGAAAGAGACAGTCAAAGGGGCAGGGGGGATGAACTGCAGTTATTAACCTGGCTTGGCAGTGACGAGAATGGGGTTGCTGAGAAGGCTGAGGCAGAATTCAAAGGCGTTCGCTGCCGTCAGGAAGTTAGAGCACTGCTGTGGCAAAAAGTTGGAATTGCTTTACACATTGATGGAAGGCCTCCAGTGAGAGGCTCATCATCTGAAGGTGCACACAGTTCAGGAGTTGAAAGCGAAGCAAAGAAACACATCCACTGCCTCGTGTAGGTGGGAGCTGGAGATCATCAAAGCCAGCCTGGCTGCAAGGTACCTGCTGAAGCAAGGGATGAAAGGGGCCTGCTGGAGGAACGAGTCCATCTGCTTGCTAACAGGGATTTGCAGCTCCAAAAACACGGGGAAAATTGCTCGTCGCTTCGTTACGTTCCTTGTTGGCTCGTCTTGCCATACACTTCAGAAAGGACTGCGCGCTGCTCCATCCAGCTGACTCCCTAACAGGATGCATCTACAGTCAAGTGGCCCTTAATAATATGCAAACATCCTAATAACTTTTGCCAATGGAATTCTGGACTAGCTCTAGGTGTCCAGTATGGAGAAGTATTTCTAGAATCCCCAGTGCCACCCAAACAGCTTTAACGTGCCAAAATGTGTCAGCAAGTGGCTCGTGCTTTCCCCTCTTACAGAAGACGGATCCTCTCAAGTTTTCTCTTAAAAGCTCCCTTAACATGAGAGACTGCACATTTCAGGTTTCCTTAAGTAAGACTTGGATTCCTTTTCCTGTGTTATTTGCACTAGCTGCCTTCATCTCCTCTTTGAAGGTCCCTCTCCATGTATCAGCTTTGTGTTACTACAAGAGCTGGATCCGGCACAGAAGCCGTTTTGTCACCTGGTTCCCCAAAGGCAGAGCTGCTAAGGAAGCTGGCAGATCTGACTGATCTTTGTTCTGGTAAATGGATACTTAAACGTGTGAATGTTTGTCCACTCTCTGCCTGTTCTTAAGTTCCTTCAAGTTAGAAGGGATTTATTTTTAATTTTTTTTTTTCCCCTCTCTTGGTAAATGAAGAGGAAAGAATGAAGCATCACTTCCCTTCAGAGGCAGCTGGTGCTGCGGAAGCACGTTAACCAGGTTAGCAGCCTTTGTAGGAGTTCTAGTATAACATGGTTTTCAAAACCATGGATTTGTCTAGCCAAGGTTCTCTCAGCCATCGGTTTGGTAATGTGCACTAATACCAGTCCTGACCAGTAAAAGCTCTGACCCTCGTGCTCTCGGTGGGTAGCTCTTTTTGTGTCTGTTTACCAGCCAGGGACTGCATGTCTCCCAAGAGGGAGCCCAGCAAATGTGGCTCTTGGCCAAGTTTTCTGTGCAGTGGGATAACAGAAGGATTCAGGATGCAGTTATCAACTTCTTGTTACCAGTGGAGTATCTAATCCCATACAGGATTCTGAATTTTTTGGGAGACAAACCTGCGTGTCACTGTCAAAAACACGGGCAGCGAGTGCTAATGTCAGAGGTGTCTGTGTGTGCACTCAGGGAGGTGAGGAACAATCCAGCACACCCCGTAAATTAATGGCCATGTCTAATCTGGTGTAGCCATTTAATTTATGGGTTACTGGTATGTGTTACTGCATCTCAGAGAGATGCAGGTGTTATTTTCCTAGGGGCGTAACTGATTTTTTGGTAGAATTAGTAGTCACTGAATTGCCATATACCCATTTTTCCACTTTCTGTTGCTGAGGGCTGTTGCACTTTGGTCTTGGAGCTTATCAGACCTTGCAGACTAAGCTGGGTGGAGGTTGGACAGTACTGGGATGAGAGATTTCATAGCAATTTTGTGATGCTGTGGGGAAGTGTTTGTGACTGAAGAGGGCACTTTCTGCTATGAGGGGATGCTGAACACACACCCCAGGCTGGAGCCAGGGTGCTGGAATGCCACAGGCTCCATCTGCAGCGGGCGTGTAGAATCAGGTGTGTGGTCTGATTTCCTACTGACCACGGAATGGATGTCCTGGCCAAAACCAAACGTACGGAACCGATCCTGCGTTCAGAGAATATATCGTTACTTCTCACTCCCTCTGAACCTGTCACCGAGTTTTTCTGTGCATGGCTGCAGCATTTCAGACAGGGACAGAGGAGGAGACCACGTCTGTAGGCAGAGGTGGTTGTGAGATGCCACCAGTTGGTTCTGTGCGTGACGTCGCGTGCAGGTACAGCATGGAGAGCCGTATGGATGCTTGGCTGCTTAGAAGTCTCTGTTAACTCCCACCTGAGAAGCAGCAGGGGCTGTTTTGTACACTCCGTGTCCCACAGCCTCCTTCCTCTGCCCAAGGGGACCGTGATGGTCCTCAGCAGCCTTCTCTGCTGGGCCACATCCCCACACTGATGTGGAAAACAACTGGAAAGCTGGCTGTTGCTTTTAAAGCAGTGTGGGACTTCCGTAGCAGTGCTCTGCAAATGGTGTCTCTTTTGTCATTAGCAAGTGACCCCTTAATCACATCGACAAGTAATCACTCACATGAGTAATCCTATTGATATTACTCGGGCCAGAGCTGCATCAGTATAATCCAGCAAATAACTATTCAGTTGTTTAGTGTATAAATGCTTCTAACTTATGTAGAAATGGGAGGCATTTCTGTCTTGTTCGTTAAAGAAAACATGGTGTGAATTATCATTTACTTAACATATACAGAACAAGGCAGATTTTAAGCAGCATAATGCAATAAAAAGAACAAATCTTTCCCCACCAGTGACAATGTGAAATTCTTGCTCAATATTTCCCATGTTTTTCTGTTATGAACACAAGGGACAGCCACTGTGAAGAGCAATACCTGGTACTGGCACCAGCTGAATTGCAAAGTGTTGAGAGGGGTAAGGAAACTACAAATATCTTCTGAGACAGGATGGAAAGAAAGTGATGAAGCACTTGAACAGCAACAAGAAACGGACAAAAGTGTTTATAAATACTTATGGCACAGCTTTTCTTTATTTACTTATTCACACTTTTATTTATTTTGATAGCAGTGCTGGAATGCTATTTTTGTCTGTTTTCTCCCTTTATTCCTACTCTTACATATATGGTAAGATCTTTCCTAATTAAGGAAATAAAAGCTTCAAAGAGAAGGCTGTTTCCTTTTCAAGGCATTCTCCTACACTTGGGAGAATGATGCCTTTTTGGTAAATCCCCAGTTTTCTAGGAAAAATGATGTTCCAGCTGCAATTCATGCATAATCTCCCGAGTAAATAGTTTAAAAAGAAATCTCTGTAGTAATACAGGGAGAAAAACAAACTGATAAGTCTTGACAGATTGATGGCTTCTTCCTTCAAGTAAATCTTTATAGATTAGCATGTCTATTTTCTTTTCATGGATATGTTTGTTAGCACTATCTCATCTCACCTAATCTGTATGGGAAGTACATTTATCCTAGAGCTGTGGGGCATTTATACTGTTCACTTGTCTCCAAGAATAATGGAGAGGACAGGTAAGATAATTTCAACTGTATTAAAGGTTGAGATGACTATACCTATTTTTATAATGGGACACTCAGAGTGAATGAATTTAGCAAATACATAACCAAAGTGTTTCAGATCATTCACTCTGAGAAACACTTTTGTTATGTATTTGCTAAAACCACACCTTTCTAATGTTTTGGTTTGGAATGGGTTTTTTTTTCCTGTTTTGCTGTTAAATAAGGGCACATGGGGTTGTTCTAGGGCAAGGAGATAACAACGGCCACCTCGGGATGCTGGGGAAAGATGTGAGGGTACAGGAGAGCCTCTGGTTCACAGGGAGTGGTTTGGCTTGAGCAGTCCCAGACTGTGGGCTCCCCCGTTGCCTCTTGTTTGTAAATGGAAACCAGTGTTGAGCGTGGGGAGACGTCTCTGAGCACAGTTAGCACTGGCACTGATGAAGGACTTTTGTGACTGGGAATGTTTCACTGGGGTGACAACCGACCAGGGGCTTGTCTCCAGACCTACCAAAGCAGCTGGTCTCCAAAAGTCCTCTCCTAGTCTTTATCCTATGGCCAGCCCACGTGCAGGCAAGATTTTGTTAGTTAAATGCTGGTTTGTATTCAGGTGCCAAAGGAGCCTTTCCTGCTGTCCTTGCTGCTTTGCCAGATGTTCTCCACTTTCTGTCTGTGCGGCTGATTCCCCTTTTTGAAGCGTGACTCTTTGTAACTGCCTTCAACACACTTCACTTATTTCATAGCTCTTCCACCACCGTCAAGCATTTTGAATCCTGGTCCTGTCCTCCAGAGCTCTTGCAACCACTCCCAGCTTGCTGTCATCCACAGACTGTATCGGTGTCTTCCCTGCTCCAGCTCCCGAGCAGGAGCACTCCGTGGGGCTCCACTTCATCCGTCCTCCCCTCTTTACAGGGAACACCAATAGCTGCTCTTTGGCTGGTGCTTTTCAACACACTTCATACTTGCGTTATGTTAATCTAATTTAGACTCTGTTTTTTGAGTTTTGCTTGTGAGACTTCCGTATAAAGCCTTGCTCGTTGGGACACACAGCATCTACTGCCTCGGGATGAGCTCGTTTGCCCCTCCTCTGCCTTTCTTCCTTGCTGTGCCCTCTTCCTCCCTTCCCTGAGTCTTCCTTAGGTTTGAATTTATTTTTATTTTTTGTTCTTGATAAATTTATAAACTTCTATTGGCTATGTCTCTTGGGCCACCATCTAATATTCTAGGTGATGACAACATGATTGATGAATAATAGATTCCAGTATCTTTCAGCTGCTAAAGGGAGCTATAATTTATAAATGCATCCCTTAAGATAGAAACGGTGTTTGTCCTTCTGGAGTTAATCAGCCCCCTTGTCTTTACATTACTGAAAACTCCTTTTCATTGTAATATGCAAAAGAAATGTTTGGAAATGAGCAATTTACATTGCATTAGTGTGTCAATTAGTGGCCAAATGTTTTGGGTGCTGCAGAAATCCTGTAAGTGATACTCCCTGCCCTGGAAAACGTCAATATTAAGCAGGGGAGGTAGGAAACTGAAAGAACTGAAAACAAACACACAAGGAAATTAATTGAATTGCTGGGGTGTAGATCAGTGGCACAATGGAGATTAAAAGGCAGTCTCTTTGAAATCCAGAATAAAACTTTGCCATTTCTCTGGTGGTTTTTTTTGATGCGCTGTGGAAAATACAGAAAAATGAAACTGGTCCCTTGAAAGCATTTCAAATTGAAGAACAGCGTGAAATGTGATTTTTATCTTTTCAAAGATGGGGATTTTAAAAAGTCACTAAAATCCCAATAAGAACTCTGAAAATAGATATTTGGGGTGGCGGAAGGGTGGTGTGATGTGTGTCATTCTGTATTTATATTTTCAATATAGAAAGTAGCTATCGATATACTTGTCTTATAATGTTAGCAAAAAAACCACTTGGAGAAAGCTGAATTTCATCTTCTTGCGTTGTGGTGGATACAAACAAAAAGTGGTTATGAATCACTTTTCATTGATAGCAAGATTTTATTTATCCATTTGTTTTACTGGAGTGTCTGCTGAAATGGACGTTCTTGATTAATGATCTACAGGAGGTAACGCTGGAGAAATCTGCCTTTGCAACTGCAAGGATGGGCTCAGGTTGTGTGTAAGTGACCCTAAGCAGGGCTGGGGCTATAACTCACCCAAGCACCCCTGGGCAGGACCTCAGGAGGGGACAAGGGTCACTTGCTGCTGAGCAAAAGCATTGCTCCTGCCACAGACTGCAATGGAAATGTGTCGGTGAAGGGGTTCGACAACCCCGTTGTCAGGAATAGTTGTTAAAAGTATTTCTGCTAGAAATATAAACAGATCTAGTTTATGTGTAGACCATTGCTGCCATTTCAACCCAGACACTGCTCTCTCTATTGAAGTGATGGACCTTTTACAATGCAAGATTATAAACAACAACGTAGAGGCGAGGAGGACGCGATGTCTCTGGAGCTGGCTCACCCCAGGCTGCTGCTGCCATTGCTCAGGACAGCTCTAGCCCTTGTCTGCTACCTTCTTATTTCACTTTCTTCCTACTCCTTTTTCCTGCACAGCTTCTCCTTTACCACACGGGCTGTAAATTCTCCCTTCTGCTATTTTCTGGGCTGCATCATTTTTATTCTTCTTATCCCCTTATACTTGCAGTTACAACATGAAATACGCCAGACAGCCGCTTTACTCCTGTTCGAGAGCTTTTCTGCCTGTAGAGCCTGTGTGTGCCTTAAACAGCACAGCCTTCCCTGCTTGAGTGGGTTTCCTGAAATTAAAAGCCTTTCAAGAGTGCTGCTACGCTTTATAAGCCGTACATCTTATGGACGGTTTGCTGTATGCAGATTTTCACAAACTCATTTTTCAGCGTGCTGGTGGCTGTTCCCACGCACGGCATCTCGCTAACGAGGCTGTGGGGCCAGGAGGGGATCTGTTCTCAATTACTGCCTCGCTCTTTCCCCTTTTTATCAGTTTCAGGATTACCGGTGTTACGAAGCAGTAACAAATTAAGTCTTACCTGCCTGGAAGATTTTCCTGAAATTGGTGAATGTGCAGGAAAGAAAAAGGTACGCAAACAAATGCACTGTATGTGCTCCTCTTGCAGAAGCACAGCACCTATGAACATCATCTCTGTAAACACGTGGGTTTGTCTGAGAGCAGATTGCTCCTCGTACAGGTACTCGCCAGCTGTGCCCTGTTCAAGCCCAGTTTGACCCACCTGTAGAGAGATGGAGCTCAGCCCAGCCCTGAGCGCGTTCCTCGGCCGCGTGCTCCAGCCCATCGCCGTTCGCTGCGGCTGGAGGCAAGCGGCTGACCCAGAAAGCAGAGACACAGCCATGGAAAATGTGTGCGTTGTCCAAAAAGATTGCATGCTAAAATCTCTCCTCTGCAGCCTGAGCTGGTTACTCGGCAAAACTCACCTCCTGGGCTCCTGGAGGACGGGGCTGGGGAGTCTGAGCTAGAGGCACCGGTGCTGGCAGCAGGCACCCAAACTGCGCTTCCCAGGAGGAGCTTTTGTGGGAGCGTTTCTGGGGCTAAACAGTTCACTTCTCCAGCTGCCATCCCACAATAAACCAGAAAGTGTTTTTTTTCCTGCAGAATTTTTTTTTCTGTGGAAAAACAGTGTTAATTTAAAAATCCAATTTGCTGTTTAAAAAAAAACCCACAAAAAACCCAAACCAAACCCCCTTAATATTTTAATTAGTCCTGTTAAGAAATTTTGCTTGAAACTGTTCGCTAGGTCCTGGGCCAGCTGAGTCATTTGGGGTCCTTCATTTGCCTTGAGTGGGAGTTCAAGCAAATCTTCTGTCACTGAAATAGCTGGAATCAATACTTAGACTTCATCCTAGAGCACGGGAAGCGTGATAACATGTTAACTGCAGTTTTGGCTTCTGATATACTTTGTACATCATCAGAACCGATGAAGCATTTTATGGGAGAAAAGAGAAAAAAACAACAAATCAGGGAGTATTCCCCCAGGCTGCTGAGTACATGTGGTGTGTAAAATACTACTATTAATCTCAGCTGGGGATAAATAATGGATTCAGAGTAGACAAAAAAAAAAAAAAGAGTCCGTGCAAACAAACCCCAACCACTTGGAAAAACGTTTTGAACGTAAAAGCAAAAAAGCAGCTGTTACATGAGGCTTTGTGTCTAATGGTCCAAAATACAGCCAGGCATTGAACAGAGATTTGTGTGCGTTTACTTCTCCGTATTAAGAAATCACACAACACACCAAAGCGTTAAAATGAAGGTGTTTGCAGTGTTTAACAAGCTGTTTGTTTGCGTGTGAGCGCTGTCGGGCTGGTTGCGGTCAGCTCTGGAGAGTGGGCAGCTGCGGGAGGGCCAGCTGGGAGAGGTGCTGGTGGGATGCTGCAATAGTTTTGGGCTGAGCATATATAATTAATCTTAAATCAATTTACTGTATCAATAATGAAGCACCTCTTAATGGACTTTTGACTGGTCGAGTGTCAAGGCGGATCGTGCAGCGTGGAGAGAAAGGAGAGGAACAACTTCCCTCATTGCATAAGCTCGTTGCAGAGCATGAATAAATCATTCTCACTGGCAACTGCTTCCTACTGCTTTAAGACTTCTGAAGGTAAGTTCTTCTAGTTTAACATGTGCCTGCAGTTTAGGAGCAGCCTCGTCCTCTTAAGAAAAAGCACCTAATTTACTCACTGCTTTTAATAAAAGGGCAGGTTTATGAATTTGGGAAAAGAGAACCAGCTGAGAGTGGAGGTCACACTCTGCCAAGGCTGAGCTGAGCTGAGCAGCCCCCAGGAGAAGCTGTCGGGAGTTAACTGCATCTCAAAACCACTGCGAGCCCTGCAGTGCTACTTTGAGCTTTTCATTTAACTGCATGAACTGCTTTCTGTTACAAAGGTCTTTCTTCACTACCAAACATTACCTCATATTTTTCATCTGAATTTCACACATTGTCCTCTGGGAATTTCCATAGGTTTCTGCTCTGGAATGACACTGTTAATAATGCTGCTGTGTGCTCTTACTGCTGCTCCCCTGTGCTGAATGCTGCTGTTCCTGATTTCTGAGACAACGGGGAGAGGTTTTAGCACAATTGCAACCATGAAAATCAGCCGCAGCTATGCTGGTCAAGCTCTTCCCAACACTTCACACCTCTAATTTTCTCATGAGTCTGGATGGCAGGTTTTCTGTGGCTCTAGAATATGGATGAAACCAAGATAATCTGTTTAGCAACTTAATTAATGTCCTTGATTAATCTCCTGTGGTGTGTGCATCACCATGCTCCACCATTGAATGGTGCTGAGGGCTTCACTGTGAGTAGAAGCTGGTCAGTTTAGAGAGAGCTGAGGGTTTCAAACCTAAATGTTTATTTGCCCCAGGCCTACTGGGAAATTCTGCACTGCACTCAGCATTTGGGCCATGGTGGAGGTTACAGTTATCTGTGCCGTTTAAAGATTTCCCTAAAGCTGACAAGGCAAAGACTGAGTTGGATTCCTCCTCAGAAAGTACCTGCTTGTGTTACTAAAAGAAGCAAAAAATAAAAAAGAGCTCCCCTTCCTGATTCCCATCTTATTCCACTACAGGAAATGCTCTGTTCTGAGTAAGGAGAACTCAAATTTAGTGTATTTTTAAGCAAATATGGTAGTTCTCTCACGTTCACATCTACAAGATTTATCAAGGCTGCCTGGAGGGTGAGTATCTCTGTGCGTTGACAACTCAGTTAGTGCTGCCCTGCTACTGACTTTGTCTTTTTTTGTTTCTTTCTCTTCCTGTTTTTCTGAAATGTAGACAACCTTCCTTATAATGAATGTGCCCAGTCGTCCCTTTGTTGCAGCATCAGGAAAAAAACCCAGATAGATGTTACCATTTGCCTAGGTAAGATAAATAATGATTAGGCGGTGGGTTTCTCATCTGAAGACGGATTGGGCAATAGAAGCCATTCTCTCTGAAATTTCTCTTTTCAGATGGCTGAGAAGCAATTTCAAGCACAGGGAAGTTCTGGCCTGGTAGTGTTCATCACTTCGTTTCTAGTAGAGAAATTAGTCATGATGTAAGTAAATAATGGAGAGAGTGTAAAAGGCAGAGTGATGCGGCATTTTTCTTCATCGTTTGATTGCTGCATTGCAAAAGCCATCGCCATGGAGAGGTACAATCTGCAGCACGGCAGCTCTCTGCAAAAAGCTGGCAGTGTGATTAGGCAGGAGATCACCTTCTGGGACTGCCTGCCGGGTGTTATAACCAGAATACCCTCCTGATTTTATAAACAAGTCTTTTAGCAGCTTCTAAAAGGCTTTCCCCTCCAATCACCCATGTTCTACACCCCTGCTGGGAGAGGGCTTCTTTTCTGCTCCTTTCTGGTTTTATACAGACTGGAAAGTCCAGAAGTGCAAAACAGCTGTGAAATTGGTAGGAGACATCTCCAGGACTGAGTGGCTGGGAAGGTGGAACTTTATTTCCAATCCAATTTTGCAGGTTACAGTGATGGAAAGGCACCGTGGAAGCGTTCAAGGTTCAGACCTCTCTGAAACTCAAAATAATGAAACCTGTGCATTGCTCTTATTAAGGGGACACCCTCCCTCCCCGCTCCCAAGGAGTACGTCCAAAATTTCCTATGCTCTTTTGAGGTACCAATACATTACTCAATATATTCTGAGCCATTCTTCCACATGTCGTTTGTTGCTTGTATTAATGGAAAGCATGTTCTCTGCTTGCTGCAACTGCTACCAGTGCAGGTGTTATGGGAGGAGAGAGAAAAAACAAAAGTCTTGGGGGTTTCAGCTTGAGGAAAACGAATTTTATATAAATATGGGATTTTTTTTTTTTTTGGTCCAGGTTAGAGCTGTCACTTCAGAAAATAGATATTAACAACCCCTTCCTGGATGGAGGTTTGTAGTGGTGTCTCTCGTGCACCTTCTCACTTTAGCTTCCTTTGTGTTTCAAGGCCATGGGGAAATGTCTTTTGCTGCTCCCTCCGTTCTGTATTCATTCATCATTTTCATATGGTAACTACGCAGAGCTGTGTCATGTGTTATTCCGCTCAGTCACACAGAAAGCTGCCAAAGTTAAAAATCAATTTTTTTCTCGGAACCAGAAACTAGGAGCTGTTTCTTGTCACGCTTCAAGAAAGTGAAAAGTAGCACTGGCTCAGAAGCTGTGGGTTGTAGTTTTCCCATTCCTCACAAGTCCCTGAGATTTCAGAAAGTTTTCTTGCTCATATGGGATTGAAACCATGAGCTTTTGAAGATTTTCCTAGAAAAACAAACCAAAAATGGCATTCAGTGTAGAGCCAATGACAAAGTGAGGTCATGAAAACGTGTTTATGTGAATTGATTTTTTTTTTTGGCGTAGCAGTTGCCAGCCTGGATAGAAGGAGCTGCATGACACTGGGCACCAAATGGTGAAATTCTGGCCTGGATTTGATGCTTTCATTTTCCTGTCATGTCCTGGAGTCGAGCAGAGTTGGCTGCTAGGAGTCAGTTGTGTGCTTTGGCCCACCATGGTCTGTAGCTGGTGATGGCAAAGGGCTTGGCCTCAGAGTTAATAAAACCCCAGATGTTTATTGATTTCTCTCTGCTGTCCTCACTGATAAGCAGGTCTCCTTTTGAGTCATGTGCAATCCTCCTGCTTAGACAGAAAGTGATTGTGGGTGAAAGCACTTGTGACTCCTAGACGTGACAGTTTGGGCCATTTTTTTTTTTTTTTCAGATAATGTTTGGTTTTTTTCCCAGCTCACTGGCTGTCTGCCGGCTAAGCCCAGTCCTGGATCCCTCTCCAATGGTGCTGGTGTCACCGTGAGCCCGACTGCCTCAGTGTTGGGCATTTCCAGAGAGGGGTCTGGTCAGAGATAAGCCCAGGAAGGCTGCAGAGGGGACGAGCTGCAGTGATGGATTTTCCCATCTTAGCGAAGCTTGTAGGCTGACTGGGAGCTTTAAGGGTAAGGCACTTTTCTTCAGAAGAAGAAGCAGCAGAGGGAATGAAGGTAGGGAGTAGTGATGACAAGAAGTGGGTGGATAGTGTTTCTCATGAGTTTCCAACAAACCCAGCTTCTCCTTCAATAGCCCCACTCTGGGATTCCAGTTCTGCCTTTACAGCTGAAATTGCTGCCAAGGAGTGGGGCAGGGAGGGGACCGTCCTGCACCCAGAGCATGAGCTGGCAGCACCCAGGCGCCTTCTTTCCAAAGCAGAAGGTTTCTTACTCTGCCATGTGGGAATTGGCTCTTCCAGAGCTCTGTCTCTGGTGTCTGTTTCTCCCCAGACGGTGGGTTTTGAGGCTGGCACCCCGCGTGAAGCGGGCTGGATTATACTCACAGATGAGCGCTGCCAGGGTACCACAGCACTGTGACAAGATGCTCTGCGATATATAGAGAAGCCAAGGCAGAAGATGTGGGGGAAAAAAAAGACATTTACATTTTTTTACTTGGAGAAGTAAAATAAACATGGGAACGTTTCCCAGGAGAAGAGCTTGTTATGGTCTATGTGTTAAACTGCAGCGGGCTGCAGGGATGGTATTTGCAGAAACATGTCACTCAGCCATGAGCTGGTCTGTGCTGCTGCCTTTCTGTGCAGGCTTCACGAAGCACACCAGCCTAATGCGTCCCAGATTGGCAAAATACTTAACCTTTCTCTAACAGGAAAGATCAAAACAGGGGAGACAGTCTTCAGTTGTTTGGTTATTTTTATTTCTATTTTTTTTTCTGATATTTCAACCACAAATACAACATCTTTGAGTTTACTGAAAAAGCCATTTATGATGTTTCTCCTGAAAAATTCAAACCAGCTTTGTTGCACGGGAGTGGTTAACGGTTTCTTTAAGGTGTCCGTGTTGCCAAGGCAACACAACGTGGATGGGTTGGAGATCTGGTCCATGGTTCCAGGGTAAACTCCTGCGCTGGAAGACTCTGCACTCAGAGGAGCAGAACTCCATTCCTCGTTCAATTTTGTTGCAGCTACCATGCTTATGCCTGGCTGTTTAATAAAGGTAATGAAGAGAATAATAAATTGGGAAAGGTTAAATATGGTGAACTGTGGGTTGTTTGCTGCTTTTAGTATTAAATTGAAGGGCGTGTTGCGGATACTTATTGGTAAGGAACTGAAAGATTCAGAGCATTTTAATACAAAGCACATTTCTATCTCTTCACAGCAATTACTGGATTAGCAATGTTGATCTTGGATCTGAAACTGGGAGTGCAAATGATCATTCAAACGTTGAGTTCAAACAGTTGGTGTGGATGAGGGCGAACAAGGTCTAAGAACAAGTAGGGAGAAGGAGTAGGATGAGCAGGGGGGTTCAGCACCTGGCTGAACTCTGAGGGGGTTCAAGGCCTGACACTATTATCTTTTTGTCACCTCATTTCCCAGGTAGTGAATGGGATTCCATAAAGTGGAGATCTATATAGCCAACAAGGACAGCACAGCTATTAGTAGGAACTTGGCATGTTCCTGCTGCCTCCTTACCGTGGTGGCCTGAATTGTGAGGCATTTCCGTGCAGAAGGTGATTGTAGTAGCAGTATTTTATTTTTACTGGCTTTAGTTGGATACCCAGCAAAGGTCCTTATGCCTTCTGTTACCAATTTGTCTGGATGCCCAGGCTCTACTAAACATAGTTAAAACAAGTATTTGTAACTTCAGATTGGGAAAAATACCCCCACTTGTTACTAGAATCATCTCAGCATTTATACTGATGAATGCCCAGTTCCAAACTGGTGATTAGATACCATTTTTCACACTGTGCTCTCACACACTAGATTTTCTTCACATAAAAATGTGGCTCGTGTTGTTCTGATTACACTTCCATAAACATCCCCTTGGAGCTGATCATTGAGCAACTGGGCTTTTCTTTTTACATATGGCTAAAAAACGAAGCCATCGATTTTTGAAAAATACTCACGGCAGTGACCTGATTTCACCTCCTTTGAAACTTCCCAGCCGGTCCCAAGGTGAGTGCTGGGGGTGGCTGGGGCTCTGTCCCTGATCAGAGGGTGCAGCCCGTGCACCGTGCAGGGGCTCCAAGCTGCTGGCGAGCGTGGGCTGGCAAAGGCAGGGGCAGATCGGCTCCCTTCTTCGAGGCACACATGCCATGAAGTCATTGGGTTTGCCATCCTTCGGCACCCATGTGCGTGATGTCATTGAAACTGCTGGGACCAGCTCTGGGGAAATGGGGTGCCCTTGGCTGGGATCCCAGCTGGAAGAGCAGCAAGCATCCCATGGAGGGGATCTGCTGTAGAAACCATTAAAGGGTGCTCGTTGCTGGGAGGTGAGAGAAACCCAGCCACCCTGTTATGGTCTGATTATCTCCAAAAGCAATAAAATGTGTTGTTAACGTGTGGAAAAGGTAACGCTTCTTCGTACGTGGTCCCAATCTGGTTAATCGGGCAGAAACCATAAAGGCAAGAGTTATTTGGAATCTGTCCTCAGGCGCGTGAAGGCACTGTAAAAGTTGCTCTCTGTCATATATTGTTCATAGTTCACTTTTTAACTCTGTGAAGTGGAGCAGTGCTGGAGTGGAAAGATGATTTTATGCTGAGAAGAAATGTGATTGGTCCCAGTCTTTTCTCGAGCATGCCTAGACTGACTGTGGAATTCAGATTAGTTCTTTAAACTCTTATTTTTAAAAGGTGGGATAATAATTCTGACTTAAGGGGGATGTTGTAAATTGTAATTCATTTTTGCGTGTTCAGGGGGCTTTTCTTTAAAGTTGTGTATCCTTATTCATTTACATTGCATAAGCAGCACAGGGAATAATATGAAGTGTTATTTATGAATGCTTTTTCACATTAAAAAATGTAAATTCACTTTCACATTTGCGATACCTTTGTTTGTTTCCCTCAAACCTTCAGACAGATGTTTTTGTTCATAAAAGCCAAGGGCCCAAATCTCTCTGGTGTCGCCAGCGTTGTTAGATGTCTCTGTACCTGAATGCCAAGCAAGGCAGCAGCAGAGGTAGGAATGAGGAAGGCAGGTCTCCAGCAGCTCTGAAATGAGACTCTGACCCCAGAGACCCTGTCAGACAACAGGCAGCTGACAGTGCCCAGGAAGGGCTGGCATCCCCCTGCCCAGCCCGCAGCGCTGAGCGGCATCCGCCGGACCTGACGCGGGCATTTCCACTGCCCAGCAGACTCTGGAACGTTTTGGTGGGCATCAGTAGGAAAGCCAAATTTATCTTCCAGCTCAGGGCAATTAAAGAGCGTAAAATATCAAGTGTACTTAATGTATTTACTTCAAAGGACTCTTTTATGCCCATTGAAGACTATCTGGTATTCAACCTGTACCCTAAACTGCTTGGAAATAGAGGAGCAAAGTGAAAGGAAGCCAAAAATTTCAGTCACAGAGAGAGCTGTGTTTAACACTTCACAGAGGGAAGAACTAAGGAAGCTGGGAGAGCTGCGGGTGGTGGGAGAAAATACATCAAAGCAGCTCTCTCTTTGTTTTGTTTGGTGTTTTGTTTCCGGTTGTTTGTTTAGTTTTCTTTTTCTTTTTCTCTTCCTTTTTCTATTTTTATTTTTTTGTTCGTTTTGGTTTGTGGTTTTCTGGTTTGTTTTGGTTTGTAGTTGGTTGCTATTTTGTGTGTGTGTTTGTTTGGTTTGGTTTGGTTTGGTTTTTCCCAGTTTGGTTTGCTCTCCTATCTTGAAACAAAACTGTTTTGTCAGTCTTGCTATTTTGGTGCCGTTTCCTGGCACCCTTAGTAAGTTTGCAAGAAATCTTTGACCGAGTATTGTAGTAAGAATTCAGCAAAGCTAAAACTTACAGCTGTGCTTGGTTCATATTCTCCAGCACGTTCCTCTCCCGTGCTCCTTGCCTGAAGTAGCTACAGACCTGTAAACAGAATGCGGAGCAGCACTTTTTATCGAGATGCCTTTTGTTTAATCCTCAGGGCAATTTCTTGTTGGAAAGAAACAGAACATCATTTTAAATAATTACTGGAGAAAAGAAAAATTTCAATTAACTGCAAAGTGCCCACTTTTGGGGATGCAGCGTTAAACACTAAGATAAAAGCGCAGTAAATATTATGAGCTCCAGTGTGTAAAGCTTAGAAACGGTGGATGTTAAGATTAATCTTGGTGGAAGAAGATTACGGCAGATATCCTCATCCTGTTGCCCTCTCAGACAAGTGGAAGTTATTGATGGTGCTCTTTGCTGGATTTTTTTGTTTTATTTAATAAATCACATCACTGAAGTCCAAATGAGATAAAGCAGTATTACTCAGCTAAATGACTTCCTTACAGACTTGCTTCTCACTTGAGGTCTGAATGAGAGCTGGCCTCTGCTGGGAGGAAATGGGTTTTGGGTGAAGATACGGGGGAAGAAATATTGTCATTTGTATGACTCCATGAGGAGTTAGTTGGATGTATTTGCAGTACAGGATCCTATTTTAAAAAATATATAAATATATATTTATATGCAGTCATATTAACAGACACTGAATGAAAAAAATGAGGGTTCAGTGTAAGCAAATGGTAAGACTTTTACCTGGTGATAGTTTCCTTTCTTAAAAACTTAATATACTGTGCAGTAATGGTACTCCTAGCTGACTGCTCATACGAGTGAGACAGACCTGGAAAAATGAGTATCATCTAAAACCACAAGAATCAACTTCAGCTCCTTGGTGTGGAAAAGCCTGAACCTCCAGTAATTTGTCTAAACCTTCACCCACAGAAGCGTTACGTGAACAAGTCCCCCGGGTATCTGTGGGAATGGGGCAAGGGAAGAGAAATCAGGCATTTAAAAATACCCTTGGCCCTCCTGGGACTCAGGTCATTTTGATAAGCAGCAGAAGGTCCTCCAGCAGTGATGTCCTAAGGACAAGTGTAGGGCTTCCCCTCTGCAGGTCAGGCTTCTGGACTGCTTGAAAATGCCTATCCTAACGACACCAGTGCGATGTAAACCTCAAATGTACCTCTGAGTAAGTAATATTTTTGGAGCACAGTGGTGCCTTTTTGAGTTTCCTTGATGAAATCGGATCTGTTGTTCTGCTCTAAGTACTACTGAAGTTGATGTACCCCAGTGTGCTTTGGCAGGGACCATTGCCTCGTCTCGTACATTAACCATATGCTGGAAGGTGGCAGAATCCAGCTCTCTCAGCTGCAGTCAATAGGGGTTTGGGTGGCACAGTGCTTCGGGTACCCAGGAGAGCAGGATCCCTTTGTCAAGCAGGCTTTGTGAGAGACAGAACTGGAGGTGTAAGAGAGTACAGCCCTTTCAAGAGATATGCCTATCAATTAATCTTGAAAGAAGTCAAGTATATTAAACACAAAATGTGATCTAGGAGAGACAAAAGACTCAACCCTGGTTTCTTCACATATCTTCTTACCCTGATTGAGTGCCGGCAGCGAGGGGATGCAGCGTTGTTATACCCACCTTGATGGACAGAGGTGATCCCGTTCCTAGATGGAAGGAGCTATTACATTGACAAGCAGTGCTTCATCACTAATAAATGTTAAGACAATAACCTCAGTGAAAGGTGACCCTGTCACCCAGGGCGAGGGACACGGGCGAGTTGCACACGCACTGCTGCCCCCGCCGGCCCCAGCCAGCACGGAAAAAGCACACTTTTTCCAGGAGTTTGCCTACGTGTTTTCTGGTGTTTTCTCAAAGCAATGGCAATGAGTACCAAAATATAATTACGTGTACTTCCTTCTGTTTGTTTTAGAACTGCTGCTAGGTAATTTAATTTCATGCTCCTTGTTCTTGTGTTATGTGAATGATTATTTTTTTCCTATTCACCCTTAATCTGCCATTCATGATTTTACAAACTTCACCGTAACCTCTTCCACTCTACATATATAAAATGATTACACACATCTCACGTTTCTTTAGCACTTGAGAAGCCATCTCATGTTAAATAAGAGAAACATCCCCGTAAGCTATAGCATCAAAAAATCCACAGCTGAAAAATGGCTGGAGATTTGCACTGACTCCAGCTATTTTGACCAAATAGAGATCAGCCTCCGGGCAGATTTACACCTGCAATTACAGAAATAGATCTCCCTATGTGCAGGCTGTTTGGAAAAATAAAAAGTAACTCTTGATCTTCCCCAGCAGTCAACCTGCTGCCCTCGCCAAGGTGCAGTAGCTGGTAATACTGGTATTTTATTTCCTTTGACACAGACACAGGGCTGTGGAAAGCTGCTATAGGAAGAGATGAGCAGCACAAACCGTGACAAGTATGAAATAACTAATTGGACCAAGTCTCTGGAGAAAGAAGTAAGGATTAGAGATAAGTGAAGCACAAGTCTTTCTGTTTGTTCTTTTTAAATGAAAGGCTACTATTGTTTAAATTTCCTCTTACTGGTACGCGAGGTAGAGCGTAATGAGATTTTCTTCCTGTGTTTTGTTCGCAAACATTTAAAAGGGTGACCTTTCAAGTTGCTTAATGGATATGCCAAATGCCTAAATATCAATCATTTCTTTTAGTAAGACATTGGTTCTGTTCTGTCTTGCCTCACGGAAAGAGGAGGTTCCAGCCCCTTTGCTAGGAGGCTGCTGGAGGTGAGTGGCTGTCTGTCAGACCGTGTCCCCGGACAGGGCAGCTGGCACGCGGCTGCCACATGCAGAGCTCGGGAGCTGCCACCTTACCAGAAAAAAGGTGTCGACAAGAAAATGTTGTCTTTGAAAATTAGGTTTGTGGAAACCTGAGTGTGTGACTGTCTGTTGTGATTGTAATTCGGGTAGGTGGGAAACTGCTTAGCCACCCACAGAAGAATTCAGCTTTAATTTTTTTCCCTACTCTACAGTGTAAAACCAAAGACTTTTCAAGTCTTTGGAGAGAGGGGAGGAGGAGAGACAACCTCAGAAAGGGCTTGTGGCCTGGAAGGGAGGATGCTGAGGTCTCGGTGGGAAGCCTGTGCTCCCATCCCCCGTGCCAGCCAGGCACAGCAGAGAGGATCGTTTAGTTTCTCTGTAAGTCTTCCTGGTTTTGATCAATACTTTCATCTGGCAGCTGAAAAAAATTTCCAGTTGACAATGTAGTTGAAACAGCTTTGTTCTCAGAAGTGTTTTCACTATAATAAATCAGTCTTTTGAGGGAGGAATAAATTATATTGCAATTTCTTTGCTGGTGCTATTGTAAGTTCTTCAGAGCAGAGATTTGTTTGTGTCCATAGAGCCCAGGTATGGCAGGACTTTGGTCCTTCAGCCACTGCGGAGGTGTCTGCCTGTGATCTGCTGCAGGGAAAATTAATAACCCATCAGAAGATATTTAAATTTGATGTATCTGGTTTTTTTCTTACTTTTTTTTTTTTTTAAATAGCCTTGATATAGAATCATAGAATTGTCAGGGTTGGAAGGGACCTTAAAAATCATCTAGTTCCAATATTGTGAGGTCCATCCAGCTCCATCCAGTACAGATGATGAATAGCATTCCCACTGGAAGTTAGCGGTTTCCAAGTGCAAAGGCAATAAGAAAAAAACCCAAGCCCACTCAAAGTGGCCCGTGTTCAGAGCATTTTGGCCTGTGTTCCAAGCAAGGGCAGCCGTCGGCTCCCTAATTATGGATGGGGAGAGAAACAGGTTTTTCAAACCACAGCAAATTTGAGAGTCAAATCAAAAACCAAAATTTGAGAGTCAAATGAAAAAAGCTGCGGGTGCTGGAGCCGGGCTTGTTTAGAGTGCAGCTGCACCTGAAGCACAGCTCCGTGCGTGAGCCGCGGCTGTGAATTCACGGTGAGCTGCGCACGCACGCCACGCCGCGCCACAGCCTCGTACCGGCTCCTCACGTGGCATTAATAAAACAGATTAGACTTCAGACACAGTTCTTTGCACAAGCTTTTCCCACACAGAGAGCTGGTTTTCGGATTATCACGTTACGGGTTTGTTAAATGCACACAAACACACCACTGAACCTGCTGTAAATGCGGACTGTTTTCCATATCCTGGAGTAAATATGGTTTGACAGGAAAAGGAGAGATTTGTTGGAGGGTTTAGACAAACCTACCCCTGAATTACAGCTTTGTAGAGAATGTGGAGCGTGGAAACGCACTAATTCACACTGGCAGCCCTGGTTACCCTCTGAGCGACCGCTGTGAAGAATATTAACAGATTGCTGAAGTACTTCAACCTCGGAGGATAAAATGGTTGAACCTTCCTGAGCACACAGACCATATCTCTAGTTACCAACCAGGGGAACAAAAAAATATGTTCTGTCTGAAGGGAAAAAAGCCGAGGCAGTAGAAGAGTGAAAGCTGTTCTTTACTTCTTTCTGAAAAATAACACAGCCTATTTGTACATTGATTTATCAAGCTTATCCCAACCATCTTCCAACCAGGATTCCCGATCCTCTCTTTTTTGTTTCTCCACATTCTACAACACGCAGATGTGGCTTTCATAGTGGAAATCAATACATCTGCAGGATGCCTCTGGTGCTAGCACAGTCCACAGCTTCTTTGATTAAACTTAACTAAAACATAATTCTCTGGAATGCCTTGTGATTTCCTTGGCAGTGCTCACGCAGCTTTCCAACCAGGAACGCATTTTATCAGGGTATTAGAGCCTCACACAACACATGCTGGAGAGAGAGAATCACCATCCTTCGGACACAAAAGCATCTGTGTAACATCTGGCTTTAGCAGCCAGTAGGGAAGTAGCCATAGGTTTGTTTCTGCACCCAGCTCCGAGGGCTGCCCTCGGCTTCCCGGGGGTTTGGGTGTTCCTACCAGAGACTGCAATTCGGGGCTTTCCTGGTGAATCCATACAGCCCCATGGGCTGGTATCAAGAGGTGACATCAACTGCCACAAAATCCAGTTTCTCCTAAGGATGGAAGCTGCTGGCCATGTGCACCCGGTCTCAGCGGGAGGTGTTGTGGTCCCGCCCCGGGCACGGAGCGTCCCGTCCCCAGCCCTGCCCAGCCAGGCACAGGCAAGTGCTGCTGCCCTGGGACCGGGCAGCTCGGGGGCCCCAGAGCCTGCTCCGCTTTGTCACTTTGATTCATGCAATATGGTCATAGTAACAAAACAATTTTCAACGTGACATTATCCTCTGGCAATCCACGGCTCAGGCTTTCTCCAAACAGGGAACAGAAGGAGAACTGTCATGTTAACATTTTAGCTGACTCCAACCTCCTCCTTTTCTCTTTTTTTTCCAAGGCTGTGTGTAAAATCCGCCTCTTCTTCCCTACACTGCCAGATGAAACTGCTGTACAACACTTCTCGTCGTCTATGAAAACCCCTGCTTTTCCCAGGGAGGGGCTGAGTCACGGAGCGTCGCTGTTACGCCCAGGACATCGGGTGCGTCAGGCTGACTGCTGTGGGCTTCAGAAGAGGTGTTTCAGTCCTACGATGCTCTGCCGAGTCAGAAGTGTTATCCTGTAAGATTTATGTCTCTGCACAGTGGGCCAAATGCTGGCCAGGTGCCAGCAGCCATATTTCAAGCCCTTCTTTCCTTTTGTGATGATAGGTACAGCTGGAGCCCAAGACGTGACTGTTTCTGTGACACGGGAATGAAGCTTCGTCAGTGGACACGGGAGGAAAGATTTCTGTACGGGCAGATTGCTGCAGTTACAGAGAGCAGCAGGCAGGAGCTCAGATCGGTTCTCTCCAGACGCGGAGAGCCCGTGTCCTCTGCACTTCAAGGCACCGAGGAAGGGTCTTTCTGCCACCCCCCCACGGGTCCTGCCCTCGGCCCCTCGCTGGGTGGTGGTGCCACGCGCTCAGCTGAACATCAGGTGCTGCTCTGGCGGTGGCACCAGCTCCCGTGTCCATATTGTCTGTTCCAGTAAGTGACTCTCCAGAGATCAGGGCTTTTCTCTGCCACAAAGCTCTTCTGTTGTTGTTTGTTTGTGGGGTTTTTTCTCTTGGGTGAACTTCCCAACCACTGACGGCTGCCTGATGAATGCCTGAATCTTGTGGTGTCTCTAATCACTTGGGGCCACTTGGGAGAAAGAGAAGATAGCTGCCAGCAATTCTCCAGGGGCTGTTAATGCCTCATTGAAAGCTAAGATGGAAGGATACGATAGACAAGCTCAAAACCACTCTGTTTCCAAGCAATGAAGATATTCTTAGGCTCACTTGTATTGTCAATTAAAGAAAGGAAAATAAAAGAGGTGTCCTTTGGACTAGCAATCAACCAGTACAGTTCTGGTAAAAATAATTGGAAGCAGCTTGCAGCAGAGGATGAGGCTGAATGCCCAGGGAAGGCGGGAGCCTGTGGGTTGCCAGCCCCAGCAGCGGTGAGATGCTGCAGCCCAGCGTCCCGTGCCCCCGGCTCTGCTCCCCGCTCGCTTCAGCAGGGCAGAATCTCAAGAAGGAGACAGGGCGAGGGAGTTTGGGCTTGGTTGGTTTGCTGTGCTCATTAGAGCATTGCAGTAGCCCTGGTCCTGGGTCCATCAGCTTTTCTCCATCGTTTCCCCAGCATCAGAGGAAACATGGCTGGACCAGGATGCAGACGGCTGACACCGATGGAATATGCAGCTTTACTTTTCAAACTCTGCTGCGTGCCTGCAGTGTTTCTTCAGAGCTTTGGGGAAAGTTACTGCTTTGAGTTCATTCTGTGATCGCTTTAATTCAGCGTTATGGTTCAGTACCTACACTGCAGCTGCTGGAGTATACACCACCCCAAATGAGATTAATGGGAAATCATCATGAGCCATACCAGCCTGCTTGTTTGTGGAAGCTTTATTGAGAAAGGGTAGAAACAATCCCGTAAACAGCACACTGAAATAATGGCCTTGTGCAGCTGTATCTCACTGTACAGGATGTGCAGGAATTTCTTTCCTGCTGAGGTCTGATCATTTATCGTGGACCTTTGCTAAGTTAGGCTTTCCAAAATCTTAGTGTCCTGGTGAGAGAGGGACCTACAGCCAAGGACAAAACCTCGTTGGCTCACTTAAGGATACAGGAAGATAATTTGTAGTGCTGGTGTTGCATTTGTATTTGTTTTTGTTTGTTTTTTTTTTTTTTTTCAGATGACCAACAGTGATGGAGATAATAAATAATTAATACATAACGAGAAACTGGTTAGCTAAGGATTTGGCTCTTGCAATCTGCAGCGTACCCACGATTAAAGTGCTGACAATAGCTCATGAAGTTTGAGGTTTGCTTGAGTTAATATTTGTTACACTTCTGTCTTTTTGATCCCACTAGCAATTGCACGTGGCCAACTCGGCCAGCACAGATTTGATGCCTAACAAGGCCACAGCATGCCCCGGGGCCCTGCGCAGTGACTCCAGCCAGGTTACTACCCGGTCTGCTCCCACCTTGGCCCTTCCTCGGTTCCTGGCGGCTGGAGAAAGCAGAGCCAGCCGAGCTCTGCGAGGAAAGCACAAGCAGCACCTTGCACCCCAGCCAGCTGCCAGCCCAGTTCTGTCTGCATCCTTTGCTGGGTGTCTTTGCTAACATCTCCCAGGGGGTCTGGGCTTTTGTCTTAAAGTTGATTCTTCACACGAGTGTCCTGGGAGTCATTTTCTTTGTACCAGGAGCTGTATTTGTACACGAACACTGGAATTCTTGCGCAAATAAGTCTGTCTCTAATCCATCTGTCACGAAACACACCATAGAACCAGCAGAGAGAGAACACGGCACACTTTGTACTATGGACACACACTGTCCCCAGCTACAGCTCTGCTGGGCTGAGCTTTCTGCCTGTTCCCAGCTGCTGCTGATCATCCCAAGCTGCTGCAGGGCTCCCTGTCAGCACCTCCAATCCCTTGCATCCAGAATGAACCTATTAAGCACAGAGCTACTCTTTAAATGGCTTGAAGCAGCCAAGCTGCTTTTGTTTGCTTCCTGTCTGTGCCTGGGGCCTGAGCAGCTCTGTGGGTAGAGCTGGGTGAGCAACTGCAGGGAAGCGGAGGAGGTAGGCTTGCACTGAGGCTGGTGGAGCAGGTAGGCTTGCACTGAGGCTGGTGGAGCAGGTAGGCTTGCACTGAGGCTGGTGGAGCAGGTAGGCTTGCACTGAGGCTGGTGGAGCAGGTAGGCTTGCACTGAGGCTGGTATCGCCTCGGCGCTGCGGTCGCAACTATAAAAGACAGTTAGTCTGTGTGCTAGGTGATGCTTCTCATCCCAGTCAGTCAGTGGTGCTGCTGTCTGCAACAGGTCGTGCAGAAAGGATGGTCAGGGTGGGTAAACCTGTGATGCTCGTGCACAGTTGTAGGTGCCTCTGTGTTAAAATGTCTCCTGTAGTTCTGCTTGCAGGTACTTGGGTGCTGCAGCACGTCCCTTGCAGGAGGCTCTCGAGCTGAGGGGAGCAGTAGCTGGTCACCTTCTTCCCTCTACCGGGACAGGGGTGGGGGCATCCCCAACAGGGTATCCAGCTCCGTGCTACACCGGTAGGTAGGAAGTAAACCATCCTCCTTATCATACTGGTGGTTCTCCTGAAATTCAGATTGTGTTGGTTTTGGAGTTTTTTTTTTTCCTTAAGCTATTTGTAATTGATTGATAAATGAACATAGATGGTGCAGGCAGCAGCCTGTTGATGCTGTTCCCCTTGGGAGTCCTGCTCTCCGAGCGCAGCCCAAGCCCATCATAACCGTGTTTCTGCCTTTCTTCAGAATGTGCATTTTAGAAGCTCTTTCTGGTCTCTTTACTTGACCTCAGTGCTCAGCTTGGCAACATTTTAGGGAACATCAGGTGGTATTTGGGGCATTCAGTTCTTGCGTAGTTTTATTGTCAACCTTTTCTCAATCCTCTCTTGGGTAAGAATTAAAGGGAGAAATTGCTGCTTCTCTTTCCCCAGTCTCAATCTATAAACACAGTAAGCAGCAACAAGCACTCGGTTATTCTCTTTATAAACTCTGGAGTACTGGTGAGCCCACAGACAACAGTCTCAAAAGGCAACACTTAGGAGGGAAGAGAAACAAAGGGAATATGAACAAGTCACTGTGGTGAGAGCAAAAGCACCAAGTGCCTGGGTTGGGTGATGGGCACGGTGTGCACTAGTGCAATAGAGACTGCATGCTTTGAATGGTCTTGAAATGCAAGTTTTATAGACATCAGAATTATCTTTAGCTACAAAGCCATAAGCCAGGTTTTTCCACTCTCAATGTTATTTTTTTTTTGGCATGGGAGCTTGATCCAGATCCTTCATTCAAAGCAAGACAAACTCTCCTGATCCTGGCATATGGCTTGGGATAGGGACTACTTTGCAGT
This sequence comes from Todiramphus chloris collaris, assembly GCA_025345505.1. Lineage (NCBI taxonomy): Eukaryota > Metazoa > Chordata > Aves > Coraciiformes > Alcedinidae > Todiramphus > Todiramphus chloris. The sequence continues at coordinate 4,439,425 of JANVCC010000135.1, read as the reverse complement.
ATTTATATTGCTGAGGGATCTCTTGTTTTGATCTATATGCTTTCAAATGCTGTTCTTAGCTTGCTATAGCTGGCCAGAGACAATTACAGCAATTAGAATGTTCACAGCAGCTGATTCCAATTTCCTTCCAGTTATCACTGATTAACTTTCATATGGCCAAGTAAAAATCTTTGCAGCAGAACAGGGTAGTGTTTTGGAGCTTCATGTAGTGGAAAAAGCTCTAGGTAGCTGAAGCTACAGAGGATGTTTAAGCAGAAATGTTAATTTTCCTGGGGCAGTGCCTCTTAACGGTATCTGCTGACACCAGCGAGTGTTCCTTGGTGCTGCCAACATCTGTGACATGATGCTTTAGGTCTCCCTGAACAGCAGCTGCTTCTGGTAGCCTGGTGTCCTGAGCATTATGCTTGCCCTGTTTGAAATACTACACCTACTGCCGCTTCCTTATCTAGGTAATGTCCATGTAGCATCAACAAATCTTGGGAAAACATGATATTTGTGCGGAAGTGGTGGGAGGGGGTGTGAGGTTCCAGGACCACATGTCTGATCTTCTCTTCCTCTCTTTGTAAAGCTCTGCTTGTGCTACTGAAGCTCAACGTACAGATATTGCAAAATAATTATGTGGTTTGAGAAACAAAGGGAAACTATTTCTGGTTTTGGAACCCCCTTTCCACTGGCAAGGTGTTCATGACCTCACGAACTAGACCGGAATAGATTTGGAGAAGGTTTCTTATGGCAAAAATATACTCTTTTCAGAGGTAAAATCACTACACCACTGAGACTCTAGGAAATCTGGCTTTGCCATTTGTATTGGAAGAAGCTTTGGGCATTTTCAAGGCTTCCGTGGGCAGCTCTCCAGAGGGTGGAAAACCAGCAGTACTGCGAAATGTCACACACTGTTCCGGGTACAGGCTCTGTAAACTCAGCATTTTGTTCAGAAGGCTTTGAGATCCTAATTGGAAACGTTGCCCTGAGCGGGGAAGCAAAGAATTAGTTGCTCGAAAGAGTTTCCTTCATTAATTTTGCAGAAGCACTAGGGTTCAGGGGTCGGCCTGGGGAAGATGGGGTGTGGAGTCTCAGACCTGGGCTGGGAGTGTAACACGCTGCGCTGGGGAATGGGCAGAGCGTGCCGCAGCCCGGGCTGGGCGCGGGGGCTTGCGCAGGGACAGGGTGCAGGGGGTACGTGCCGAGGGGCAAATTGCGGGGGTCTTGGAGGCTGCAAACTTCTTTGCCAAGTCAAAGTACAATTTCTCTTGGGTGAACCTCAGGCAGTGTGTGTGAATCTTGTGCTGCTACTGCCTGGGCCGTTTAAGTTAAATGCTAAAAATTCATTAAATTTTAATCCATTCCTTATCCCATTCCCCCCATTGTGCTCACCCTGCTTCGGGCTTTCTGTTCTGAGATCAACAGAGATTGTGAGATATGCTTGGAGCCAATCCTAATTAGCATCTTGATTATTGACCTGGATGATAGGACAGAGTGTGCCCTCAAGGAGCTTGCAGATAACGCTGGGATGAGGAGCTGATAGGCCAGACGACTGCTGGTTTTTGAGGGGCTTGTGGACAGGCTGGAGGGATGGGCCAATTGGGATGTCATGAAGTTCAGCAAAGTGAAAAGCTGAGTTCCACACCTGGGGAAGAATAACCCCACGCACCACTATGTGCTCGGGGCCAACCAGATGGCAAGCAGCTTTGCAGAAAGACCTGGGCATCCTGGTGGGCACCCAGGAGCCAGCAATGTGCTCTTGCTGCAAAAAGATCAACAGCATCCTGAGCTGTATTAGGAATAGTGCTGCCAGCTCGTTGAGGGAGGTGGTTATTCTGTCTGAACATGAGACACCTATTTTTAGTGTGTGGATGGTTGAACACCTGAATGAGCTGCCCAGAGAGGGGTTGGACTCTATCTCCAGAGCTCCTTTCTAACCTTGACCATTCTCTGGCTCTGTGAGCTGCTAGTGATGTTGGTGACCGCCAAAGCAAAGGAGCATGTGTCTTGAATTCCTCCTTGCTGAGCTCAGTGGTTCAGGGGTGCCTTTACCTGGTGGCAATGACAGTGCCTGTGCTGTGTCTCCGTGCGTGGAGAGAACCAAACTCAACAACACTCACCGGGGAAGGGCTATGGAAAATTGGAAGGAGATACCACTGGCTTATCTCTGGTTAACCAGTCTGTTGTGTCATCCAGCTGAAAGCAAAGATAGAGCCAAGAGTCCAGTGCAAATCCTTTTATGCAAGGATTGTGCTTTTGTGTTTATGTTGTAAAGCACCAGTTAAAATATGAATAAAGGGGGGGTGATTATTCTAAAAAGAGCCAGACGGTTCTTCCAGGAAGAACTGTATTCATAACAGCCTTGAGATGCTTTTATCACTTTGTTCACAATATAAATGATTCTTGAATGATTACTCACGTTGAATTTAAATCTGAGGGGGCCTTGGTAGTAAACCAGTAAACAATACAAGGAAAAAAAATTACTTTTTATGGTGCCATAAAGATGCAAAATGAAGGGGAGCTTGGGAGCTTGTTTTCTTTTTTCAAAACCAGAACTAGTGTTTGTTTTATTTTGCCTTTGTCCATGGACGTTAATTATCCTCAAACAACACAACTGGGTGACAGAGCAGTGAGCTACCATGTGGAACACAGGACAGTTAAGGCATAATGAAACCTATTAAAGTGAAAGCCATTTATAAAGTGATCAAAGGACTGGTTGGGCTGAGTAAATGCACTACCAGGTACCAGAGCATCCTTAGCCATTTACCATATGGGACTAACAGAGCACAGGCTGTGTAATGTTGGAATGTGTTCAGATAACCCTTTTACTGGAATGCAGAATATAAACTGTACTGTCTGGGGATGGCTTATGCCGTGGGATAATGGTATGGCCTTTGTTTTCACATGTTTGATGTCGTCTTCTCTCTCTTTTCCTCCTGAATTGGCAATATCACACCAGGAAGCAAAGCTTTTTTTTTTTTGTGCAGTAGGCATTATTCTTTTATTCGAGCAAACTTGAGAATTACTGGGAAGTTACACCAACTGGCAAGCCCTCCATACTTACAAACTATGCCGATGAGCACTACCCCTCCCATTCCTTTGTCTGTGAAAATAAGGGATGCACACAGATTAATTACAATAGATCTTTGTTTATAGAGCAAACACAGCTTTTAGGAGCTTTGCATGTTGTTGAAGCAAGGCTGGTTAGCAAGGAATGCATTTTGCAACAGTTAATACAAACCAAACAAGGATTGTTCTTCCAGCTGGTCAGTAGCTATCACAAAATACTACAGGAAAGCTCATTATCGCTATTAGAAACCTCAGTTTTGCAGATAAGCATTTGTTCATTGTGTCATCTTTCCTTAGACCCATGCACCAGCTAATTATTGTTGCAGCAGAGGTGGTTGGTTATCCTATTTTCTTCGGGTAGCTCAGATACACTGCCTCCTGTGATATCTGACCACCTTCTGGATGTGCAATGAATGAGCGACCGGCCCAAGGTCATCCTTTCCTTCAGCTGCCCAGAGAAGAAGTTGACTCTTGAATTTAAGTATAATTGCTTGTGTTCTGTGAGTATCCTAATGAAGGCAAGGACGGGAGGAAAAACAGTGCGGTGGAGAAGATCTGTCCTGCGGAAGATGATCCTGTTTATCCTGTACAGGTTGTTGGTTTAGCGAAGATGAGCACACGTGCTTTTGGGTTGGGAAAGATGACCTGCAGGAACAGGCGATTCCCTGGTTTACCATCCCTGCTTTGTTTACCCTTAAGGATCTCTTTTTGAAAGGGGACTGGACTAGAAAAAAGTTGTCTAGTGCAGCTCTGATGGTGATTTAGGTTACTTTGCTCATTCATAAAGTTAAGAACCACTGTAAACTCTGGCTCTTCTTGCTTCTCCGTCGAGGTATCATACCAGTGCCTTGTTCTTTCTTTCCTCCATTTGGGAGCAAATTAACAGACCTCTAGGGGAAAGAAAAAAAAATAAAATTGCAGCCTAGATGAATCTACCCATGTAGCTAACAAGAGACCTGGTTGCTGCTCTTAAACTTGATTTAAAAAAAGAATAATAATAAAAAAAAAATTGATAGACACTAAAAGACTTTGTCATGTGGCCACATAAGAAATCTACTGAGCTCTTATGTAAGGGAAGCAAGAGCAAAGCAAATGAAGATGCCAGTACTTATCCTGTGCACTAATAGATACTTGACTGGGGGCAAGACTTGGGACAGTACAATTTCTGCTCTACAGAAAAACGACTATAGGTTTCATGGGTACACTTAGCAGGCTTAGCCAAAAGCCACACTTGCCATTAATTCCAGCCCATAAACTCCAGCATTGCTGAAGACTGTGCTAGAGACAAATAGCAATGAAACAAAATGACTGTCGGAGTTTTCAAGAGAAGTAGCAATGGCAAGAAAAGACGAAAACAGTTGTGACTGCCAGGAAATGATAAAGCATCAACATCAAGATGCATCGCAGCACAAAAGTCACTTACTCAGTAACTTCTTTGGCACACGCAGCAAGTGGCTAAATAGCTGGAGAAGTGCCACTCAAACGCCATTCGTATGAATAACGTTTTGCAGCTCAGTGAACATCAGTTTGCTCATTTATTTAAATTTCAGATGCTTAGCATGCTTGTGGGCACTACTGGGATAGCAGGGGTTTGATGCTCTGCTCTCAGATTGAAGCAGGGGGTGGTGGTGCTGGCATCATGTCGCGGCAGGCTGCACGGACAGGGCTGTAGCAGGTGCCTGGGGGTCCCTGCCTGGAACAGGGGGAGACTGCAAGCTGGTCTGAACTGGTGTTAATGGGGTGCCAAGCTCTGTAGGAGGTCAGGGCAAGCTGGGACTGGAGGTGCCATGGAGTGGGGCAGGCACATCGTCCATCACGCTTCCTGTACCTCTATTGTTGGAGCTCTTGGTGCCTGAGACCGTTTGGTCTCCCTGGGATTCAGAGTTGATTCCCCAGTCTGTTGCCTTTGTTGGCAGCACTTGGGGTGGAAGGCAAAAAGCGATAGGAGATCTGGTAGGGAAGACCCCTCTTGACTACTGAAAAACTGACAGCCACTGGTGTCCGGTTTGCTCATTGTCGATACTTTTGTTCCCCTTATTTCCTTGAAATATGACTGTTATTTTTTTTCCACAGGTTAAATGAAACCAATTTGCATCTGAAATGCATTTTACAGTATCTCGGCAGTGATGACACTGGCATTGCTCTTCTAAATACAGCACCATATGCTTCCTTTTGTGTTTGCTGCCTCCAAAATACTCCCAGATAATCTCACTGGCTGAGTACATGACAAAGTACCAGAAAGGTGTTAGTACACAAATACCAACACTCTTAGGAAAGAGGAAAAGTGATAAATGCTTTACTGTATAAAGAAAAAAGATAAGGATGTAATTTGGGAACCCAACTGACAGTTGCAATGCCTGTTAGCATTTTTATCTTAAGATCAGGAATGTAAGGGAAGGTAGATAGTCTATCATTAAATCTGCACTGCTTTTCTTTAAAAAACAAGCACTGCATCTGACTTTGAAGGTGCCTTATCAGAGATGCGAAGGAATTGTAGTGGGGTTTTCAAAGGCATCTGAGTATTAGGTACCTTATTTCCTTTCACAGAGTTAGCAAGAGTTAGTCCCAGACCACGTATGCAAAACCTGAGGCTTTTTACTTCAGAAGTGGATATTTTTGTTTTTCAGTCAAGCAAATAACAATACAAATTTCAGAGAACAGGCATTATGCTGCCATGCTGGGGAAAAACCAAAACACATCTGAGAAATGGCTTAGTAAGAAAAATGTTGCTTTTCAGAAAGCCTAATGCTGTGGTGCTCCTAATTCTTCTGGGGTTTTTAGGAGTACCTGTCATGTTTGGGGGTGCTGTGTGAACTCGGTGATGTTTGCCTGGATTTCCTGCCTGCCAACACCACCTGCAACAGGGTGTAAATAAACAGTTTTTATCAGCTTTGGTTTAAATTTAACAGATACTGCGGCAAGTGCTTTGCCTGCAGTTCCTGATGGCTCTGCTCTCAAGCCAGGACAGAGCCAACTCACCTACCGAACGCTGAGGGCTCTGGTGTTGGTCCACTGACTCGGGCACCTTCTGCCCAGACTCCTTGGCTGAGGCTCCTGAAGATACAACGTCAGTGTGAGGACAGCGTGCACGGAGAGTCATCTTGCAGCTGCATAGCCCATCTCCTGCATCTCCCAGCTTCATCTGCCTTTGCTTCCATGCTACCCAGGAAGATTGGAGGGACCACTAAACAATAGGAATATTGTTCAATGCATCAACATTACAGAAGCAAATTATGATAAATTACCCTTTGTGCACCCACTGGGAAGGTTTTGCAATGATCATTAGCCCTCAGAAAGTCTTCTGCTTCCTGTGGTGGTCTAATGATTGCACTCTGAGCTCCCAGATAAATCATGGGCTGAACAACAGGAGGGCCCTGTCACAGGCAGCGTGTAGAAAGATTCCTCACAGGTATTGTTATTATTTTGTTAAATCCTGCACAAGGAATAAGGATCACTTGAATCCTGAAGAGCTACCTTAGAGTACCCTTCAGTGCTAACCGCCAGTGACAGCAGGTAGGACTTCTTAGCGTGTTGTTGCTGCTCTTCTAGATGGTCAGTCCTTTGCTAATTACCAAAGCAGAGATTTACCTCCTTTGTTTCATTCTGTTCAGCTTTCCCCCCATCAGCATCACTTATCTCTTGCAGGGTTGCTCTCTGCACCTGTGAAGAGCGAGTGCCATCGTTTTACATTTATAATCTGTGGGCGCTCTCTTCCAATTTGCCTCCTGCTGCAATTCATTACTGCAGGTTGTGTGTTTACAGGAGCGGTGCGAGGTAAAAGCTGCCCTCCGGCTCTTCCCTCGGAGCCCGGCAGCCTCTTCTTCCTAATAACCTGTTTCTGTGGCGGCCAGCGCCATCCCTCTTCCAAGCTGCCCTTGTTCCTGCTTGTCTGGCCGTGGGTTATCTGAGGACACGGGTGTCTGAAGGATGCTGTCCGTCTCTGTGCTGGGTGGTCACTGATGGACCAGCCCTGGTAACCCGGCCTCTGGCTGGGGGGCGAGAACAGCTTCGCCCTCTGCACAGAGCTGCCTCCGGCCTGGGAGCTGAGATCACCAGAGAGGCAAACTGATGCGCTGCACGCAGCGTTCTGGTGGGCAGGGGGAAAAGAGTGCTCTCTGAAACCGAAAACAAAGCCTGTGGAATGTATCGGTTGAAAACACTGATATGACTCTGTCTTGACAACAGCGCGTCTCATCTCCGCTGCTCTTGCCAGCAGCCCTGCGCAGGCAGCGCTTCCTCGGCAGCTGCTGGCCCCGGGTCCTTGCAAATCTGCTTGTAGCAACACGGACACTAGTGTGGGGTTTTTGTACTTCTGTAACAGGAGGATCATAGCTGTGAGTAGAGAAACGGCGATGTATGAATAGTCTCGTTCTTAGAAGCAGACAATTATTGTGCAGGCTCCTGTTTTCCACGACAGATAGCCCCAATTTAGCCAGCAGCTCCGAAACTTCTTGAGTCTGGAAGTTTGCTTCATTAAAGAAAATCTCTGAAAACCTCCCTGAAAAGAAAGTAATTTTGATTTCAGATGAAGCATTCAAGCAATTTGAAATTGTTTCATTTTGAAATTAACTTTATTGTAATTTTGTAAGGGTCAAGATGCACAGAACTACCCAAGTACAATTAATTTTCTCAAAACCAAACATTTCAGTATTCTGGAAAGCTTAAAAGGGGTTGGTTTTTTTTGCATACCTTCAAAACAATCCCTTTGTCTGCAAGCACCAAGAATACTAATGAGTTGAAAATTGCCTGAAATAACAGCTCAGTCTAGGCATTAACTTTCAGATCAGAGGATGTGGAGCATATTCTGCTCGGAGTGCAGATGGTCCTGCAGGGAAAACTCCTGGGCTCACCCTCGGTGGGTCCAGTGCTGACAATTTTCCCCCGAATTTTCCACTCAAAGTTAACAATCCACCTTCCTCTAACGGAGCCGGTCACACCAAATAAAAGGGATAGTTCTCCCTGCAACTCTGTTGTGCCATTTCCCTCGCTGAGCTGTTGAAGCCAACTCCACTTGCTCAGATCTTTGACTGACTTTCACTTCTGTATATTTTTATACCTTTTTCCCTGAACAATGATCTGATTATTTTGCTATCTGAATATAATGCTGGAAGGGGTGAAAGGATCCTGGAGATACCAGCCAGCTCCGAGGCAAATCAGTTCCACCCTCTCTGGTTCTGCCTTTCCTCTTCATTCCAGGATCTCTGGTTGCGAGCTCTGCCCTCATTACCTCCGGTTACCTTTCCGAAGCATGCCAAATGCTCGCTTTGCGTAAGTGTCTGTTTTCATATAAATATATATGCACATGCATATATAGATAGATGTATTCTGAGGCACATGAATCTGTGAGTGTATGTCTGCAGCCATGCCCTTTGGAGGGAAGCAGCCTGTTCTCATCTGACTGCTTCTTCATCTTGACTAACTGAAGGGTCACTGCTCATCATTTGGGCAGAGCACCCAGTGAAGCACTGGGACTCCAAAGAAAAAAATCAAGAGGTGGCCTGTAATCAAAATACTTGTGAATCAGGTAAACGGATACGCTGCTGAGTGGGCTCTGATGTGCCAACATGGGTAGCAAGAAAGCATCTGTTGCTCCTGCGGTGTGAAGGGTTGTGGACCTTCAGCTGGCCAGGTCCCAGCTCCTGGGCTCTGGCAGAGCTCTGCTCCCTGGCACTGGCCTCAGAAGTAACACTGGCTACAAAAATCCCAGGGCCAGAACTAGGAGCAGAGATTTAGGATATGAGTTTCCGTACTTCTGTAACCTAGAACACATCAGCCTTCAGAAACTGAGACGCTGGGGAGGGAAAAGAACTTGTCTGATGGCTTTAAATCTTTGCAGAGCTTTTTTGCCCTTAGGTGCCACACAGTGACAATGAATAAATTGCCCTGCAAAGCAGCAAGTGCCGTGTAAGGCACTGGCTGCCCAAAGGGATCAGAATTCCCTTCTATTGGGGTCTCTTCCCTGCAGGTACTGCTGAGCTGGAGCATCTGGGGAAGGGACTGGGGACCTGCGCTGCGAGCTGGTGGCTCTTGCTCTGCCCTGACAGGGACTGAGCACAGGCTGCCTGCCGGTCCCACCTTGCACCCAACGCCTCGCCAGCGTGAGAACAGGCAGAGCACTGGCTGCAGGCGGGTTGGGGTGGGAAAACATTCTGTGTGTCGTTTTGCTGTAAGCGGCTGTCAGGATAAGGGGTGGTACGGGATCCCATGTTCCTGCCATTGGTTTCCACACTGGTGAAAAACTCTCCACCTGCCTGCTCTGCTGCTGGTGCCGAGATGCAGAGTTCTGCTCCTTCAGGTCATCAAGCTGTGCTCTTAGTTACACCCATGTGACACAGATGTACAGGTGGGGAACTGCAAAATTTCCTGTTTCCACCTTCGCCCCGCAGTGACAGTTGTGCAGCCCCTCTGTCTCTGCGGGCTGGTGCAGGTGTAAGCTTTTGGACATGAACAAATCATTGTTACACTTGGAGGATCCAACACTCGGCATGTCCTCTTTGGAGGTCCAACAGGAGCAAAACCAGTGGCAACGTGCTGCTGAAGTCAGTGGATCTGGGTTGGAGAGGCTGGGGAAAGGATACTGTTGATGAGGTGCTGCTGGTGCCGTTTGGCCACGGTCATCTTGCTCTGCTTTGGGAAGGTTCTTGCCACGGTGCATTTCCCATCTTGGCTGTAAAGCTCAATGGAGCAGTCTCCGGGGATGACAAGCACAGCAGTGACTCAGCCCTGGCAGCACCTCTCTGCCAGAAGGAGGTTTCTGCTGGTGTTTGCTGGCAACTCAAGAAGCAGAGCACTACTGGGAGACCACCTGGAGCCTTTACAGAGTGATGCAATTATTCCTTCCCTGCACCACGTCCAGATGTCCTCTTGAGTGGCACACAAGGGTCGGATAGCATTTGGTAGCTTTTTCAGGCATCTTTTTAAAGGGAGAGAACCTGAAGAGACGAGTATGATTTCTATATTAGTAATTAAAGTTTCTATAACTTTTATATTCCTGTGTTTCTCTCCTACCAGTACTGCGTGTGGGGTGCTGTGTGTAGTTCAACAGCTGCCTCCTGCTGACCTATCAGGTAAGGGAAGGGGCTGCAGATAGACTTTGGCCTCTTCTCAGCTCTGAAACTGCTAGAGGCAGTGAGATTTCTTTCAGAAACCATAGTTAGGGATTTGAAGAGTTCATTGGAAATACAGATGGAGAGCTGTGGAAGGAAAATACGTTAAAGTGGAGAGCAAGCTTTGTTTCTGCCATCAGCACAGCTCCAGCCTTCCTCACCTCTGCCTGCTGACGTGCTCATCTCATGCCACGTGCCCGGGGGAGGCAGAACTGCTTGAGAGAAGCTGATCTCCTGGGCTCTGAGAGCCTTGCTTCCACCAAACTGTTTACTGGGTCTAGAAGAAGAGTTTTGTTCCAGGCCTCAATAGATAGAAGGATTTGTGAAGTGTTTGCCAACAGGGGATGATATTTAAGCGGTGCGGTCTGTCGTAACTCCTTAGATTTTCATGTAGCTGTGGCAATTTACGTGAGCCAAGGATCAGCCCCCATATGTTGGCAAACACTTCATATACTGCGGGTTGAAATTATGCTCTTCTCCTACCCTTCCACATGTCATAGTTTTTATTATTAATTTCTGGGTTTTCAGCAGTTCTGTGAAAGGGAGAAGGTGAAGGTGCTGTCTGAGCATCCCACTGAAGGAAGGTCGTGGTTCCATCTGGGCAGCTCTCACCTGGCTCACCACTCAGTTCAATGTTTTCCACCGTTTGCATAATAACTGCACCACTCGTGATCTCAGCAGCCTTCTCAGGGCTGTCACCCACATGCTCAGGTTATTTTTGCTTTCCTGCACCCATTTAAAAGATGGCAAAAACTGAGGCAGGAGAGCTGCAGCCATGAGATCTTCAAATAGAGATGAGAGCCTGAGTGCGCATTTTCGATAGGATCATCTTGTTACTATATCCCATTAATTTGGCATTTGAGTTTTTTTTTCTTTTTTTTTTTTTTTTCCTTTTTAATGTGGTTGTCTTAGAAATCTATTTAGAAATGCCCCTTGGTCTGTGTTCCAGTCGTGTGCTGCCGCAGGACCCACTGACACGGGACTGGGGGGCTGTGGAGCACAGCGGGGTACCCGGGGCCACCTGCCTGGCACTGTCCCCTCAGCCACCCGTGTCTTCTTCACTCCCCAGAACTGATGCAGCCTCTGTTTGCTAGCACTTTGCCCCTCCTGCAGCTATGAAGTGAGCTGATTTGAATTGTTATCCAGGGTCTTGGTTTCAGTCTTACTTAATTTTTTTTTTCTCCATCAGCCTGCACTCTGGCCCAAATGCAATGTCGTCTTCACATATGGAGACAGAATGTAAGGGCGATAGTGAAAGGTCTTGCTTCAGCTCTCAGAGTTTAATCTGGTCATCTCAATTTTCTGGAAACCAACTCTCTTCCTCTGACACGTCTTCCCTGGGCAGGGCTGGAAGTGTTCTCTCCAGCTGAGACAGCTTTTTCCACTTGAGGTTCATTTTCATTTGCTTTTTCCATTTTTTCACTCCCACTACCTTTCTGCTATGAGCTTGTCTGACACGTCCCCGTTGCATTGCACAGCTTGTCTTCCTGGTCAGGAAAAACTTATTGTGTTGTAGACCTCATCTTTATTCTTGGACCACATTTCAGCTTATGCCTTCCTGAATTTTTGGGGTATTTTTAGGTTATTGTTTTTTCCTATTCTGGTCAATACAGTTACTTCCCTAAAATGTTTACATTTCTCCATACACCTCATATAAGTCTCCATAATTTATAACTATCATGTTCACAAATAGCAAGTATTTTCTACCCACTTCACTTTGTTTCAAAATACATGTTTATATCTTTGCATGTTTTAGACCTCCATACAGAAAATAAGAAGGTAACAGGACTAAAAATAAGTGGTGGGTAAAACCAATGCAAAAACTGTTAAAATGCATAATTTTTCTCCAGCGTGGTTGAGTTTTAGCATGTAATGCTGCAACAAATGCTGATGGCTGCTGGGCAGCAGCACCCTGCGCTTCTCGCCCTGTCCCAGGCAAGTGCCAGGTCATCAGGATGCTGAGATGTCCTGCTAATTAAACCCCTCCAGGGATGGAGGTGCATGGTAAGCAGAGACACGGGGTGTAATGAGGACCCCAGTAATGGTGTTTTCTGTCCTAGTTTGGAGTTGCTTACAGCTGCTATCAGCTTTGACTCTTCCTTAAGATCTGACCTTTCTGCTCCAGACTCCTCCACACTTTCTCCCCTGTGAGAAGCTTGCCTGCTTGAGCTGTTACTAATGCCAGTAGGATAGAGAAATCTGTTTCAAACACTTTAATGTTTTGCCTGCTTGAAACTCTTGAAAAGACTGTCGAGTGCATCTATTTTATTATGTTTACTTTAAACATAAGGAGCGGGGCTTTTTTCTGAGGACATATTTTGTTTGGTGCCCTGGATTTTACTAATGAATGAAACTCTTTTGCTCTGTCACTGTGCTGATTCCGGGATGCTGCTGGAAGCACAGGGAGGGTGCAGGGCTCTGCTGTGATGTGCTTGGGGAGTGGTGTCAAAAACACCTCCTCGAGGCAGCTGCTGCAGGACTGTAGCCCCTCACAGAGCAGTTTATCCAAGGACAGGCACGAGTCGTGGTCACTTCCCTTGGCACAAGGACATGCAAGAAGATAATAGGTGGGAAAAATAACAGTTGATCCTGAGGCTGAAGCTGGAAGCTGTTTCTGAATTTAAATTAGCATGTGACCTCGAACTGTCCTGTTTTCTGCCTGCTTGTCAGCATCTCTCCTTGCCCAAGTCCACCCTTTGTTTTCCTTTGTCCCTCTTTCACTTTGGTGTTGTACCCTTTTGTTTGCCCTGATGCTGGCAGACCTGCACTGACAAGTGCAAGACAATGCAGCTTGTCTAGAACCAGGTGCTCTTCATTCTGCTCTGTAGAGAGATAAAAATCCCCCTGGAATTCTGCAGGGGTTGGCTCCTGGATCCCTCAGTTTCCACTGGGCATGAACAGTCTGTTTTCTTTCTATGGATCCCGTGCTCTGAACCAGGTGATGACTTGCGAGCTGCAGTGGAGGCAGATTCTCAAACTTGCTGCTCACCCTTTTCATGAACAGCTCCTGCTGGAGTTCTGCAAGGTCAGCAGTCCCAGCTCTTCAGAGAGGCACCAGCACCTGACCCACCCACAGAGGTGGGAGAACAGCTCCCCGCGTTAGGAGATCCCCTTTCTCACATCTCCTCCATAGCTGCCTCTCAAAGCTTTCTTAACGATATCATGTGTCCCCTAAAGAAATGCCAGCTGTGACATTGCCAGCTGAGAAGTCTGACAATTTAGAAGAAAACAAATTTTGTTTCATCAGTTTTGTTTCTAGCTGTAAATGACTTTCATGTCTGGTTTTAAAAAGGTAGTAGCCACACTTACTGGTCCAACTGCAGTAAGTTACAAAGGAGATCTGCGGGAAAGGGCACTTGTTGAACATGTCTGTGCTACATGGTAAGAGAAAGCCCGCGCACCCTGGCTGTGGCGATGGCTCCGTGCTGGTGGGTGGCACTGAAGTACAGGCAGATCTTGGATCCTCAGCAAGGCTGGAAGCGTTTTCCCTACACGCTACAGAAGATGACCAAAGCCATTTCCCCTGGTTGGTATCGAAGGGATCACACTGATAGGTGCGGTATGAGGCCTCGGAGAGGGTGAACTGCCTCAGAGAGACTGAACTGCCAAGCTGAGGAGAGGAGAGACCACTGACCCACTCTGTAGGTGAAGCCTGTGGTGACCAGCACCCACCCACTGTGTGAAGCGCACCAGTGTTGCAAGACACTGGTTTTCACCCACCCACCCGTGTGAGGAGGCATCATGTCTGACTTAAGAATGCTTATTTTAACTTTCTGACCTTGGCTCAGCAGCCTCTGGACCAAGGCTGAACGCTGGTGTGACCACTCGCAGTGGTCTCACCAACTCTGCCACTTAAACCTGTTCACCACCAGCATGCAGCTCCCAACTCCTCATCCCTGAGCTGGTAAGGGAAGAAGGTTACCCTGGGGATGATCCAACGCACCAGCAGCTATAACCACCCGTGACACACAGCTTTCTGAGTACCGTTTCTGCTGCAGATGTGTACTGGAAAGCACTGGCTCTTCTCCCTCCTCCAGCTAAGTGGAAGGTCTCCGCTGTGGGTCTGCGTGCAAAGCAGACAGACGCACGCCCAGTTCACACAGGTAGCGCTTGGAAAGGCTCAGTGCTTATCTTCCAGCCAGCTAATGAATAACCAGAAGAAGCCAGGATCAGCTGAATCTGGTTGCTTTTGTCACCAGTGTTCATGACCAAAACAGTTCCAATACCTCTCTGTGTAAGAAAGAGAAAAGGCCTCGTGAAGAGGACTGCTTATTTCACAACTACGGGTTTCCCTGTGGCTTTTACTACGCCAATAGACATCTCTCCACACGTACACACAGAGTCAGCACTGTGCACCGTGTCTGAAACCCCCTGCATCCTTCCGGATGGGTGGGCAGTGGAGGGCAAGGACTGGTGTGGGGGAAAGGAGGCAAAATGTGGATTTTTCTTTTTTTTCTTTTTTTTTTTCTTTCCTAGGTGTTTTTTTTTAGGTTGTTTTGCTTCCTTAGTCTCATGCTGATGGCAACATCTAACACTCGTACGTTATATTTTTGTGGAATATCCAGGCTAGCACAAAAGCTATTCAAATTTGTCAGTCTGAGAACTTTAAAGCATTCAGGAAAATCTCTTGAATCCATCCTGCACATAAATATTTAGGCACTTGTTACTTTGCTTTTACTTGACCTGTGCTGGCTCCTCAAGCACCACAAACTGGCAGATCTCTAAGATGTCATTTCTTTTCCAGTGCTGCTGTTCAGGTCTGGAAAAATTAATTGGGCACCTTCCCCCATACCAGTTGCAAAAAGCTTGTTTTCCACACCGTGGTGACAGCTGCTGAGTGCTTATTGTCTTTGGGATGCTCAAATTATGAAGTCTGGGAAGCTGGGGATCAGAGTTGGGTTTAGGTCAGGACCGTGGCAGGTAAAATTGAAAGATGTTAAGAGTGGGCAGAGCAGATGTGAAATATTTTACCGTGAATTACAAACGCATCAATGAAAATAGAATGTTTCCTTAGCTGTTGTGTGCTCATATTTCAATTCAGAGATTTGCAACGAGTGTTTTGATTATTCCTTTTCTATTAATGGTGTTGTGCTACAATAAGAATATTTTATCTTATAAAAACGGTGTGGTTCTAACTAATGCTAAATGGAGAGAGACTCCCGTCACATCCATTCATGAGCTCTGCTCTGCGGACTCAGCTGTACTGGGATATGAATCTATATCCAGATAATGAATTTAATGTAATTAGTAACTGGGTCTGTGTTGCACAGATCTCTCTCCATGTTCATTGGACCAAACGCATTTAAGTGTGTGGCTTCACTTTTAACTCATCATTTCCGTCTCGTTTTGCAAGGAGCCTTTGGTCCGATGCTGACCATCTCCATTAGTTTCACTGCTTTCCTGACTGATCCTGATTTCTCTAGATACAGCCATATGAAGACCACTTCAGATAAGTCTTTTTTTTTTTTTTTTTTCCCCTAATATGCTTAATAAGCTGACACATCTTGTTTGTGCTAGGCTTTTTCCCGGTGTTCCTGCAGCACATCAGGCGTTCAGCCTGGGCTGATGAAAAGGAAGTTATTTCATTCAGACCTTTCCAAAAGCCACTGCACCAGTTGGTGAATGCCTTTATTCTGCTGACACCCAACACGTCATTCGCTTCCTCTGTGCTCCTTGCAGCGCACAGCGAGCCTGCAAGAGTCCTCTGTTCTGCAGAAGGCTGAAGTCTTGGCTGGGACACATGTGAAGGGGCCGGCAGTACTTGTTCTTGAAGCCGCCGGCCGCGTTGGCTGCAAGCAAACGGGAAGATTTTGTTTTCTGTAAACAAATTACTTGCCAAGGGTACTATAAAAAAACAAAGAAAAAGAATGCCTGAGTGTAATGCTGTTTGTAAGGCACGGTGTTTTCTCTGCCTGCCGGAATGGAGCTGAGGGGTTAGTTTAACAAGCAGCGTTCTTGTGAGAAAACCTGGCCATCGGTGTCGGTCTGTATCCTCGGTGGGCGTTTCGGGGGGAGCCCAGCTCCCCGCTCTGCTGTCACTGGGCATCAGCCCTTGCACGGCTGCGGTACACGCGTGGTGTCAGGGCAATCAAACAGTCACAAGGGCTTTACTTGATCAGAGTGTACAGTTTATTTTTCACATAGTGATTTGGCCATGATCTAGGTCAGTCCTTGCGGCACCGAATTCTCCTGCCAGAGTTGTTCGGCAAGTTTTAGAAAGCCCCCCAGAATCAAAACCTGGGAAGGTTTTCAAAGTTCTGCGTGGTACAGCGTCCCTCTCCAGGTTTTGGTGCTCAGCTTTGCAGGGGAAAAGGGTTTGGAGTTATTTTTCTGGCTGATGTTCGTCGTCCATTGCATTGCAAAGCTGGGAGTAGGGAGGGATGCTTTTAGCCCTGTTAATTTTGGTATTTGTGAGCTGCGCTTTGCAAACGAGGCAGCTGCAAGGATAGCTGTGCTCAATGAGCACGGGCCAGAGGAGTAACGAGGAATATTGATTTGAAATGAAGGCTCGCTATAATAAACCTGCTGGCTGGAAGGAAGGCTAAATACACAAGGAGGGAGGGTCCTTTTCTGTTATTCCAGCAGGTTTTCGGAGCTGGGTAGGGAATTATTTATTTATTTTCGGGGGTATTGAGTCAGTTTGTGGTAATAAATTACCAAGCTTTCTGTCATTTCAATGGTCCAGTCTTTATAAGTAGGACTTTGTATTTCTTTTTCCACCCTAGGACTTGGTTCAGAGCATCAGTCTGGTGAGCTCGTGCACTGGCATTTGGCCTCGTCTACTTCCAAATTAATGTGATGTGACATGATGAAACTGGGGTGACGACACAGTTTCAATACTTGGCAAACTCTATTTAATGGTGGATGGTGAGGAAAGCAAACAGTAAAATCTTCTTTCTCCAGCAAGACTTGCTGTGGCCACTAGTTTGTCAGGTTGTATTTCTCAGTGCCGCGTCACATTAAGTTGCGCTGTGGTGTGGTGCTGAGCTGCAGTTCCACAGCTTCACATCAGAGCTTCAGATGAGAGCACTGCGAGTTCCGAGTGTGGAGAAAAGCCTCTGTGGTCACAGGGGTACATTTGCTGTGACTGTAAATACCCATTTTGGTTTCCTCTGCAGCAGGCTCCAGCTCTTCCTAGCGACCTGCAGGACGGGCAGTCCTGGCCGAGGAGATTCGCCAGCCAGAGAGGTTTGTTTGCAGCATGTGGATGCTGGAGGTGGTGATGCAGCTCCTGGACGCAGTAATAAAATGATCATTTGTTATTATGTGCGTTTGCTCAGCATTTCCAAAAAGGTTCAGTGACAGCAAGCTCCAGTCTCTAATTTCTAAGACTTCTCTATTTTTCTGCACTTTTTTGGCTAATAAGGTTTATGAATAATTAAAACTAAATTGCAGCTCTCAAAAGAAGAGACCATAGCAGAGGTAGTGATGTTTTATCCTTACTTTCTTTAAACGAGACTATTGAAGCTTCACTATTTATCTCACCACTCTTCTGTATGGAAAGGTTTTGAAGAATCATGAAGAGAGTTTTAGGAGACATCAGAGCCAGGCCACCGAGCACCGCCCTTGCTATTGTGTTTTCACAGCTGATCTACTATTGCAGCGCCTTGCACTTTGTGCAAACCAATTAAAATGAATAAGTGCACTCTGATCTAATATTCAAGTCGGGTTTTGGCATGCAATCATTCATCATAAATGCACATAAAACCAGAATTCAATTAATCAGCTCATACAATGAGCCCGTCTCTTGCTATTTTTTCCTAATGCATTTTTTTTCTTAGAATAAAAATGTAATTGTCAGTGCAAAATATCAAACCAGAGCCACATAACAAATAGCTATGGATTTGTAATTAAACCCAATAAAGCCCAAGATGAAGTATAAAAGGCAGAGAGCTAAAATCCAATTAAAACTTATTATGAGGAATACAATGCCAGGTTTTTTTTTTTTTTTTCAGGCAGAGAGCAACATGCTCTGGTTTGTAACAAAACACAGTTATTGGTTTTGATAATGAAATCCAAGGTATGATTCAAGGAGTGAGGAGTAAATAGCTAATGGCAAGAAGAGACAGTGACATATGAGGAAGGCCCTGGAACAGCCCCATTATCTCCTGTTGTAATCAGAGGCAGGTTACAGTTATTTCCCCTCCTGTCTACAGGATGCACTTGACTCTGAAGAAACAAGTTATTAATTCTTGTTACCCAGGATGGCATCTGATATTACTAGCATTTATTTTTGGGAGAGAGATTAATTTCAGAAGAGCTTTGGCTCTCAGTGCAAGTGTGGCGAGTACACACAGCAGCTCTGAAGTCGCTCGGTTAAAGAGGGCGAGAGGAGCTCGGGGACCGGGTTTGCAGAAGATGCCAAAGGAGGGAGAAGGTGGCGACACCTCATGACCTGGGCTGTGTTTCCAGATGCTGCCAAGCCCCTTTGGCAGCCCTCCCTGTGTGCTGCAGCTCTGCCCAGGACCCCAGCTTGGGGTCCTGCTGCTGCTCCAGCCTCCTTCCCGCTGGAAAGGCTGTGGCTGGAACTTTACCTGTTCTTGGCCCAGCTGCTCCAGCTTTTAGTGAGATAAACATCCACTGGGGCAGAAAGAGGGAGAGACAGGATTTCCTGCTGGTTAAAGCTGAGCAGAGAGGGGAAAGCCCTGTGTTTTGGGGGGTGCCTTGAAGAACTGTGGATGTATTTGAAAGAGACTCTCTGCCAATCCCTTTATCTCTCCTCCCCCAGCAAGCTGATGCTCTGGTGCTTAACCTGCTGTTTGTACTCACCTTCCTAGACAAATAAATATTTCAAAGGCCAAATCCATTTGACTGGGTGACCAGCAGGGACAAGCGAGCGGAAGGAATGTGCCCAAGTGCTCACCGGGGCAGGTCCATCCCTCCGGACGATGCCAAAGCCCCTTCCAGGAGCAGCCAGCGCGGACTCCCCGCCGTGGCACAAACCGTGCGAGCGGACGCGGTGTGGACCTGTGGGTCTGCCCTCGGTGCCCTTTGCCTCTCAAGGTTCCTTACGGCAACCTCGCGGGGGTCGAGCTCCCAGCACAGTTTATCCTCCTGGTGTGTGGGCGAGGGGAGTCAGATCAGCACTGTCTGCCCGGGGGGGACCTCAAACCACAGCGAGCACCCTGCAGTCTGCAGGGGTAGAAGTGTCCGCTCTGGCTGGGGAAGAAGGAAAATAAGACAGCTTCAGGCTCGTTTAACGTCATGCACGGCTCTGACTGCCTGTAATGGTTATTTCTCAAACAGAAATGGCTTACAAATATCAATTGTGGTGTTTTGGTTTTTTTTTCCCTCTTCCACTTTGTTCCCAGTCAGAAAGCTTCCTGGATATGGAAAATAAATGTTTGAAGTTAACCTAGGCTGAAAACAACAGGAATTTGTGCTTAAAATGGAAAAAAAAAAAAGAATTAGATTTCTCTTACCAGATTTCTCATTGTTCCAAAATAACTGTAATTATTCCCTCTTTTTTTTTTTTTTTGTTACTGAGTTCTTTCATTGTGTAACATGTAATTTTCCTAACTAGCAGAGAGAATCAAATATGCCTGGCCTTTCATTTCATCCTGACCCTCATCTTTTTTTAAATTTGATTATAGGCATGAGTCCCCAGTGCCTATTTTACTTCTTTGCAGCATTGATGGTCTATTGAATAATGCCCAACCGCTTTGTTTATCCTTTTTATCTTTGCTAATGGCTGTCACTAGTTTTGCAGCCCTGTGTTTCTTTACCTTAATGTAAATGTGGTGCCCATCAGCCCCAGTAAAGCTGAGAATGGGAGAACCAGATGGAGCAGAGGATCGGTGCAGCCCTCTGTATTTTGGATGCTTGTCGTCACACTTCCATGTCTGGACATCCTCCATATTCATGGTTTTATATTTTTGACTCCCATGGCAACCGATGTCCAAAGCACCATGAGATTCATCTGCAGCCCCAGCCACCCCCTGGGACCAGATGTCACCCAAGTCCACTGGCGTGGAGAGACCTGCAGGACATCCAGCTGCTGGGATGCTCTCTGGTCATGTGCAAACTGCTCCTTGTCTTCCTCCAAGAGCCAGATTGGGGTGAATTTTCCCAGGGGTCACGCAGGCTGTACCTGACACAACTGCACCCCAGAAACCCCTGTTGCAAACTCTGTGATGTTTTGTAGGGAAAGAAACTCACTTGTTTTTAGTAAACTTCTTTTCAGAAATATCCAAGACATTGTGGTTAAATTTTTCAGGCAAACAAGCAAGAGCACAGAACGTGACATTTCTGTCTAACTGGCCTCTTGTAGCTGAGCTGTAAGCAGCTGGAAACTTCAGAATGGTGGGAGTCAGCAAGGAAAAGACAAACCCAATCCTTCCGCATTGTTCTCTCAGCTGGGTTTGTCTGGAAAAGTCAGATAACTGGAGAAAACTGCTTCTTCTGCCTTTGATGAAATGGGCAAGCCCCCTCCATTTCACTCCCATCGCTGCCAGCACAGCTGGGGCAGTTGGTCTGTGCCTCGGTGGGAGCTGGGCCTGCTGGAGCCTTGTTGTCTCAGCTCTAGGGTGGGCACGGCTTCATGGCATATCAAACGTGATATTCTGCTGCCCTTGATTTTGCAGGCTCTCCTTGGTGTCTTAAGTGATCTCACCCTTTGCTGTTGGTTCCTCGTGGTGGTGAATGTGCCATGGGTGGGAGAAACCTCAGGCTGTGAGCTTGGTGGAGATGCTCTGTAAAGACAGAAGGTCTTTATGGCTTAAATACTGAAATATTCTGTGGCCAGAATTGGAGCCATGTTTTTAAAGCAGCTCTTTTGTGTGTGTGTCTGAAGTAGCTTTGAGCTCTTCGGGAAATGCAGCCACTTACTGTGTGACCTTCAAGCAACATGAAAGAATTAACAGCCACATATGCCATGGACAACTCCAGCTGGTCCCAGTTATGAGTAGTATGCTCTTAGGAAAACCTGGATTAAAATTCAGTAGAATCATAGAACGGTTTGGTTTGGAAGGGACCTTAAAGATGTTCTAGTTCCAACCCCCCTGCCATGGGCAGGGACACCTCCCACTAGAGCAGGTCGCTGCCAACCTGCCCTTGAACACTCCCAGGGATGGAGCATCCCCAGCTTCCCTGGGCAGCCTGTGCCAGGGTCTCACCACCCTCACAGTGAAGAACTTCTTCCTCATTTCTAATCTAAATCTACCCTAGAGATAATATAATCTCTCTAGTGTCACCAGCCAGAGAGAGCGAGACAAAAGGCACCTGGTATCAGAGAGAGAGCAAGAGCCTAGTTTCCGTGGCTGAATTTGGGATGGAAAGAATGCACTCTCTTTGGGTAATCTTGTATTGAAACAAAATACTGAGCGCCCAGCCTGTCAAAGTTACTTAACATAAATTAGATAGTAAACAGCAAGTATGAAAGTGTTGTGGTGCAAACACAGCAGCAAACATTAGTACATTTTGGTTAGACTGAATCGCAGCATTCAGTTGTTTGTGTGTTACAGCCGTATCCGCCCCTTAGGTGTCTTCTGCCACGTATTAATTCACTTCCTCAGCAATTGCTGTCTCAAAAATCTGACCCTCATTTAGTAGCTTTAACCCCAGACCATTTCCCCGGTAGTTAATATCGCTCCTGTGGAGGTGCTGATGATGTGCCATTCATCCTTGCTTTGCAGGCTCTTCTTTAACAATTAACAGCGTTAACAACACACTTAATATTATGTCAGCTGCAGACTCATTATTCAGCCTTGGTGCCGGGGCTATAATTGAAACCATCTGTTTGAAGCTCTTTTCTGCTGCAGCTTGCTGGTGGAGCTGCCATCTCCTGCTCCTCGGCCATGAGGTAAGAAAATGGAGAGCTGGAGGTGGCCACATCCCTGTGCTGCATCCAGAAGTGAACCAAGGCTGCACGTTTAATGATCAGTAATATATTATTGCCTGAAATGACAGCACATGGTTTCTGTAGAGATGTGCTGGCTGGTCTCTTGGCCATGATACCGGGGTGTATTCCCTCATCTCCCAAGCTCTCCAGCTGTTGGGCCCCTCCTGCCTGATAAAGAGAGCAGGACAGGGTGCTTGGGCAGCTGGAGGCACCCAGTTAATCACTGGTTATTCCCGCACCCCTACTGTGGTCTGACCAGCCCTTGGTCATGATAGACCCGAGCAGCGATGTGCTGGAGCCAGCATCACCCCATGCCCTCCTGCTGCACCGCTCCAGACTCACCTAAAGGGAGAGGGGGTGTTTAAGGACTTCAAGTTTTAGTTTTGCGAGCTTTGGTGTTTTAAACTGTGACCACGGGGACAAAGGAGCTTTATTTACTGCTTCAGTCCATAACAAAGCCACAAGACCAGGTCTCTGCAGTCCCTGAAGGTCAAGTTATTTTGCTGTTGCCCGTTTGTGCCTGCTGATAAAACACAACTGTCTGTGTCAGTGCCAGAAAACAAAAAGAGTTAATTTTCATTAAATGAACCCAGACAAAATGAAACCATGCAGCAGGCAGTTGCTAGCCTCTGCAGTTTCTGATATGCAGAAAGATTCATGCCCTGTGCTGGGATTGGTAACAGCCTCTAACCTTCCTCGCGGTCACAAAGAACTACGGAACTTACTCGCTGTACTCGTCAGATGAGTGGGAACTGTAGCTAGTAGCTTAAGTGTGTTAAACCTTTGGGTGCTGAAGGGCAGGCTTATATTTTAATTCAAGCAGAGAAACCTGAGGTGGAGTTAAACCAGGCAGGTCCCCCAGAGATAACAGTGTTACCTGCACCAGCCAAGGCTCGAGCAGGCTGTGCAAAACCAACCCAGAGACACGAATGTGTCTCCGAGAGGGCCCCATGAGGAGCTCGAGCTTTTCTCATCCCCAAAGCTGGCATGATGTGAGCTAGCCAACGAATGTGGCTCAGTGCATTGGTAGAAAAGAGTTGGGTCTATGAAACTATACCCTAAAAACCTACTTTGATTTCACATCTGAACTTGTTAAAATACCTTTGTGACTTTCCTATTTATAGATTTGTGTTGTACGTTTACACACAGTATAAAGTTTGATAATTATATATGTAAAAACCATGTCTCGGCATTTAGAGCCACCCTGCATATTTGAATCAAGCTTTAAAAAAATGGTAGAGGTTTCTGTAACAGACAATAGATGAACTCTTCTCTATTCCCTGTCCTGAAGGAGAGCATTATAAACTGTGCTGTCAGGATATAAAGCCTCACGGGTGCTGCTCAATAAATCATACCCATTAGCAAGTGCAGGGGCGGTTTTGCCTTGACTTTAGGCTATTTTAAAGGTGTGCTCAATTGTCCTTCCATGTGGCTGAATGTGTGCTGTGGCTTTGGCATGGTGCTGAGGCCAGTGGCCAGCCCGGCCACCGCTCGCCATGCTGCAGCCTCACGCTCTCCAGTTTCCCAGTTGAGCAGCTCTCCCTAACTGGCTGTGTGGTAGGGAACAGCCGTGTCTTCCAAAAGCAAAAAAAAAGATATGGAAAAGAATAAACACTCTACAGTTAAAATTGAGTGTAAATGAGAAATTTGGGCTCATGTATAGGCAGAGAGAGGCAACAAGTGGATTCATTCTGCAGAGAAAATGCGGGTGTTTCACAGGGATTCCATCTAACAGAGAATGTCGGTGGCTTCCACAGGGCAAAGCATGGATTGTCCAGCTGAGCCGAGGGGGACACCAGCAGATCATAGAACCTTAGAATCAGTTAGGTTGGAAAAGGCCTGTAAGATCATCGAGTCCAACCCTTAACCCAGCACTGCCAGGGCACCACTGACCCATGTCCCTCAGCACCACAGCTCCCCAGCTTCTGAATGCTTCCAGGGATGGTATTTATTTATACCTGTCTAAGAAGTTATTATAAATTTACATTCAGCACCACGCAGGGAAGTTTCTCCTTGAATCACTTGCACCACTGAAAATAAAAATTTGCTTTAGACAGAATGCTTTGCTCAGAGCTCTTCAGGGTGGAGGTTGTGGAGTCTCCCCTGGAGATGTTCCAAACCCTCCTGGACACGTTCCTGTGTGACTTGGTCTAGGTGGTCCTGCTCTGGCAGGGGGGTTGGACTAGATGATCTTTCTAGGTCCCTTCCAACCCTATCATTCTATGATTCTATGGATGGCAGAGCTCTCCTCCCTCCTTCACAGGTACCGAAGGCTTCCTTAGGAAAGACCACAGTCGGTCACCGAGTGCTCACGGGGAATGACTCTTGCGAGCAGCAGGGGAGCCCGGCTCTGCCCCCGTTGTGCAGAACACAGGAGGGGCAGTGGCTCTGTGGGGAGTGACCAATGCCCGGGGTGGGGGGGGTCTGCCCAGCCCTGGTGGGACCCGCGTTGCCCTCAAACCTGGCAAGCAACCCGGTGCCAGCGCTGCGAGAGTCGTGGCCGCGTCGCGCGGGCTCCCGACATCGTGCGGCGTTCTGCATGCAAGTCGCTTTCCCAAATTAGCTGCACATGTTTATATTAACATGCAAATAAAGCAACTTCAAATTAAACAGAGATATGAAAATGTCTATTCATAAGGTTCAGTTTTACGGCGTAATTGATTTGTGTGGGGTGTGCCTGTCTGGTGCTTGCTCTGATTACCTTCCTGGCGCTGAAGAAATCCGCAACAATCATACTGATAACAAACCATTTAAACACATTCAATTAAATTACTGGTAATTCTGAAATGGCTCAATATTGCACATGGGTTAGTTCAATTTTTATGTAAATTCTACCCCTGATTTAGCAAAGTCTTAATTGTTTAACAGCAGATTAGTCTAAATTATTTCAATTGAATTTTATGTGAATCTTTTACTTCTGCCTTTAAGGAACCCATTCAGAAAGATTTTTCTTTCGGATGTTCTGCATAGAGAGAATTGGATGCTGCAGCCTGTTTTTTCTGCCATATATTTTAAATCCAAGTGAAATCAAAATATTTCTCATTACATATGAGACGTTCGAATCAGAAAGATAAGTACTGAATTTGGAAATGGAGCTCGAGGACAGCAAATGAGGGATCAAAGTTTGGGGACACTGATTCCTGAGGTTGAATACCATGAGGGCTTGGGCTATTTTTGATTTTCCTCAGCTGGATTTTTACACTGTTGAGATTTAGGTTCCTCTGGATCAGTGCTGCCATACTTCCAATGCATATAGCTGTACCTGCACACACAATGTGGAAATTGTTCAGGCTGCAAACTCAGCAGCTGAAATGTAAGTAAGGTGCAGGTAAATGCTGCCCACGCAGCTGCTGAGCGGAGCGAGGCAGGAGCCCCTCGCTGAGGGGCTGTGTGAGCACTGGGTAGGTAATTCCCACTTGGGATGCTGGAGCCGTGCCCACGGGCTGAGCCCGTCCCGTGCATTTGCTGGATGAAGGCAAAGTGATCTCAGACAGTTTAGGGGCTTTCTCTTCTTAGGTTTTTCTCTTCTGAAGGTCCATGACTACGCCTCGTGATAAACTTTGCCTGCCCACTTCTCCAGACTTCAGAGGTGTGGATTATCACTGCCCCCCGTGTTCCTGGTATTAATGAAGGAGTGATTGTAGATTTTATTTCCTGGCACTACTACTCAGGGCTCCTTTTTTTCGTGATCTAGGCGATGTGTCGAATTTTGAACAGTCTCTTGCGGACAGCTTGCTTAGAAACAGCATCTGAATGGCACAGAAAACGTTGGCATTGCCAGACCCCATTTCCATGGGCTGGATTTGTGTTTCCATGTGGCTCCCTGCAAGCCTTGGAAGGCTGAAACCAGGAGCAGACACTAAATGTGGGATTTCACAGGTTGGTGCAGCCGATGCTGTGGCAGGAGCAAGTCAGAAGCATGGGTTGCGAAGGGCAGCACAAGAAATCTTCAGTCAGCCTGGCAGCATCTCTACCACATCTCCCAGAGCACCGGGAG
The DNA here is from genome assembly GCA_025345505.1 of Todiramphus chloris collaris. NCBI lineage: Eukaryota > Metazoa > Chordata > Aves > Coraciiformes > Alcedinidae > Todiramphus > Todiramphus chloris. The sequence continues at coordinate 4,413,432 of JANVCC010000135.1, read as the reverse complement.
ACGCTTTGCCCTCGCTCGCTGCCCCAGAGCAGCACTGAGGGACGCGAGGTGGGCTTCACTCGCAGGGGCCTTGCCTGCAGGTGTCCTGATTTCCACGTTCAGAGGAGAATCTTGTGCTGAAACCTCTCTGTTTCACCACTAGATTACAGAAGCATTGAAGCTATCCACTTTTTTTTTTTCTTCCCCCCTCCTTTTTTTTTCTGGCTTCATATTTATAAATAAATTCATCTTCAAGCTCCAAATAGCCTCTTTCTGGATATCTAGAGATGCTTTTTTTTTTTCTGATGGAGCACAGTACAGTCGCAGCAAAGGCAACAGAAGTTCACACAGCCTCTGCCCACGCTCTGCTGCTTTTATTCTCACTCAGAAATGAAATTAGTGGAAGTTACATGTAAACAACAAATTATCTCAGCTAGTGTGTCATCTAGGCCACCCGAGATGTCGTTGCTCACCTTTCATCTGTTTTCAGCCCTCCAAGCCATGAGACTATCTTTTCCTGCCATGTCCCTGCTGCCCACCCGCTCCCCTGCCCCAGCTAAGCTGGCTCCTCGCCCCGGGCTCTAGCCATGGGCTTTCCCTACTCCTCTCCTCCTGCCCTCGCTTGTCTCTTGCTTGGTGCACCCGCTCCCACCTTCCCTCCAGATGCCTCCTCGGTGTGTGGCCAGGGCTCCCCATCCCTGCAGCAGGACCGTGGGATGCAGCTCCAGGACCCCTGGGCAGCGAGTCACGCTGACAGGGGGTGTGATGCCTACCGTGGTGGTGAGGGGATTTGTCCTCTTTTGGTTCTCTAGGCTTTGGTTTCTGCTTATTTTTTGTCTCTCCTTTTCTTTATTTATCCTATTAGTGCAGTATTTTAAATGTCTTAACCAAAATAATGTCAAAGGATTTTTCCTTTGGTACATGTGCCAACAGTAATCATTGCTGAGTCTTAAACAATTGCAATAAAATAAATGTCCTGCTGCTAGTGATACCTCATCTGCCTTAAAGATGCTTTAGTAAAAGCAGTTTCTACAATTATTTCAACTAATGCTTGTCTGCTATGTCATATATTTGAATCCAAGTACATGCATGGAAAATCACAAGCTGTTCTGCTTGACTTGGCCACAGCACAGTCATCCCAGAAGCCCCAGAGCTCTGCTTGCTTAGGGAGATCATTGCAGGAGGTGCCTGTGGTGGGAACTAGCAGTGTGGGTTCCACAGAGCTGAGGTCAAGCCCTCTGCACGTGGCAGTGTGTGGCAGCCTCAACAGGAGCCTGAGCCCAGGGGAGGCACCCGAACCCCTTGCTATGGAGCTTTCTCCCTTTTCCAGAGCCATACCAAATAACATAATTTGGGTGTAATCCCTTCTGCAATAGCACTTACCTGCAGGAATTGATACGAATTCTGTATTTCTGGTACCTGCTGCCTTGGGATGCTGTATGGCACCAGACCACTCCTGAAGAAGAATTGCACTGTGCTCATCAAGCATAAAGACTATATTACTGGGTCTGTGTGGGTCCACAGCTCAGCACAGCTCAGAGGCTGGTCTGGGGGGGTGCCCTTCATCTTACCCCCCTCAAAGCAGAGGGGTAACAGCACCTCCCCACCTCTCAACAGGGCATTTCTGGAGCTCGGACATCACAAGCAGCAAACGAGACCCCTCTACACCTGGACACCCATCATGACCAGTGTGCGTGGGGTAGCCTGGTCCAGAAACACAGCCCCTGCATCCCTAGCACTGCTGTCTCTTCTCCCTGGCCTTCCTTAAGATGCCATCTGTGCCATGAACAAAGCACCATGCAACCTGGCACAGCAGAATGCGACCTCCTCCCTCCGGGATCTGTTCATCACTCCAGCAGCCAGAGGAGAGGGGAGGAGAGGGCAGGAGGCTTTCTGCTCTGCTAGCAGCTGGCAGCTGGATTTGGAAGCTTTTGTGATTTCAGGGGAACTGGCTCAACCCAAGCTTCAGCATTTCAAGTCTGCAGCCCCATGAGCTACCGGAGTGCTCCAGTGTGTGACTTGGGCAGGAGCCCGGGGCCGGCCACGGCAGGAGGGGCTGTGCTCCCCCCGGGCTCTGCCCCTGGCTGCTGCACAGAGCCATGGACCATGGCGTGGGGCTCAGCTGTGGCCTTCTCCAGGCCACCTGCTTGGTCACAGAGCCTTGACAGGGCCAGGCTGCTTGCAAGCTTTATTTTCAGTTGGAGTCTGAAGGTAAATCAGGAAAAATATTTGTATCATTTTTAAAAGCTTGAGTATTAATCTATCATAAATGCTAATAAAACACTTGCCTGGAGGAGATGTAGAAGGTGGTGGGAGACCCCTTCCTACCCCTTTTAGTCCCACCTCACACGTGCATGTTACCCTTATGTGGTGTTTAAGTCTCACAGTCTTATTATATGTGTTTTATAATCTCAACAGATTTATCATTGCACGGTGTTACGAACTAGAGATGTGTGTCATTTTTTGGGAGGAATGAAGGCTCAGAAATTAAGCCTCCAGAAGGAGCTCGGTCATCAGCTCCTACACCTTTGCAAAACCCAGACGCTGGTGCTGAAAAACCTCCGCTCGGCTACCACCTTCACCAACCAGCATCGCGCAGCTCTGCTAGTCCGGCCGGAAAGGAGGAGATGCCCCCGGCAGAGGGGGGCAGAGCTGCGGGAGGGGGGGATGCGGGAGGGGAGGCTGCGGGAGAGGGGGATGCGGGAGAGGGGGATGCGGGAGCAGCCCCCGGCGAAGCACGCAGGGGTGCCCCGAGCAGCAGGCGTTCAGCTCCCAGCAGAAGGGTTTGTCAGTGCTTCTGGATTATTCAACGTAAGAAAAGCCCTCATTAGCTTAATTGAGTAATGAATCAGCCCACTGCAGACACCTGTTCTTAGGAGCGGCCCGAGGAGGGCAGGAGCGAGTAGGGCACTCCCGGCAGGGTTGGTGATGGAAAGGGCACACGGGCACAGGGAAGTTTCCTGCAGCTCGTGGTGAGGCTGCAGGGGAGCTGCACAAGATTTTGGACCGAGGAAAGCTTTGTTGTTTGAGGTTTGTTTCTTTTAAACATTTATATTTCTATTTTAAAAGGTTGTTTGGATACCAGAACAAGATTATTTTTAGGTCCACTTAGGAGTGTGTTTCTGTGAGGCTCTTGTTTCCCAGATCCATTAAGGAGCTTTCTGGGGAAGCTGTTGCATCTCGGTGCTCCCTGAAGATGTTCCTGAGGGCCCCTGGTCGCTCTGGAAGTGAGCCGATGAGACTATGATTCATGAGTGGTATCTTAAATGTATTGAAAAGCAATTAGTGGTGATGGGTAACTGGGATATATTTCAATGAAGAGCCTCAAGAATTTTTCCTTGAACTTAGGACTGAGTGATCTGTGCCCTTCCAGGTGCTAAAGATCCTACTAATTCATTCAGCCTGGTGATTAATAATTGGGTTGTTGGTTACAAGTAGCTGTCTGAGTAAAAACTGCTTTCAGAAACAGGTGGATAATATTTTGAACATGAAATATGTCCCTATAAAATCATCAGCTTACAAAGAAAAAGATTATGACTTTAGAAATTTGACAAATGACGTCATATTAAGAATAGTATTTTATTATTTTCAAATAAAATAAAACTACAATTTGGTTGCTTTTTTCTCAAGGAAATAAAAATAGATTCAAATTAATCCAAAACCGTTAATTTAGTTGCAGATTTCTTTATCAGGAAGAATTCTACAGACCTTAGACATAATGAATGTTTCTTACACCGGGCCCTGTGGGAGGTCACTTCACATCTTGTGCCTCAGTTTCCCATTCAGAAGCTCTGCAGGGTCCCCTGGCACAGTGGCTCTGGGTGCAGCTGGGGGTGTGATCTGCTCTGCCCTCCAAGGGCAGGGGAAGGTGAGCAGGTTGCACCTCTGCCGCAGAAGGAGGAATGGAAATGCAGAGTTCAAGGGGCACCTTTTCAGGGGCTTTTTGGCATCCTGTGGCTCAGCTCCTGGTGCTGGTGGAGCTGTGCTGGTTGGTGTCTGTCTGCGCTGAGATCTGGAGGGGCTCAGGCAGTTAGGACAGTTGTTTTCAAAAACCCTAATTAGGTGTCTAATCTCTCTGAATAATGTTTACTTATTCTGTGTTCCATCTCCATCACACACCAAGTTGGAGGTGGCCATGGAGAGAAGTGAACTTCTGATTCCGTGCTTGCCCCTGTCCTTGCACGCTTTCCTGCTGCTCTTCTTTGAAAACAGTACAAAAACTATATCTGATTAAACACAAGGTGCTGTGCTGTGGAGGCCTTGGTAAGGATGTGAAAGGGCTGTTGGGAGAATTCACTTGAGTAATTGCTGAAGGGGGACCTCAGCCCAATGCTTCATAAATCAAAAAGCGCCATATAGTTTCTGTGTGTCCGGATAGCTTTAAGGATCTGCTGTAACCTTTAGTGGTCAGCCCAGTCCTAATTAGTACTTAATTTCATGATCCATCATCATGGGCATAGAGCTGCACCGGTGTTAGGGAGCTGGAGCCCAGCCCCGGGTGGTCTGTGTTGTGTTTTCTGCCACCTGATAAACCCTTGCTGACTTCTCTGCCTTTGTGCTGCCCAAGGACGGAGTGCTGGGATGTGGCTGGGGTCTGCTGTTTTCTGCTGGCTCTGCACCTTTGGAGACCTCTTCTGAATCTCTGGCTTTGTGCTTTGTAAGCTCTGGACCTGCACAAGGCAGTAGCTGGGAGGGAATAAGCCCATCTGCAGCTGGGAAAGGCTGGGGCACCAGCAGGGTGCTGAGCACTGGAACCGATGCTGAGTTCCATCGAGTGTGATCACGCTCGGGCTCCGCACGCTTGGCGGGGAAGTTCTGCGGAGACTGTTGCCCAGCTTGAGATTCACCCTGCTTTCACACGCTGCCCGCGCTGCTGCTGCAGACCAGGTACGAGGTCTCTACGGGGACTCGAAGTGTAGGCGCTGAGTGTCTGGGCGATGGCTTTTGGTGCCTTACTGCAGGGGGCTGGAAACAGATTTCGGGAGGTCGTGTGTCTGCATCTTCTGATGCTCCTGTAGCCCCTGTACAGGGCCCGTGGCTCCGGACACATTTTTATATCAGCTGTTGATGAGTGTTGGCAGTATTAGCCATGTCGACACAGAGCCTTATGGTAATAAGAGCTAATGGATGTAGAAAATTGCACAGAGTATTTTTTGGGCTAGATGCACAGATGATGAGGTATTTGCAAGCTTTGATTTAGTTGCTGTGTGAGGTGCCCTCCAAGGCGCACAGAGGCAGGGTCAAACCACGTGCCTGTCCCTCCAGGAAGCTCAGTGGCTGCTGAGCTTTGGGTTTGTGTGTGGACGCTGGTTCTCCCTGTCCAACAGGAATTCTTGCCCTAAGCCTGACCCGGCAGCGAGGTGCTGGGAGATGAGGGCTCTGAGCTGGGCGCTGCAGCCAGTGCCTGCCTAGCACACCAGCAAGGAGCGCAGGGGACCACGGCACAGGGGATGTGGGTAAAGAGGATTTTCAAGTCCCTCATTATAAAACTTATAAAACCCTCTTAGCATTTCCTTCGCACTGGAGTATTTGGAGTATACCTTGTGCTGCCCGGGGTGTTACCACAAAGGATTACTGAAAACCCAGCCACCTGTAGGATGCCAGTGGTGCTACTGGGATGGATTAAAGGCACGCCGAGGGGAGGGAGGGAGGGCACAGGGTGCAGGCAGGTGGAATTCTTAAATCAAAAAGACAGCACCGAGGAAAACTATTTCTTCATTTACGCTTCAAACGCTATCAGTCAAGTGTGGAGGAGGAGAAGCCACTAACAAGTAAACTTCAGGGAAGAGATTAAAATATATGCAAACACAGATGTTGCTTCAGGAGAAAATTTTGAAAATTATGCTTTTAAAAATAATTGTGAAAATATGTAAACCACTTGCAACACGGGGAAAACTCAACAAGCTGTGAAGATGACTGGCTGGACCATGAGGAAAAAAAAAATTACCTCCTTCAACAGTAATTAAAAAAAAAAATGTGAACACCAAAAGAAATGGGGATTTGGGAATATGATGAATGTGGAAATAAATGGGGTTTGGGTTATGGGTTTCTTTTTTTTTCCTGTTTGAAAAGCACAGCCTTATGGCAAGCTGCTGGCTTTTAGTCTGTGAAGGTTTATACTTAACAAATCCTTAATAGATGAATGGTAGGGGCTGAATGAAGGGCCCTCAGAAAGAAGAGTCATTATAAAAGCAGGCTGGTGGAGAGCTCAGCTTTTGGCTGAGTGTGGTTTGGTGCATTTGCCCGGCTTTATGTTACAAGCTTCTTTGTTTTTTCAGTTATTTTTTTAAAGCACTAATTGGAAAATTAAGAACATTCAACTCCCACACAACAATTTGTCATGTTCTGCTCTGCCACAGTAGCTTAAATACAGGATTTTGTCACTTCACTGCGATGCACAGCTAGCTTAAAATACAGACATCTACCTAAAGCAGAAACCTGTTACTTCGTTAAAACCACGCAGCTGGAAATCACAAAAACACAACAAAGTGGCACACAAGGACTTGTTTACAAACAGAAATACACCTTCCTATGTTTGCAGTGAAACAAAGTGATTTTCTTGGAACAACTGAGTTAACTTCTGTACTGTAATGTTTATGTGAGGGTGGGATGGAGAGATGAGCTCTGCACGGGGTCTGGGCAGGTTTAGGGCACGTTCCCTTGAATGTGAGCAGTTTTCTTTCTTTAAATCTGTACCCATTAACTTGGAAAGTAATTTCAGCAGTTCAATGTAAATGGGACTTCACTGGCATTTCTCTAATGAATTATACATATAGATAACCATATTCACTATAAGTTTTTTGTGAGGGGGATAATAGCGATGTGCAGCCGAATGTGGTTCCCCATTTGCTTAGTCTTCATGTTTTATGTTGGAATCTTTAACATAATTTAATTTTCCCATTAGTTTCTAAAATCTGCCATGTCTGAAATCCCACATATTAAGAAGGCTCTTTTAAATGATGATATATCAATTTTTTTCCCTCTTTCTTTGTGATATTAATGCTCAAAAATAAAAAATTAAGAAGCAGTGAATCTTCTTTCAGTGAATTTACTGGAAGCAATTAAGCTACAAACACATTTTATGAGTGCAGACAGTAGCCAGTATTCGGAAAAAATATTTTTTTTTCCCTTCCACTGACTATTTTCCCCTTGAAGCAAAACTTGAAACTATCAACAGAAATGATGGTCTTTTTCAGAGAATTTTCCTCATCTAATTGAGCATTGCTTTTGTACTCGCATCTGGCACAAAGTGTTAAATCTAATCCTGTGAGCCTGAAAATCTTCTGTAGGCGTGAAGGTCATTAATTTTAATTAAATGGAACTTCTTTTACACTTGCTAGAAAATGAGGATTAGTCTCAATGAGTTTCATTAAATAAACAGAGCAAATGAGAATTTATAATACATCTGTGAACAGATCTGAAATCATCTCATCACACGGCGGTTAGCCGGTGAGTCGGGACGGGGCTCGGTGGGATGGAGCGTGGGGTGCCCGGTGACAACGTGCGGATCTGCTCGGTCGTGGAGCAGCGAGTGCACGCGTGGCAGGCGGCTTCCTTGTAGTTCCAGAGGTGGCTCTGGGAGGAGAGGGGCTTCACTGTGTCCCGGAGGAGCTGGTCCTTGCAGGGAGTTAAGCTGCTTCTTGCTGCTGCCTTTGCCCGGTGGTGTCTCGGACCAGCCCCAGGGAGCAACGAGGTCAAGGGATGAAGTTCTGAAAGCCTCGGGAAGAAAACATTGGTGTACAAGGTCTGCACGGGCCGGAGGACAGGTCTTGCTGTACTTGATTTCAGTATCTTTTTGGAGTATCAAAGCCCCTTTTATTTCCAGTTGAATGGAACTCTGTGCCTCTCTAGTGCACGTGTTTTCTCCAGCCTGGGCTGAAGCAGGGTCCTGAGGACATCCTCCATGTCCTTCATGTGGTCGTGTTCTGGAACGACGGAAAGGGGCTGAATTTGAGTATCAAACAATGGACATGAAGAGGGTTACGGACCATGAACTTGTTATCTTTGGCAATGCTGCTTCCGTGTGAAGTGCACCTGGCTGGATGCTGGAGCAGATGGAGGCTGTCGGGTGATTCACAGCTGCTTTGCTCTCAGCATGCTTTGGTACTTAGTGACTCTCTTGAAGGCCCTGACTGCTCTGGTTTTCTGACCTGATTTCTAACACAAGACAGTTTTTGTCGCTGTTGTGAGTATTCGGCACAGCCTTTCTCTCCGTGTGTGAGCACATGCTCTCAACCCAGATCTGCCCAGGTCCTGATATCAAGGTGAGGAGAGGACTGACCTCAGCTTGGTTCTGGCAGCAAGAGGAGGAGACTCAGTGCTTTGCTGGCCTCTTGGCTTCCCATGGAAGCGTGTGTGTGTGTACAGCATACAGACAGACACAGGGGTCTAATTTTCCTGAAGGCATTTGTAACTATTTTTTGCAAAGGGAAAAGAAATCCCCCCAAGCCTTCCCCCTCCCTTCGCGCTCGGTGTGCGCTCAGAGCGAGCAGAGGCTGGGCTGGCCCTGGCTGGCAGCTGGGGGATTCGGATGCGCTTTTTGCCATGTACCCTGGAATGTTCTATTATAAATTTATTCTTATGGTTTGAATCATTCCCCTTCAGCCTTGCACATGCGCTTTCATTTCTGGGTGCTGTGTTGTGTTTTGTGGACCGGTGACTCGTGTAAGATGATGTGGTTACAGCTGCACTGAGGAGGGTCACAGTGATAGGCACAGAGCATCGGATTCCATGCATGGGACCAGCACCAACCCGAGACCAGCACGGGCAGGCACGTGTGTTCTCTTTTGCTGGGGATAAGCTAAATGGTCTAACACTCCCTTGCGTTTCTGCCTAATGGATCCTCTTACACATCTTTTGTCCACTGAGGTTTTTGATGGCTGTGAAAATCAAAGCATTTAAATATCTAAGACTGGATTAGCACTACCAGAAGCCATTCTTCCAGTAAAGTCTGTATCTCAGTTGCCAACTATCCTTTTACCTCAGACTGGCAGAGAGTAGCTTCTCTAAGTAGTTCCTTTTCACTTTGCGTTTGGCCTGTCTGGTTTATGTGATTAATAATATACTGGCCTGCATGCAAATTCCTTCCTGCTGGGAATTCTTAAATATCCTTCATGTCTTTTAGCACAGGGTTTCAGAAATGATCACCCTTGCTGGTCATCACGAAGACAGGTAGCAAAAGTTTTGCTGAAATGAAAGGATAAAGCAACATTAGCAAAGTATGTTGGTCACTTTACTTGAGCCTCTTTTGGTTTGAAAAATGTCTGCAATTTAATATGTCTCCAAGTGGAGTCTGCTACTACCTCTAAAAGAAACAAGCTGGTACAGCTTGATCTGCTCAATGTCATCATGGAATTTTTTTTGCAATGACATTGCTATTCCTGGAAAATAAATGGGCCCCTCAGCACCTTTGCAGTGGGTGACATCGAAGGCAACATCTGTAATTCTGTACCCTCCTCTGGCATCCTTTCCAAATCGCTGAACCAGCTACCAGCAAAAGCAGGCTTGTATCAGCAGCGTGATATTTATATCTTGGCAGGGAGCTTGTGTTTGCTGGTATCATTTGTCTCTGAAGAACAATATCTGTACTACATGAAAATACATTTTCTACCCTGTTCCTTTGCTCCCGTTCCTGATGTCATCTGAAGCTGGCCATCTCGCAGCTGTATTTCTTTTCATAACACCATCTATTTCTACAAATTTTTTTCCACTAAGAAGTTAAAAAAAAAAAAAAAAAATCATTGTGGGGTTTCAGATGAGCAAATGGTGAAATAGTCCTGTGCAGGCTTAGGACAAATCTGCACAGGTTTCTCCTTGGGTCAGGGAGGGCTGCTCTCCAAAACACAGTGCAGTGGGCACCACTCAACCCCCAAGGGCTAAGAGTTGTGTTTGGAAAGTTTCCATTTCTCAGTCACCCATAAAAGCAAATGAGACCAGAGCTCCTGCACCCAGTGTTGCCCTGGGGTGCGTGGCTCTGCCCTGGGGGTGGCTGGTCCCCCCCAGCAGGAGATGCTGAGATGCGGGCCCCTTCCAGCTGGAGATGATGCTGTTCCTGCCAGCAAGCTTCCCAGGGCTGGGGTGATGTCAGCATCAACAGACCTGTCTGTGTGTTACCAGGATTGCTGAGATTGGGTGTAAAAGAGCACTAAAACCCCAACAGTTAATTAATCAACACAGTTACTTCATCTAAACAACCTGTGTCATAGAAACCTTATAAAAAGACAGGGACAGCTCCAATAAAGAACGGTGCAATTGGGTCAGGACCAGGGCTGGCTTACGAAGCACTTTTGGTTTCCTCCTCCCTATTTTAAGGTTTCCTTTTCTCTATTTTAAGGTCGATTGGACTTGAATCCAGTTATGTTGTGTTAATTTATTTTTTGCCTTTCTTTAGCTTGGTCTTCTGAATGGTTGCTTTGCTTCATAAAGTCTTGCTTTGTTTAATATGAAAATAGTAATTGCTCCACAACAGAAACAGTTAATGAGCGACAGTCAGTAATCAGTAATTATAAAATTTTAGAAATGTAGATTAATTTCTCTCTGACCAAAACAATTTCAGTTACAGTCTCTCAAAATACATCATAATGTAAAAAAAAAAAGCTACAAAATGAGAGGAAAATTCATTTTTGCGGGATGAAAATAGTGTTATCTTCTTTTTACAAATGGAATAAAGTAATCAAAAGAAAGGTGAGAATGAGAGCTGCCTGCTGAGCAAGCAGAGGCGTGTGATGTCATCTCCCTGGTCTGCCTGTCGAGCCCAGCACAGGGGGGTTGTGGCCAGTGCTCTCCCAAGTCTGAACTGAATTAAATGTTGAACTGGTAAGTAGGAGTAAATGCACTGCATGCTTGTCTGCACTAACAGAGGGTGTAATTTAGCAGCGATGCCTCAGTGCCTTTCAAAGTGGCATCTCACTTAGTCAGAAAAAAATGGAATCAAAAGCAAGCCAGAGGTCTGCAGCAGCGCGTCAGAGAATTCTATAGAGCCAGAGGAAACTATAAAACAAACCTGAACCGCCCTGACAGGCAGGAGGAATGGGCAGCCCCGAGCAGCTGGTGCTGTGCCCGCGCGAGCCAGTGTGCTGCTGCAAAATCACGTTCCGTCTGGAACCCAAACAGGGACCGTGAGGCACAATTGTGTTTGCAGCTAAGACTTCCCTGCCCACCAAGTTTATCATATTTGGGTTTATCGGTTGTTTATTTGTTTTGTTTTGCTTGGGTTTTTTTGAGTAAGTGCAGGTGCATGAGCCAAGGTGTGCTTCAGGTGGCGTGCTGATGCTTGCCCATAAGGGCACTTTTCCTTGTGCGAGGAGCACGGAGTTGTTACAGCTCTGGAAATCATGTGAAGGTGAAATAATTTTACAATGGGGTCACTGGAAAGGTTAAGAAGTTGAAGGTGTATAAAATGAGCCTCTATTCGAGTGTTACATCCTGTGTGTAGAAAATAGGCTGATGCACAGTCTTTGCCTGGGAAGGAAAAAGGTTTCCTTGCTGGCCCGATCTTTCCGAGGTGCAGTTTCTGTCTCGGGAGATGTGCACACCAGGCAGAAGCTGAGACCTGGAAAGCAGCAAGTCCGTCAGGAATCCAGGTGGCAGGTGGGGGCAAAGAAACCTGAGTTTGAAGGAACGCGGAAGCCTAGGTGCAGTCTTAGCAGTGTCATTTGAAGAGGAGGTGTAAGTTTTTTGGCATGTTAAAAACGCTTTTGTAAATTCGGGTGGATTCATTCCTGGCATGACTCTATTAACTTACAAGTGTTCTTATCGAGAGTACCAAAATGCCAGCAAGCTGTGTTACAGTGCAGCCAGGGACTACAACAATAATGATTAAGGAGCTTGAAGAACTCGGAAGGAAAGATTAAAAGAACAAAATGTTTCAACTGGATAAACAGAGACTAAGAGTGGCTGCGATAATCAGCTGCTAGCGTGTGAAGGGTACAAGTGCCAAGAAGAGAACCTCATTTGAGAATGGATTTAGCTAGAAGTAGTGGGATAATCTGTAAGATGTGGATGAGATTTTTCTTTTAAGAGCTGGTCTAGATGATCTTTCACGGTCCCTTCCAACCCCTAACATTCTGTGATGTGTCCAAGTGCTTTTCTCTCTCTGAGTCACCTCTTTAGACACTAAAGTCCAGGTTTTTTCTCTCCTTTCCTTTCATGCACTCTCCTCCTGGCTGGGTTTGGTTGTGTCCTTTCAAGGGTACCTAGCTCTCTGCTCTTGGGCAGCAGAAGCACCTCAGACATGCAGTGTTTGAGGAGCCACATGTAAACTGGAGGTGACAGGCTCTGAGGAGCCCAGGTTGGGTTGGCATTGATGGAAATGAGGATCCTGAGACAATTAAAGCGAAATCTTCCGCAAACAGGTGCAGGAGCTGCTGGATGCAACAGCACAGAGCTTTTCACCTTTAGCAGGTGTGTGTCGACAAAGCCGAGGGTGCCAGGTACCCCCAGCTCATCAGCAGCAGGGCTGGTGCTGCCCTGGGGAGTGAGTAGGACCTCGGGTCGGGATCAGGGATGCTCACTGAAGTGCTCTGAGGTGGTGATGCACAAAACTGCACCTGGAAATCTCTGAACCATGTTTATTTTTGAGGAAGTTTGTAATCAGCAGCAAAACTCATGTTTGTTTCACAAGTTGTCTTGAGAAAATGGAAGGAGAATGTCCTAATTGCCACCTTGTAGGTAAATGTGTTCTTCCGTTCGTCAGGGTCCCACCTTAATTAACAGCATTGTTTCCTCTTAGTGTACATCAAAATCGTGGCTAGATAGGGGTGAATTTGGCTTTAACATGGTTAGGCTGATAATTAAAGCTTTGTAAGGTGCATAAATGAGAGAGGAAGAGAGCTTAGAGGGTGTGGGAAGTGCTTGTGCTAAGGTTTTACTCATGGAAGAACTAGAAAAAAAAAAAGTTAGAGAGGTCCCACAGTTTTTGAGGACTGGAAAAGGGCTTATCCTGGAGAAATTCTGTGGGTGTATTGGAGACTAAATCAGTGGCTTCACCCAAACTGCTTGTGCCTTAAGATAAAGAGGTGCAAAAGTCTGTTGGCAATTATGTTCTGCAGTAATATTCTGCTTGAATTTACCTCCTCTCCCCGACAAACCCAACTGGTCTGGAGCCCTGCAAAAAGGCTGCGCACAACCTGGGGACACCAGTATTTTATTCTTCATGCAACGCCTGCTTCTGCCACTGATACAGGAAATGCTGGCCTGGCTGCTATTAAGGAATGTTCCATTACTTGAATTGTTTCCTTAGTATGAACTCAGGGTGGACAGGAGTTGAGCTGAATAGCATTCCAAGTATGTGCAGGTAGCTGTTGTATACTCGAATGTGGACTCCAAACCTGTGCCAGAGTCGTACTGTGATATTCATAGGAGGGTGGTGATTCATTGAAAATTGCCGAGCTGGCCTAAAGTATCAATTTCTACGGGTCTGATATACCGTATTTCCTACGAACCCCCGGTGTATAGGGTAGAGGGTTGGTTTATGGCACCTGAGAAATGATGCGAATGCTCTGGTGGCAATCTATTAAACCGTGGGAGGAAAACAACCCGCAACGCCCGTAAATCCTGCTTGTTCCTGCAGCTGAGAGCTTTGAGCTGACGGAGACGGGAGATGTGTTAAGCTCTCAGACACATTAGCCTAATGAGCTCTCTAAATCTGGGAGAGGCTCTGGTCTGCACACAGACCGGAGTTACGCTCGTCCCCTACCAAAGCGAGAGTCTGTCGGCAGCCAGCCTGGTGCCTTCCCTCTGTTCCCGGTGTGCACTGACCCTCAGCAGCCAGCAGTGCACCCTATTGTTATTTGCTGTAGCTGCTCGATTCCCCTGGCCCCGGGGGCTGCCCGCGTGCCCCAGACGGTGACGGGTGTAAATGTCCGTGCTCTGCGAGCGCGGGGCAGAGGAGGCTGCGCGGTGAGAGGCGTGGGCTGCCGGCTCTTGCGTGTCTCATTATTACGCCTGCCCCAAAGTTTGCTGTGTTTTGGCCTCTGGGGTCGCGGAGCTTAAATAAATAAAATCTTCAGACCCCGGGGGATCAGAGTATTCTATAATGCCATAATCAGTTTGGAGAATGAGCTTTTGCCGCGGCTTCAAATTGGGTCTTCAAATGGTGGTGCTGCTAATAGGATTTTACACGTGCTGTGAAATTTCGGAACCTTTCTCCGCTGTTGTTTGACATGCAAAGTGCGATGTTGTCTTTTTATTAGCAGGGCCTGTGTCTGACATATCTCCCTACTAGTGCTGCGGATAGACATCTTAAAAGCAAATTGTAATCGAAATTCTGAGCAGGATGAGAGGAGAATTAGCTCCCTGCCTAGTGCTTCTCTGTTTATCTCCAAATGTCAGCACACTGTGCTGAAAGTTTTGATAGGAAGGCATCTGCTGTTCCAGGGTAGGGAATTAGCAGAGGAGAGAATCGGGGCGTGGGGAGGGAGAGGGCCAATTGAGTCACGCTGCAGCGACGGTGGCTCTGGAGTAGGCTCACTGTAGGTTGAAGGGAGTACGGAGCGGGAGGTGCGGCAGGAGTGATGCTGGCCGATTACCAAAGAAGCCGCTTGTAGAGAGTCTAGTATGGGCCAAATGCCTGAGGAAGAGGCTCAAAATAGTGATTTCTGTACCTGAAATCAGGCCGGGAAAGGTGTCTAGCTGATGTAGCTGAGGACATGAGCCGACACCTGTCTTCTGGTCTTGAACTCAAAGCTGCCCTCCGAAAGGATCCAGCCAGTTTGAGCAGGGCAGTGGTGGCAAAGGCGAGGGCATCACTGCTCATCACTTTGACTCTTCCTCTGACCTGTACCATGCCTTACGTTGGAAATTATTTGCTTATATATGTTCTGTGTGAGGTTTGCTAATATGATGTGATCAGCCTCACAAGCTTCAAAAAATGTGAAGTCACAGTTTCACAGGTTTCGGCTGTTACTTTGTATATCTGGAAGATGTTTGGTTCATCACATTTATTCTGTGATACGTTGACTGGTATGGCTTTTGACCAATTTCTTTGTACTTTGAGCTCCACTCTCAACAGTGTCCATACTTCAGGTGGTCTATCAGCTACTCGCAGTGCACTGAAAATGGCATGTGAGCTCTGTTGGTCTTCCTTTTGTTTTAGACGCTGCCAGAATCCTGCTGGAGCAGCTGTCGGTGTGTCTATGTAGCTCTGCTTTCCACGTTTTATCTGCTTAGGGAAGGTGATGATCTGGATCCTGATGTAGCTGCCTGGTTGCTTTCAGATGACACTGGAGTTCCAAACCAGCATCGGTGTAATAAGGTACATTTTTAGAGCGCTAGCAGAGGCTATGGGCGGCAGCATGTTGCTTGCTTTCATGTGATTTGGGGGACCAAGCTGTGAGCAGCAGGTTAACTGTGCTCTTGATTGGGTCTCTGGAAGTGAACTGAACTCGCCGTGATCCCTGTGATGACTCCAATTCAGCAGAACCCTTTGCATACTTCAAGACATTTATGTACTACTTCTCTGTAACGAGTCTCATAAAACACCATTTTCTACCCTTTTTTTATTTTCCTTCTGTTGATGCTGAAGTCAAGTCACACACACTTAGGGCATTTGGGCCTTATTTTTTGCTTCAGCAGGGTGATTTTCTCACTTTTGAATGATCTTAACTGTCCATGCCAGCCAACAATTCGCAGTAACTTCAACATTCTTCGATTAAAGGACTTGACCCACATGACATCAGCTGCTGTCACATAGATGCTAAGGTAGACATTGAGTTGCTTTAATACTTTGTACCTTCCCAGTCAAAATATGCAGATATATATATGCATATATTTATATATAAAAAAAAAAATATGACTGTGTAGTTTGAGGTGGTCTCTGGGTGCATGTCCCTTGCCTGTTGTGGATGCTCCATCACTGTGAGTGTTCAAGCCCAGGCTGGCTGGGGCTCTGAGCGACCTGCTCTAGTGGGAAGTGTCCCTGCCCACGGCAAGGGGTTGGAACCAGATGAGCTTTAAGGTCCCTTCCAACCCATACCATCTGATGGCTCTACGATGCAGTTCAACAGCGTTTCTTCCAGGACTGAAACACACTGGCAGAATCAGGGTGGAAAAGTTTACGTTGTGTTTTCCTGGTAGGTGTGAGGTCAAAAACGGGCATTGGGCCTCTGACTGTTTGACTCAAAGCCAGAAACGTGTTGAATCATCCAACAGTTGTTAGCTGTGGGCTGTGCCACGGTGCTGCAGGGTCTGTGGTGCCACGTTGCAGGGCTGGCTGCGCCTCGGGGGTTGCGGTGAGTGCAGGAGGTGCTGCTCCCATCCTGCTCGCCTGGTGCTGTTCCCGGTGTGTTGTCCGGTCCTCTCCTGTGCAAACCTCATTCCTCCCCCTGCGGCTTTTCAATCCGCGCTCCCAGCGGGCTGTGTTATTTTTAACACCTGTTCAACACTGGAACTTGCTCACAGGTTTCTGCTATCCCTGGTAACCACACCAGTGGTGCTATTTTTACCAGGAGCTGAGAAATGCCAGCACAGCACTGAAAATGTTAGCATTCCAACTGTGCAGCTGTATCTGCTCAAACCCTCATCACACCACTGAGCTTCAGCTCGGTCTGCTCTTTGGCTTTAGATTTTGTTGTTTACAACACATGATTTCTGACCCCAGAATCATCATCTCTCTCAGTTCACTCAAGTTACAAAACTGCTCTGAGCTTCTCTGGTGAATGTCAGGTGATGCCCAGGCTGGGAGAAATCTCACCCAGCTCTCCTCTCCCTGTGCTGGTGAAATCTGCAGAGAATGGGGCATCTTCTGCCTGCTTGCGTTTCTGTGCTGAGCAGCACAACCTCCCAAGCATCACCTTTAGCATGTCATCTGCACAATGCTTCTGGACCTCTTGGCTCTCTGTGACCCATGGTTACAGTGGGGGAGTGACTTTTGACAACACTTTTCACCTTCAGAGGTGTGCCGTTTAGACAAAAATTCTGAAGTATTGGAGACCTGAAAGCTCAAAACGCTGCCTGAGGTCTTTGTCCTGCAGGATGGGTGGTACAGAGCGAGCTCGTGTTCCTGTGCAGTGCGCTCCGGAGAGATGACTCTTGAAATCTCTTGGGTTGCCTTTAAACTTCTGTGCAACTTTGATGTTGGCTTTGGCAACCAAGAACACTGCCCAAGGAAATCTTCCCCACCTGGCATCTGGAGCACAGCGTGGGCTTGTCCCAGGGGGAGATGGGCCCAGCTGCTCTGCCTTCTTTTTAAGGTTAGCTGTAGAAAAAAAAGCATATTTTTGCCACCACTTTTAAGGTTGTCTGTACAAAAGTTATTTTTGCCATTCATTAATCTAATTGTATTCTGTTCACCCTGTAAGCACCGTACAGAACAAACACTCAGACGGTCCTCGCTTCTCAGAGCTTGCAGTCTAAATAGAGAAGAACTATTAGGCCTTTCTGCCACAAATGGATTTGTAAGATAAGTGTATTTATGGTATTATATTTTTAGAAAACAGCTGCCTATAAAATCAATATCAAACTGTTCTGTTGCCAGTACAGCTACTTGTCATTTTTCCAGTTTCAGTTCATGGAAATGTTAAGTGGCAGTGAAGAAAGGAGAGGGGACCATGGAAATTTTTAATGGTATTCGTTCCATTATTCATCTATTTTATTTCTTATGCGTCATCCTGTGGCAGAGCTTTGCAAGAAGGTACTGCCCGGGGTGCTGAGCATGTGCTGAGCAAGGGGCCTGTTGCTTTCTGGGGCTCTGGTGTGCGCGGGACTAGACCCGGGCTGTTATCTCCTCGGGGGATCACGTGTAAACGGGATGGAAAAGCTGGTGAGGAATTAAATCCTGGTGTGCACGTTTAACCCCCAGGATGTACTTGTCTAACAAATAAGAGTAAAAGCTGCCTTTGCTAAAATTAAGGGGAGTAAAATAAAACGTCAGGATGAAAAGTTATGTTTTGGAAACATTTATAGCAGGAATTTCCCACCCAAAGTGTTAAAAAAGTAACAAAGTAAAGTCCAGTGGTGTTCTCATCTCTGCAATGATTGTTCTCTCCCTGCAGTGAGGGGCAGAGTCATGATCTCGGCCAGCAGGAGTGAAAGGGCTGCTCACACAGCTCCTAGTAGGTGCTAAAACCAAATGGACCCTTGCACAGAAGTGCTGTGTAAAGCTGGAGGGTTCGGGTCCGTTCCTGCCCATGGCATAAAAGGGTTTAGTTTGTCAGCTCACGCAGTGGGAACTGTGCTGACCTTTACGTGTCCATATGGTGTCATCCGTGTGTCTCCATCCTGCCTCATACTGATCCTGCTCCTGGTGAAACTGGGGAGAGCTTTGATACTGGCTGCAATGTAACATTAGCTTCCTTGGGGTTTTTTTTTTACCATCTCAAGGTTTGAATAATGGGGCTTTGATCTTGCTCTGTGGGGACTGACCTCCTCATGAACCAAACATCTGGTGTACAATACAGATTGCTAGAAGAATTCATTTTAACTCTGTGAGGGACATGTGGCTCTTGGGAGTAATCGAGAGGAGCAGCCTCCCATCGACAGGGAGTATCAACTCCTTGCTGCATCACAGGTTCATATCCCTTTTATTTTTTTTTTCCCCACTGGCAGCGGTATGAAAGGATGGGAGAAAAAAGAAAACTGAATGCAAATCTCCTCCTCCTGCTTGCCTTCAGATACATGTTTCAGAAATGATTTGTTTCTGTGCAAATCCTGTTTTTTATACCTTTTTATTAAACAAAACCTCCAAATAAATTTTAGCTGCTTTCCTGCCTGCCTAATCCTCATGTTTTCGTGCAGATAAATCTTGTATAATTAGCCGGAGCTCGGGAAGCCTGTAGAGCCTGACGAGAATGAAATGAAACATCTCATGGAGCAGCAGCGAGCAGCAGCCTGGGGCTGAGCATCCTTCGCCGGGCTCGGGGCCGGGTGAGCCCTGGTTAGTGCAGCTCCCACTGGCCGGCTCCTTTTAACCACTTCAACCTTTACTCCTGCTGCTTTAGGGTTGAGGAAGAGTGTGTTGGAGGCGGTTGGATTTAAATTTCCTAGAGCATAGAGCAGTATGCTCTGTCCTGATCTCTCTGTGCTCAGCCCCTCTATATGCAGCTCACCAGGAAAATACACAGGAAAAAAAAAATCCCACCAGCTCAGATGTGGAAATGCCTGTCTGCAGAAAACCAGACATTTTAGCTCATGTTTGCCATTTTCTGTAAAAATTCGAAGCAGTGTTTGAAATGAGGGGTGAATTGGGTGTTGTATTGATCGAGCACCTCTGTAAAATTAAGAAATCTCACTAAGACACGTGTGAGTCAAGTTTGGTCTCGTGTGCCAAGAATGGCAGAGAGCTGTGGGCAGTTACACTCACTGGCTCAGTCCCAACCTGCGTAATGAATTTTGCACAGGTTTTTGACATGGACAACGTGTTTAGTCATTTTTCTATTGTATTCTGTTCAGTTTCTTTTAAATTGTTTGTGGTTGAACTGGTATTTTATCTTGAAAGCACACAGTTTGTGGGTTTTCCCTGCAAATTGCAGAGGTAAGATGTCAATTTATAAATTCATTCAGCTGTGGCTCCTATGGAGCAATTAGAGGGACTTTGCACAGCACAGGAAAAGCTTCTGAGGCTTGTTGTGTTTCATGTAGATAGGGGCTTGGTTAACTTCTGGTGAATAAATGCATTATTTTTCAGGTGTTCCACAAATTTTGTTTGTTTTTTTTTTTTTTCTGAGCTATCTGAGAGTGGGCAGAGGAGGGCTGTGTAAGTGACTGGACTAATGGTATTAACAGCAACAGGACTGACAAAATGATGTTATTTTTTTTTTAAGGGTGAATTTTGTTGAATTATGTTACATCATAAAGCAGGATGTCGAGTTAACCTGCTTCAGCTCGTAGCATTGCCCTCTCTCTTATCTCTGTGGATCAGTACATTAGCGCAAGGGCAGAAGCCCAGCAGAATATATGAGCGAGGAGTGTTATCTGTCAGACCTCTCGGGTATTTTACTTGCTAGCACAGTGTATCCGCTCTGGTAAAACAGTTTAAAATGAGCAGCCTTGTGTTCTTTTCATAGTCCAAGCTCTGTGCAGTTGCTTCTGTCTCACTCATCGGCCCAGCCGAATTACTGCATCATTGGGTAGTTCATGTGATGGTAACTGGTATCTACGTGTTACCTTCTCTTGCTGGCTCCTTCCATGAGCACAGTCCTTTTCCCCTTTGAAGGTGGGAGATGTGCAGTTGTATAGAAAGAAAGTAAACTGGTTTTAAACTGCAGAACTACCTTGATCCAAGCGCACATCAAAGCATTTGCGCATCAGACCAGCCTGGTCCGGAGTTCATGTAAAAATTTCCACTTCAAGCTATGCAAGCTTAATATTTTTCAAGGATATCTTTCTTCTGTCATCTATCTGTATATACACAGACAGATGTACATATATAAGTCAAAAGAAAAGAAGGACTTGAGAATCCATCACATCTTTTTTATTTATTGAGCAGGACAGATCATGTCAGGCTCTCTTCTCTACTCAGGCAGCTTTCTATAGCCCAAACTCTTCCCCTGAGGAACATCTCCCACCTCTCCACGGGCTCGTGACTGACACGTCTCTGCTTTGGTGACCTGCCTGTGTGTCCTCCAAAGGGGAACACAGAGAGCTTGCTCTTCCCAAAGCACTTGGCACCAGCTTCACCACAGAAGTGGGAGAGAAGAGGCAAGAAAGAAGAATGGGAGCTTGGGACAAAGGTCAAAATGGGAACCACTTTTTCTGGACCTTTTATTAAATAGCAGCTGCTGAAGCAGATGTTCCTAAAATTCAGCATTAACATTGTGCGTACCGTGGCTTTTACTCATTTTCCATCCAAGATGGGTTAAAAACATTCTGTGCCCTGCCTTCAACTCCGAGTTGAAAATGAAAAACCTCGGGTGGGAGGAAGGAAAGAGACTGTGCATCTGAAACAGCTGAGCTCAGTTGTTACTTAATTCTGTTGTTCAGTTGCACTGGGTGTGGAATCTCAGACTTCATGGAAGTACAGAGGAAAAGGAAATTCTATTATATTAAGAATGTGACAGACTCATAAAATTACCAGAGGCGAAACTTTTGTAAATGCTATTTAGAACTTGCCTTCCTTTCCCAAGATAGGAAAGTGAATGATGAGAGAAGGACAAAGCGTATATCCTCTGGGATATTCCTCTGGTTTGATTTCTGTTCCTCTGCCATGATGGCCAAGGCTTCTGCCTGACTAAGAGTTCAGGGAATACACCCTGAGCATGAGTGAAAATTGGGTTATTTAACCATTTGGAAGTGAGGTTATGGACCATGCTTCCCCTGTAGCTGGCTTTGTGGTTCAAGCTGCTCCGGATACTCGCTCCTCCAGCACCAGCTGCTCCTTCTTTTCCATTTGTGTGACCTCCCTGATGATCTGCATTTCCAGGGGTCTGGACTGGGGGGGGGTTTAGGAGAACAGGAACATGAAGAAATGATTTTGAGGAATGTGGGATTTTCTTGTTTAGTCCGTGTAAGCAGATGACTTGTGTGTCCTTAGGTATTCAAGCAGGGATTTCTGCATGCTAATGCTCAGAAGAAAATGCCCACCAATTTTTCTTTACCAACGTGATCCCTTCTGACTATTCTGCTGGGGTGTTCTTTCAGCAATCTAGGAACAGCAGTGGAAAGAGGGGACTGCTAAATCTTTTTAAAATGAAGCTGAACAAGAAACAAATGCATTCCAGCAATAATTGGTTTCTGTACACAGAGATAAGCTGCCAAAATAACAAGACTGTGATTTGAAATGCTGGCCGGGCTCCTGTGAGAAGCTGTTGGTCTAATCCTTAACTGGAGTAAAAGATAATGAAATAGTCCATACGAGTCCTGGTGCTACCACAGCTTACACCAGGAAAGCATATAACCCCCTCCCATTCAGGGTGTAAAGAAATATATTGGTGCAGATTTCTGGAAAGCCCACAACCTGTCATTTTGAAATAACTCTCCGAAACCTTTTCCATGAAGACATGGTAATTTATGCAATCACTACAGCAGGACCTGGTTGATTTTCTGAAAAAAGGCAAGGGAAAAAAAAAGTGCTAGTGTGCTCCACCGCCTCTGCAGTGTAAGGCTGCAGAATGGAGTTGACTGAGCAACAGTTTATTAGGAAAGCAAATCAGAAATGCAATAAGCTGTGTACATGCCAATGTTCCCAGGCAATTGGAGCACTTCTGCGAGGAGAGGCTGAGGGAATTGGAATTTTTTTGAGCCTGGAGAAGAGGGAGCTTCAGAAGGATCTAACAGCAGCCTTGCAGTAACTGTGAAGACATCAAAGATTATGAAGCCAGGCTCTCTGCTCAGATGCACAGAGGGAGGAGGGGAGATGACAGCTGTAAAGTGAAGGAGAAGAGGTTCTAAGGGATCAGGTTTTGATTGTGAGGATAACTGAACGCTGGCCCGGGGGGCTTCTGAGGTCTCTGCTTTTGGTGTCTTTCAAGACCTCACTGCCAAGTGGGGCGGCCTGGCCAGAACTCAGCATTGACTCCTCCTCGAGCAGCAGGCTGGAGCAGAATCTTCCTGAGGTCCCCTGCAGCCCAAAGGACTCTGTATGGCATCCCCACCAGAGGAAGTGGAAAGGTTTCATCTGTCTTCCATCAACCCTGGATCAAACTCCCAGCACATTCTTCTGCTTTCTGATTGTGTCCCTGGAAGTTCTCTGGTTTTGTGGAGTAGAACTGGGAGCTTGTCAAGAGAGCTTAAAATAGGACACTGAACACAGGTGGGGGATTTGTCAAGGTCCGAGGCTGCCCAAGAGTTTTCTCATGCAGCAGTCTGTATGTGTTCAGTGTAAATATGACTCAATTCCATGTGGATTCAAGAGCCCAACACATCATCCCCCGAGGCACGATTTCCTCATTGAGAGAGAGGCTGCGCTGCCTTCTGAACCGAAACAAGCTCAGAGGCTCATTTCAATGTTATTCTAAACACCAGGAACTTTAAAGGCAGGCTGTTACGTTTTGATAATCATTTAGCTGCTCTTAGATCAGGCACCGAACTCCCAAGGATCCTCATTTGTGCAAATTATGCCCCAATGCTTTGAAACATGCTCGCGCATGACCTGGCATGATGCATGATCTGAATGCTTCATCTCTCTGCACGGGCCTCCCCGCGAGAACAGATGTCCAAAGAATAGGCTGGCATCACTCACTAGGTCGTTAGGGACAGAAACATTCCAGTGTAATTTAAATTATTTTTTAAAATGCACAGTGTGATGCATAGGATGCGAGCGAATAGGTTTTCTTAACACAAAAACCTCTGCATAAAAATGAGCTGAAAATACTCAGCGATGCGTGGAGCAGAAATAAAAAGAATTTGTGTTTTGCTCCCCTACTTACTTATGTCTGCTGGCAGTAGTTGAATATATTATTCCCAGAAGGAAAGAGAAGCAACTCACCTGCTAGAATTCATGCCTTCGTTGGTATGAATATTAAGAGTCTCTTGAGCAAATACGTTCAGGGTGGGGTATATTTTTTTTTTCTCAGAAGTAAATGATGGAAAAATTGCAAACACAATTTTGAAAATACAAGTTTGAAAGCCTGAAGTCAAAGGCTGTGGCTGCCCCAGTGCATTTACAGTAGGGTTTTACCTTAACAGATACACAGTGCTGATTTATACCGATGTGTGCGCCCGCCAGTCACTGTGCTAGGAGACGGGAAAAGGCGCACTGAAGTTTATGCTCTGTGCAGCTGATATCTCTCCAGGCTCCTCCTCTCCTCTCTCTGCAGTTATAAAAAGGATGCTGAACCTCTTTGGGTTGCTGTGTGCTCTCTTCTGTTTTCACTTTAAGGGAAGAGGAATTTCCCAATATTTTCATTCTCTGCCAACTAATCCCAGAAAAATTTTTCGTCTGCTCTTTTGACATAGTTTTTGCAAGTGGAAATCTACAACCTTGATTTATAGTGAGGAGAGACCAACGAACCCAGAAACTGTCAGTGTTTTCCTGCGGGATCAGAGCTTTTCATTTGAATTGGGAGCAGCTCGGTCTTTCCTTCAAGAAAAGACAGCCCAGGCAGTGCTCTTTGCTCTCTTTACTTTGAGCCACATCTAGAATATCTGCACAGAGATATTCAGTGAATTAGAAAGTGGAAGATTAGAAAGAAATCGGGCGTTTCTCCTCGGGCAGGATTTGGTGTACAGTGTTGCTGCTGCTCATACTGCAGTGGGCTCTTGGCAACTGGAGATAACTATGAAGAATCAATATGGATAAATGATTTCATGAAGCTGAAGTTGTGATCGAAGTGTTATGTTTATACCTTTGTCTACTGTAAAGTCTCATCCGTGGCTGGGTGGAGTTCTGTGCAGGGAGGTGGCTCAGAGCTGCCTTTTGTAGGACTGGGGCGATCTGGTGCCCGGTTTTACAGCACTGTCATCCCTGCAAGTGCCATCTTCAGTCTGAGTGCTCTGTGATACATTCCCAGGCTGCTCGGTGCCCTGGTTGCTCCACTGTAACCTATCAATATTCTTTATGAACGTTATGTTAATAGAATACTTTTTTCAGGAATTCTGGAAACTACAGGAGTGGGGCAAAAAGGGCTGCACTTGTGAAACTGGCAGCTATGTAGGTTCCCCACCCCAGGATACCATTGCTGTGGTGGATTGCAGCCATGCCACTGGGACTGTGAGGATGGAACACAAAATAAATCTAACCCAGAATGCTGCAGTTACTGAGGCAGGAATTTCCATTGAGGAATCTAAGCAGATGGTTCTGCAAACATCTTGTTGTGGTTACTTTAACCAGCTTTTATTTTGCTTGTTATTTTTAGGGTAATTTATCAAGTTTTCAAGAGAGCAGTGGCGATTCCAGGCATACTCGTGAACTGTGTCAGCTATATGTTGAACTGACCCTTGTGTTAATTTAGAAAGGTGTAAAAAGGTATATAGTGGCACATAGGGATGATGCCTGTCTGTCCTTCCTTCCAAGCGAGCGTGCATAACTGATTGTGCTCGTTGGGAAGCTCGGCAGGGTTTTCACAAGGGGGTCCAGGTGCAGTTCCATGGGTCTGTCGGGTGGCTGCTGCTTGGCGGGGCTGCACACCAGGGGTGGCTTTTCTCCTCTTGGGAATGATGAGCGCAGTCATACGAGGGCTCAGAGTTGCCTGTTGCTGCTTTCTTTGCTCTGGACTGCAGGAAAAACAACCTCAAAAGATGGGGTCTTCAGGTGGGATTTGAGCAAACCTCCAGCCGAGAGGCTTAGGGGCACTGGAAGGTGGAGGGTTGTGGTAGATATACAGGGATCTATTGTCTTTTTTTCTGTAATAACCTGTCTGTGGGACTTGTAGCTTTCAAATTGCCAAAATCCCATTCTGTGCTAGATTTACAGACACCAGCTCATTTATCTGTTAAACATACAAATACTTTCTGTAATGCAAGAAATGTGCTGCTTTCAGTTTCTCTGGCCAAGCAGTTTTAAATTGGATTTTCCCCACCCTTCTCTATGAAGTCATAAAAAGTTTGGCGTTTCTTTGTGCAAATATTAGAATAATCTCATCCTGTAAGATAGGCTTTATTCAAAATTGGCTTTGTAGAACTATGGATTTTGTTTAAATATAAAATGATAAAATGTTTTTTAGCTTAATGTTTATGGTGTACCTGTATATAATATACTAACACTGAAAGCAGATTTTTGCATTAAAAAAATGCAAACCTTGATACTTTAGTTAATATTAGGGCTTTTACAAAACACAATTTGATAGCCAGCAGCTGAGGACCTGGAAGGTTATCTTTATTACATAGATTTATAACTTCTTCAGTGTTTAGATCTCTTCTTGCAGTTGTGCTTCAACAGTTTTTAGTGGTGTAATCAATGAAAGAGATAAACTAAGTGCAGAAAAATGTAGCATTGATTTTGTGATAGACTTTACTCCTCCAACAAGCAATGTCTGCCTGGGGATGGAGCAGGCTGAGAATTTTGTGTCAAAATTTATTTCTTTGGAATGTGCCAGTTAGCAAGCAGAAAGGGGTCATGAAAATATGTCTGTCCTGCAAAATTGTTTTTCTGGCATCTCACCCTGATGAGATCACCTCTCGTGAGCTTCCAGCCCATGGGGGGTGTGTGTCGCAGGGGAGAACCTCAGTGGCTCTCAGCTTGCAGAGGGACAGGTGACGGAGGGAACAAGGATGTGCTTAACTTCAGGTGCTGGCTCCATGGGCCACATCTCATTTAGGAAACACTAAAATACTGCTTCCAGCACGGCCTTTTTGTTTCTGTTTAGTGGGAAATAAATACGGCTTTGAACTGAATTGGCATAACAATGAATCTCCAAGTCTTACAGAGTTGCTTAACTTGGAGACTGAGACGATTTATCCGTTGGTAGCCCCAGCCTGCAGAGGCTGAGGGGGAAAGGAGCAGCAGCAGGGGGGCTGGCAGGGGGCTGGCAGGGAACCGCTGCAGCAGCTGGACAGAAACATCATTCTGGAGAGACATTCTCGCTTTTCGAGGTGTTCCCCTTGCATTGCACGCGGGCCCTGAGGGGGATGAGGAGGGGTGGGCTGGCTCTCTGAACTGCTGAGCTCTTGCACTCCGTGTAAGGAATTTTGCTTATTCTGTATGTTCAGATATAAGCCAAGGGTGGCTGTCGCTTTTTTTACTGGCTTAAAGACACATTTTGGAGACCTCCAGAGAAAGATGACTGCTTTCAGTAGCTGGAACCCTGCGCTTGGTAACTGGGTTTGAGTCACCCCTCTAATAACGAGCACTGGGTGTGCCACTGGCTCCTGCCAGTGGCTTCAGCTTCCTGTACATGCCATCAGCATCAATAAGTGATGATGGAAGAGATTAAATACTGCCTTGATGATGCGGGGGGACAGGAGAGTCTCAAACACCAGTCAATCTGAACATGCTCTCATCCATTCCACAGTGAATTAGGGGCTATTTTCTGGTTGTCTTTGATTCTTAATAATGCTTAGTCAAATATTAAGTGGACTGGGGAATAGCATAACAAGAAATCTAATCTTGTCAGATCATTTCTGGAGAGAGATAAGTATTTGTGGACTTCATAATTCCTGCATCTTTCATGATCGAGTCATATTTTATGTATCAGTCTCTTGCACAGGTTCATCTCCAACAGACATCTCCAATTGTAGGAGGTAAAAGGACAGGGTTAGGCTTTTGCTACCGAAACCGGGTGTGCCTCCTGTGAGAGCAGGTTTGTGGGTGAACCCTACCGCTCCATTTACCACTGCAGAGCAAGGCTGTTTTCAGAGCTGCCTGAGGAGGGATCAGTCAGCTTCACACGTCTGAGGGTTAGACCTGGCACTTATTCCACACTGATAAACTCTCCTTCAGCCTGAGCCTTCAGATCCGTATGTATGTGCAAGTCTTCAGAGTCGAAAACTGAAGCACAGGCAAATAGTCTCTTTCCTTTTCATTTCCATTTTCACTGGAATGAAAAGGTGAGAATGACAACAGCAGGAAAAAAAAATGGAGGGGTAGAAAAACTAACTCAGAGCCATAAAGGACAAAAAAAAAAAAAAGAAAAAAGGAGTTGCTGTCAAGGCTTAGTTTGTTCCAAATGTTACGCTGGAGTTGTTGGGGTTTTATGAAAAGAAATTCTTGCTTTTGCATATTTCTGCAGGATAAAGTCTCTGGAGAAGGCAGACAGAGAGCCACCACTGTGGAATAGTTCAGAGAGTGAGAGATGGGATGCAGAAGACTGGAAAACACTGTCCAAATGTGCTCAGGTCATCAGTGCAGGCAGAATGAGAGGGCTGGCTTCCTAAGGAAGGGAAATGGAGTGAGTGCCAGTCATTGTTTATTCTGGGGGTGAGATGTTTCAGTATGACCCAGAAACAGACACCCCCGAACAGTATCTGCCTTCTCCTCTCCTCACCTCTCCGCGTGCACTTCGGCTTCCTACAGCACGAGGCGATTCCCAGTGATGAGATGCACAGGAGAGCACGGGTCGTTCATCTCGCAGCCGCTTTGCCAGAGTTCTCTGTTCTCAGAATGGGAGATGCTGCTTTGATTAAAGTGCCAAATGATTCTCGCTCGCACTACAATGAAATGTGACCACTGCTCACTATGGAATGGGACGTTTTTGTCACCTCACCCCTCTGTCCTCTAACAGCACTATGTATCTGCTGCATGCTAGATAATGTGAACGTCTATTCCCATCACAGTTACAGTGCGATGACTTGTGCTTGACAGATCTCATTATGTCATAGATCATCCAGTCTAAAATTTACATAGGCTTGGATTAAAAGCCATTAGGCAGAAGTCTACCACTCCGGGTAGGTAAACTCTTCTCCTTATGTCTCTCTTTTTTAAAAATATAATCTAATACCAGAAAATTGCAGAAGCATAAAGTCCAATCAACATAATCAAGGCTGCCAAAGGCTGTGATTGGAAATCATAACCTGGATCTCCACAAAGCAGATGAGTCACAGCTTTTCTGAAAATAGTGTCTCGATGTTTTTAGACCTTTAAAGTCAATGTTCTTTCTCCTCATGAAATTTCATTATCCCTGAAGTGATGCTTTCCTGTTTTTTAAAGCCTGCAGTAGTAATTGAACACTGGCACAGACATGAACAAAATGAACATACACCTAATGAAAATCCATAACAGATATCCGTGGCGTTAGATTTCTTCTTAATTGTCACCTCCAAGTTGTTACCGTTATTGTGCCAGAGATTTGCAGAGTCTTCTGGGCAGTCTCCAGAGGGTACATTCCAACAGCAGAGACAATCTCTGCCCAACAATGTGTATGTTTGGCCTTGCACTATTGAAACATATGGCAATCAAAGGGTGCCTAATTAGAGCCACTCAGGGAAACTTTCATTACATGACCCAGGTGTCTGAGTGTGATAACCCAGCAGATAACAAAAAGCTATTTTCAATCACCTGCTGCTTCTTATTACCCACCTTACATAACCTCAGGATGAGAACCTGACCCATCCCTTACGAGTCCTGTATCTCATTTGGTCTCCTGCCTCCTTCAGACCAGGGCTTGTCTTCTGCCTCCAAGCTCTTCCAGAGTGGGTTCTGCCCCCTCACACCATTATTGGTGTTGTCGTGGAGGTGGATATTTTTATAAAACAAACAAGTGCTGGCGTTCTGCTATTAAAAAAAAATTTAAAAAGTAAAGCTAGGATTGTCAGTCACCAAAGAAATATTCCTATTGGCTTGAAATCCGAGTGCTCACTTTGTGTCATGCTTATTGAAAAGCACTGGAGACTCTGCAGGGAAAGAAAGCATGAATCCACTGCTGCCGGCCAGCCAGCCTTGCTCTGAATGTCCAGCTAGGAATTCAGTGTTTTCCCAAGCTATATTGTCTGGGACCTCATATAAATTCTTCATAATTAAGGTTATCTTCGATATGTAATCAGCATCCTAATTCCGTATATGTGCTCATAATCTTGCTGGAGGGGTTTCCATTAACTGTATTTGCAAAGCTTTATCCTTAGTACTGCAGACTCGATGGCCTGTGTGCCAGTCCCTCGCTGAGGCTGACCAGGAAGGGCTTCACTGTGTACAAAGTGTCTCTCAGGTTGTACATGTAGACACTCTGGATATATCTGCAGGGGTATTGTGGAAAACAGAGAGAGACTGCAAAAATGAGACTGCTTTAAACTGCGGTGAGCAAATGGTTTAAGACAGGTCTGTAGAACAACTCATTTAGGCAGGAAAAGCAGACAAGTGCTCAGGCACAAACCCCTGCCTTCGGGGATGGAATTAAAGCAAACTCCAAAGTAAGTAAAGGTTTGGAATAGCTGCCCTGAGTTACTCATTTTCCAGGGGAATAGGAGCTAAAAGCAAGGCTGGCACCCGAGTGTCAGCAGAGAGTGGTGGTGGGGTCATTCCCCGGCAGGACAGAGGGGCGGGTGAGCAGTAGCTGCTCAGAGACGGGGACTGCTGACAGCGTGCTCTGCGGAAAGCCATATGGGGTTGACTCTGCAATTGTTAGTATCCAATGTGGTTATGAATTTTTGTGCTCCAGAGGTACTTTGTAGGTCTCCCAAGAATGACAAGAGAGAAGCTGGCGATAGAGCTTCTCTCCTGCTCGGGAAGCGTTGGCCCAGAGGTGAGCAGGAGCTTCTGCCCTTTGCTGGCTGCAGCAGCTCCTTGAGCCGTCTGGTGCCTGATGGTGCTGAAGTTGTGACTGAGGCTTCTGCTGCGGTGGATGGTGGATGCTCTGTGCCGAGGCTGCCTGCATGTAGGACCCGGGGATCTGTGGGCAGTGGGGCTCACCGTGCTGTCTGCAGAGGAGTGTTGACAAGCGTATGTCAAGGCATGATATCGTTTCATTCGATGCGTACTGGTCAGCAATGTCCTGGCCTCTGGCCTCATCTGCGGGTAGGATGAGTCTGGTCACAGCTGCACAGTTGTCCTTGGATTGAGAGGAAGGTGCCTTCACCTCCGATACACAACTTTTAAAATTCCTATTGAGAAGGGCATTTCAGCCTTTTTTCATTTCACTGTTCATAATCCGTTATGATTTATTCCATAAACTTACTGGGATTCTGCTGTCCCTCAGGAGAGAGGGGAGTGAAGTCGGCTGCTGACAGCAATAACAGCCAATAAGTGGCAAAGCTTTTCTGGATTTCAGCTGTGCCCAAGCGTGTTGATGTGACAGCGTTCACTGACCTGATATGTCTTCTTTTAAGGTCCTCAGTACCTTTGTGTCCTGATATCTGCATTAATAACACCAGATTAAAGAAATACCTAAGCACGGATTCGTGCTGCTGCTGGTTAATTGTTCTCCAGTTGCAGCACTTTTTCACTCATCTTTATTTGTGTCAGAGTAGCCACCTATTTCTTCTCTTTCTAGGGAACCAGGAGAACTGCTTAATTATTCTGTTGCTGTACAGATAATAAAGGGATGAAGCAAGGTAGATACCTTGTACTTCTGGAAACCTGCGCACTAATGAGATTTTCTGCATGAGCAATTTTGGAAAAGTTCTGTTTCTGTACTCAGTTTTACAAGCTAGGCAAAACCTTCTCTTGATGTTCCACCAGAGAATTGATTAAAATGCCTCTATTTGAAAGATTTCCAAGGAAATTGTACAGAAACAAAAGTGTTTATCAAGGGTGTCTTCAAGCCCACGATATGCAGCGTACAGGTACAGATCTTGAGGGATGGAGCCGTTTATTTTCTCTGCAAGAGATGTTTGTATGGCGGGCAGCGAACATCCCTGGCTGCCAGCCACGGGAGTGACCAGGGATTTTCTGAAGGTCAGCAGCGACCCACGTGTGGCAAAACTCTGCCCCTCCTTTTCTGATTTTTGAATAGACCTTTTAAATAAAAAATCGTAAGATGTCTTTGTCAATGAGCTGGAAAAACAGAGGAAGGGTCATGTTGTTCTACTTCATCCTTGGCTCCGATGTTCCTTGAATCTGTGCGTTAGCAGAAGCAACTGGTGAATTGTACAAGGGTTGGCCAGAAGAAGGGACAGAGAGATAAAGTGTCTTTGCACGAGGCACATCAGCTGCAGTTCATCTGCTCAGGGGCATGGACAAATAAAGTACCTCTGTGGCACTTCTTCCCTGTACATCCCTCAACCAGGGCTTGTCCCTTCTGGGCAAATCCAGCCTGTGATGTTTCTGCTGACAGAGAGCAATTTCAGCCCCATCTGTTCAAGCAGCAAGAGACCTTTCTTATAACTTTGTAAGTCAGCAAGATTGACTCCAAGTTTTGTTCTTTTCCTTTCCTTTCCTTGCCTGTTGTGGTGTGTAGTTTTATATTTTGTCTAAACTTTCAGGTTTTTTTCAAACCTATCCTCTAGACTTTTCTGCTCTTCCATCTCGCACACAGCTGAATGTCTATTCTGGCTGTCACCGCTTTATTATTCTTTTATTTTTGTTGCAAAAGGATTTGGTTTCATATTTTGCCTGAAGGTTTGTGTGTGTGCTTTTCAGTAATTTTTTTTTTGTCTTTCTGCATGATTTTTATCCCAGCTTTCCAATAGGTCTTCATGAAATATCATTAATCTGGACCTGATTCTTCGGCTACTTTACCCAATCATTCCATCGTGGGAATGAAACACATTTATGCTGTATTAGGGTGGGAGAAACGTTTGTTATTGTTTATGGTTTACCTGTTCTTCGGAGAAAACCCTTTCATCTCCAGCACCACCAGACTTTTATAAACACTGTGTTAACGACAGTGAGAAAAGAAATTGTTTGTGCCAACAGTAGGAACAAAAGAGGTAACTTCTCCATTAGTCTCTCAGGTTAGCTCATGTAAACAGCGTGATTAAATCTGCGTGCGTTGTGCCATGTAAACAATAATGCTAATTAAAAACCCATACCAGGCCTGAAGACAACAGGGTTGTGCTAGGGAAGAGCTAGGAGTGGGGCGATGCTATTGAATCAAACATTGACTTAATTCCATAGTGCTGGAGACAGCCTGGACATTGGTGACCAGTGGTGCCATTTAAGGGCTGGAAAATGAATGCAGAGCCAGGGCTGAATTTCCTGCTGTCCTCGGTAGGTCTGGTGCTCTGTGTCCAGGGAGTGTAGTGTTGTAGGAAGGAGAAAAAGCTTTATCTGTGTAGACACTTCTCACGTGGGAAAGCAATTGTAATGTGCAAGATTTTGAACAGGACACAATTTTCAACTTCAGCACATCACTTGATGCTTTCCAGAGCTGGTGCTAGTTCATAGGCAAAAGAAGTTGAAACTTAATTAAGTTTAAGTTGTCTTATCCCTTTAAGAAATACTGGGGGAAGGGAGTTGGTGGTTATGAGATTCTTCTGTGGAAAAAAGATTTTGCTGCTCTTTAGGGGTTTCTGGAAGGTGTGCTATATGAAGTCTGAGTAGCTCTGATAACGTGTCAGTGGTGATTTAGGCTCCCGTGAAATGCTTGTCATATTCTTCTGCAACTTCTGCTAGAGGCAGAATTCTCTGGATATTGCCCAAGACCTTGTAGGAAGAGCATAATATTCCCATGCTCCCCTCTCCCAGGCATGGCTGGCCCCACACAACCCACTGCGGGGTGAGCAGCGTGAACGGCTCCAGAGGAGCAGGAGCAGCTCTGCCTGCTCCCATGAGCTTCCTTAAATAAAGGGTTCTGAGTCACCATCTGGAGTTTTCCCTGGGCTCTGATAGTTCTGCAGAGTGCATATGTAAATTGGAAACGCACAGAGTGAAATAATGCCTGGGCTACACTAAAATACAGAAACGGTCAGTGCTTTGGCACACGCAGACGAGCAGCTGGTAGATGAGTTCAGCAAAACTGCCTTGATTTGGATTTAAAGATAAAGCCGCTGGATCACAGGAAACTTGAAGGTGGCTTTTTTATCTTCTCTGTTTGCTGATGTCTCCAGCATGCACAAATGATCATGGGCTGTGAGCTCGTGTCTGAAAGAAACAGCGTTAAATAAAAAGAGAGGAGTGCGTGACTTAATGGAAAAGCAGCATCGAAACATTATGGAAATAGGTGGATATTTGCAATAGCATCATTTACTTAATGTCGCGTGGATGTGATGACAGCTGTATTTCCATTGTGGATAAAGAAAAAAGAAACATAACTTGATATTGCTTTATCTGTATTTATTCCCAGGAGACTACCTAGACTGTAGAAAAGCCTACCATGCAAACCTGAATGTATATGATTGAAGGGCACAACGGACTGTGAGGAATCCATGAGTCTCAGGAGCTGCTGTAACACCATCTGTGATGGCTCGGGGCTGTTGCCTGTGGAATGGCAATAAGGCTGTGCCAGAGATGTGGACTGCGGAGCATCACCCACCCCACATCACGGGGAGCTCCCACTTTAAAGGTTTCCCGTCTGCCTGCCTTGCCATGGCACCCGTGGTCACTCCTACAGTATCTAATGGACCTGCCCAAAAAACTTCTATTCACACACTTCAGTCTTCAACGATGGTGGTTTGTGTTGTGGCTAGGAAGGAAATTCCTGTACAGATGTTGCCTGATGGCTTCCTGTTTTTAAGGATGTTTGTGTGAGTAATATTATTTGTTTATAAATATGAAAATCCATGGATGCTTGAGGATCTGTTTGTAGATTCAGTATTGAGATTTGTATCAGAATTCTGAAACTCAGTAACAAAAGATAGAAGTACCAGATGGGCTCTGAAACTTTGTAGGTTTGGGACTTCGCTGAAAGCCCACAGAAGGTTTAAAAAAGTCAGTGAACTTCTGCACTGTGTTGAAACATCTCCCCTGTAGGGATGGCAACACCCTTAAATCCAAATCTTCAAAGATAATTAAGTCCTATTGAACAAGTATTAAACATACAGTTATTGTCACAGGTCGGGACCTCAATCTTCAACTGTGACCATGAGAAGATTGTTGTGGTGGTGTGAGATTAACAGTGCTGCATCTAGAGTAATTAATTCCTAACTTTAAACACAGCCTGTCTCTTATGGCTCGGGAGGATGTAAGGCTCCATCTTCCTGTTATGTAGAAACGTGGAGCATAGGCAGGATTGCCTCAGTCCCTGCTGCTCTCACTTTCCAGACGTGGCCAGTGATCACTGTGCTCAGCAGTGTCACCAGAGGAGTGAAGAGACTTCCCTGGAGATGGCACAGGAACCGGCACAGGTATTGGCACAGGTACCCCAGCTCCTGACTCAAAACGCTGCCTTCCTCCCATCTGTCAGTGCTACTGTGACCTCGTCCTCTGCCCAATAAGTGTGGACACTGAGCCCAGCTCTCCGCAGGGATGCCTGCCCCACTGCTGGGTTTGAGGTGGTGTGACTGGAACTCGTGAAGAGCCCAGCGAGCCTTGCTGAGTGTGCTGCTGGCAGCTGCCTCCTGCCTTTGTATGCGTTGATTCACAGTTTGGTAGGCAGCTTAGCAAATCTCCACGGCAACCCCATGTGTGCCATAAAATTGTGAATTATCTTGTTTAGAAGAGGTTCATTAGGAAGATTAATGAGGTATTATTTTTCTCTCATTCAATGTCCCGTTGCAGAGGGGGCACAGTAATTTTCCCAGCTGTGCACAGCAGCAATTGGTCCTCTCCAGGGTCCCAGCATCCCCGCGTTGTGATCAGTCACTCTGCTCAATCTTTGGAAGTGTGATTTGTCAGCTTAATTAGCCCTAAAGGAAGCACTTCTTTTGAAAGAAGACAACAGTTGTGTTTTTTTGCCGAGGACGAGGACATAATGTTGTTAGCAGTGGCAACTTGTTTAAATGAAAGAGATTTTAAGGTGAGCTTTTTATGAACCCCTGAGAGTCACTTAGGTGTTTTCCCCACCTCTGAAGTCACCTTCTCATCCACACCCTGTCACTCATGAGCTGCCAGCTCATCAGTGTCAGATTAGTGCAATTATGTGGTTCTGCAGTGGGTCAGATCCCATCACACAGCAAGGAGGGTTAAGTAAGACGTCTTCATCAAGAAGCTATGAGGCAGTGCTGCTGCCTAGCTCTTAGTTTTGGCTGGGACATTTCTTTCTTTGGTTTATAGCAGAAGAATTCAGGATTTCTTATTGCGCTGTTCCTCCAGGGTGAAAAGGTCAGTGGAAAAAGCCACAGAAAGTTGTAAGTGTGGGTGAGCCTGATATTATGTGTTTGCCACAGCCAGATGTGACTACAAAAATCAGTTCAGGCTGAAAATAGCTAGTGAGGTTTTAGACAGAATTAAAATATGTGGCTGCTGTGAAAGGGCGAGAGCTTGATAAGCATCAGTAACCAGATCTGTAGCCCTATTCCCAACCCAGGGATGATGATTCCAGTAGAATTTCTTCTTCAGAGAAAATTAGATGATCTTTTTAAAAATATATATAAATTAAAAAAAAAAAAAAATTTTAAAAAAAAAAAAAATCTACCTGGACATTCTATTTCAGTCAGGAAAATGTCTCCTCAGATTCAGGTGGTCTGTAATTATAATCAGTTACCTTTTTCCCCTAATTTGTTATTATTTGTAACAGTTTAGTTTGATTTTACTTTTTTATGCTGTACCTAGAAATGCCAAGCTTTCAAATGTGTTTACTGGTCTGTGTTTTCTGTCCTAAGCAATTATTTGCAAAGCTAGAATGCTTGTAAATTAATATGCCATTTTCACATCACACAAGCTGAGGCTGCTCTCGGTGTGTGTAGGAGGGAGAAGGGCTAGCTATGTCCTGGTTCAGCAAGGATGCTTCTCAAATGTGGCTGATGAACAGGAAGAAAATCAGATTCCTTAATTTCAGTGCTGTGTGAGTGATTTTTTTTCTTGTTCTGAGATGGAAGGCGGAAGGAAGGAAGGGGGGAGATGGGAGAGCAGGGACATGCTGACTCTGCAGCATCCCACCAGGGCTGGGCTTCAGCTGGGGTTCTCAACAGTTTCCTTCCATGGTGATGGGCCAGGATTTGAGCTCTGGAGCACAGCCTTAATCCAGGGTCTGGCCCTCAGCATGTGTGGATTTGTTTTTTCTTTCCTTCTGCTTTTTCTTCTTTCTTTCTTTCCTCCTCCTTTTTTCCTGTTCAGGTAATGATTGCATTGTTATTAATTCCCAGAATGGCCGTGAGAGCAGCAGCACAGAGCCAGTGCCAGCTGGATGGTGGCTGTGTGGGCATCACGGGCTCCCTGTGCCAGTGGCTCCGCTGTGCAGGTCGCTCGGAGTGTCACCCTCGGGGGCAGGATTGGTGTCACCACTGAGGCTCCTGCCCTGGCTACAGGGTGTAACGGGAGGGCCCTGTGCCTCCGATTAATTGCAAATTCAGACAGTTCTCATTATCACCGTGCTATTAATTATTTTAATGATGCACTCATTTAGATTGAAAATATGATACTAGTAAAGTTTAATTTAAAAAATCAATAACTCATTAACACATTATTTCTACACCTACCTGCGTCACCATATTCATCTCCTGTGCTGGAGGAGCAGTTGTGCTTCAGCCCTGCGTCCATAGATCTTTTTGTTAGAAGCAATTTGTCGGCAGGATAATGACGAAAGGAGAGTTATTCAGTCACCACTTTGTTTCTTTTTAGAGACTGTGCCGCAAGTCTGATCGATTCTTCTCTTTGCACTGGGCAAAGCTGACAAGTACTGGGGTAATGTTCATTCTTTCTGGTTTTATTCAAAGAGAAAATACCATTTGGGTGTTCGTGCGGCTGGCTCCAATTCCATCTCTTCACAGTATGTGGTCAGGAATAAGCCCCTGAACTTTTAATTAGTGGCCACAGTTTGGCTCATAGCCAGAATGTCACCAGTAGAGCAGCCCCCCTCGATGTGGGGGACAAGGCAGCTCCTCTCCTGCTGTTGGACGTCGGCGCCCAACATCAGCTTCAGTTCCACGTCTGCCTGACTCTGCCCTGGCGCTGACTCTGCTGGCACGCCTCTGAGACCTGTCAGATGGTACCACTGAAGGTCTAACATCATTTGGGGTTTCTATACCTGTGAATACCTGTGTGCATGTCTGCACACATATGTACACGAGCAGCATGATGCTTTGAGTTTCTCAGTGGGGCAGATGGGAGAAGGAGCAACAGTGAGCTACTGGAAACCATCCAAATGTTTAAATGAGAAGAGAGCTGAGGGAAGAACGCTTCGGAAAATGTATTTTTTCCTTAGTGGATAAAATACGCTCATTACTGGTGTCTTCCTATGCATCAGTTAGCACAGTCTTTAATTAAATTATCCCTGACTGATATAAAGTCATACTCTCAGATGGCAACAGAAATCTCAACAAGCTGTGGGGGCCATTACTGTGCTCTGCAGACCAGTAGGTCCAGTCACTGACAGAGCAGCAGAACTGGACTCAGAAGCGTCGGCACCGAGCAGCAGCATCTGTTGGTGCCTGGGATGCAGAAGGGTGCGTCCCGCTCAGCTCAGCAAGCGGCCCAAGCTGCGCTCCAGCTCCGGGGGCTGTTCCAGGCAGAGCTGCGCTGACTCCGGGTTTCCCCCCATGAAAGAGAAACCAGCTGGCTTTCCAAACCCACAGAGGCTGCTGTTACGTGGGCCTCTGTTCCCAGGAACAGGCTGTGAGCGGCTTCTGGGGCTGCACATCCCTCCCCTCCTGCTCAGTGGCTGTGTTAGTGACCGGGAGCTTGTGCCAAATGCTGTAATTTATAAATCATTTTTCTTTAGATTTGTTGCAGCATAGAAAGTAACAGCAAACTTGGTGCCATGCTGCTCTCCATGCCCTGAGGGTACCTGACCAGCCTCACCTGGGCCCCCTCTCTGCTGGTGCCTGACCAGCTCCGGTGCTGCGCTTGCTGGCGACGCAGGGTTACCTCTCCAGATGTCCCCTCCATCCCCTCAGGGCATTCTTCTACAGAGACAGAACATCATGAACAAGATGTGACACCAGGTATTTGCTCAGGTGTAATGGCATTAGGGAAGAAGAGTTTAAGACTTTTTTCCAGCTAATTAATTTTGCTTTTAGGAGATTTTCTTTTGCTAATTAATTGTGGTTTGGTTTCTTTTTATACTTAAGAAAAAGTTACATGCATATCTGCGACAATTAAAACTAGCTTTGTCATTTCCCTAGACCCCATCTTCTGGATTCTCCATCTAACGACTCAACCTTAAGATCCAAGGTTCACAAGAGGAGCCCTTACGGGTGCACCCTATTGCCAGGCATCAATTGCACACCAAGATTCCGAAGCTATAACCATGCTAAGGATGCTAACTCATAATTAATAATTATGCTCTAGCCAATGTGCAGCGCTTTTCATTTTCATTGTGCTATGCGTACATTAACTAATAAATCTCCACAATATCCCAGTGAGAGTGGTAAGTGCTGTTATTCTCATTTTATGGATGGCAAAATGAGATACAGAGAGGTTAATAGCAAGTCTAATTGGACAATAATTACCCACTTACCACACTGGAAATTAAGAAACAATCCTCCCGTTGTCATTACATCAGCAGAACAAGGAGAGCGCAGCGTTCACGTCTTCCCTATCCCACCATTTAGCCAAAGAGCTTACATGCAAATGAAAGCAAAGGGATTGCAAAAGCAGATAAATAAGTTGTTCTTTTTTTTTTTGCTTAACATCTATTTTCCATCACTGAGTCACTTCAGGATAAAAGAAAGTGTATTAAATTTCCTCTGAAAACTATTAGGAGATAATTTAAAACAAAGTCAAGCTCCATTTGTAAAACATGTCATATGGAAAAAGAATGGAGGAAATAGGATTTAATTACTGCTATGAACTGGTTTCAGTTAACTTTTCTGAGGAGGAAAAAAAGAATAGCAAAAAAATTTCTGGCTTAAAGACAGTGTGAAATGCAGGAAATCCAGGATTCTCCTGTGACAGGTATGCTCATTGCTGTCTGTCCTTGTCGGGGCTGCCCTCCTCCTCCTCCTCCTCCCCCACCCCTCCTCGCCCCATGCTCCCCCTATTTTAACACTGTTTTTAATTGGGTATCTGAGCACTCGCACTTTGATCCCAGCCCCACAGGGCTGATGATGCCCGGTTGCAGAGCGGGTGTGGTGATGGGGCATCACCCTCGGCAGCCAGCGCCTGTTCTCACTCGCACCCGAGGTCCCGGGTGGGTGTCAGGGACCCCCAGGGACTGCAGCACAGAATGTGAGTGTCCTATGGGTGATAAACCCGCCTGACCTGCAGAGAAAGCTGCTGGGCTGGGGCTTTGTGACAGCACTTGCAGCAGGGCATGTCCTCGGTGTGATGCTGGGTGGAGGAGAGGAACTGCCCTCCAGGCATTGCCCTGCTTCTCTAAATATTTATCCTCTGTTGAAATCGGCAGAGGGGAGGACGATAGGACTCTTGCGTTAACCAAATTGATTTTCCTATTTGTTAATCTCAGAATTTACAGATTTTTCTTTCCAATGCATCAAAATTCTCCAAACGTCGTTACCAAATAATACACTCACAACTCACCTAAAAGAAAGGTAAATAAAAACGTCCAGCAAGTATCTGGGACCCAGTTCTTAACTCACAGACTGTGTTAACTGGCTTTTATTTTCCTCTTGCTATCATAGGCACAAGCTAAGAGCTGTGGAATGACACCAGCATTAACGTTTCCCGTAATACCCAGGCTCAGTGAAGATGGCCCTGACTGCAAGAACAATTTGTCTCCCCTCAGCTCCCATCGTGTTCCTGAAGCGTTTTGTCCCTGAAGAAACTAAGTTTTGGGGAATGGTGGCACTGCAGCTCCATGACCCTCCGCGAGAGGAACCTGCTGCTTTCTCCTGGCCCCTTGCTATCTGCACCCGGACCAGGAGCCTGGTGCTGGTAGGACCGGTGCAGCTTCCCCATGGAGCTCTGCTGCTCTGCACCGCTGCCACCAGCACCCACGGGCACGGCAAAGTCCGAGGCCAAGGCTGAAGCTTTGCCTCTGCCATGTATGGGAACTCTTCTGGAGGGTAATGGGACTTGGGGGACATTGTTTTGGTCTTGCCTGGACATGGAGAATGGCCCAGAAAGACAAGACTGCGCTGACAAGCAGACAGTTCATTTCACCTTCTTCTGTCTCTGTGTCTCTTAGAAAAATGGTGGGGATCTGTAATTCATCTTTACCTCCCCTCGTTTGAAGGGAAGCTGCTAAAACAGTTACTGCCGGCGGTGAGCAAGTTTACAGCTGCCATGTGATCTGGATTTCACTTGAATCGAGACACAAAATAACTGCTTGGAGTCAAAAGCCGCTGAGTGAGGGCTCAGTAAATGCAATTGCCTCGTGATGAACTGTCAGTTCTGGGCACTGCTGGAGTTATAAATATCCAGGATTTTGATGGTACCGACTTCTGCCAGTAGAATGCATCTTAAAGATTTTGATAGTACTGAACCGCACCAACAGATATCAATGACTCTAAATAGGTTAATAAATAGTTCTAAATAGGATAATAATAGGCTATTATTCCAAATGGTAATATTGCTCAAGAACCTATGGGTTTATGCTTGCAGTTACCGCTGGTTTTACTGGAGCGCGTGTTTTGTCCCTCTCCCGGGGAGAACAGGGCTCCAGCCGCTTGCCAGAACGTGCCCCGAAAACTGCCCTGCCGATGTGAGCTGTGGCACGGGCAGCAGCCTGCTGTGAACGTCTGGCTGCCTGTACACAGCCCAGGGAGCGTGTTTCTTTCAAGGGAAGTTTCTGTTTTCTGAGGTGTGTACAGTTTGCACTGGAGGAGGAACTGTATCGCTTAGTGCTTTTAGTGTGTATAAAAATAACACGGGCTCAACAAAACAAAGGATAGCAGTGCTTTTTGAAATGGATCAACTGCTGGCCAAAGCCCGAGCCCAGCTGACAAAACCCATCACTCTGGATGCTTTTAACAGGCGCTTTTGTTTTGTGGACATCCAGGGCATCGATTTTAACCTCAGGTTGGTTTCTGTCCCTTTATTAATTGCTCTGCTTGATGTGCAGGAATTTCACTGCAGCTTCCGCGTTAGCGATTCACATTTGGCTTGCTGCACGCTCCCATATGTGTGTATCTATATATGCAATACATGTGAGCATGCCAGTTCACACACACACACTGGTGTTTAACCAATAAATAGGAGGCTATATATAACAGCATTAATTATCTAGATCTGAATGCTGATGTCAAATGTAAATGGAATGAAATTGCTTTATTCCTGTTCTCTACACAGGGAGAGAGAAGCTGGACAAAGCAAAATAGGCTGTACAACGGCACCTCTGCTCGCACAAGATCGCACCTGCTCCGTGGGAAGCTTCAAGTGCTAGTCTTTGGTTAATTCTTTTTTTTTCTTTCTTTAATATTTGTTCTTTCTTCTACCAAGTAAATAAGATCATTATACCAATGGCAGTCACTGTCTTACATTATTATTCTGAATATTAAGTTTTCAGTGCCTGAATTCAAACCAGATTTTTTTCTTCCAAGTCAGCATTTCAAAAGTTGTTTTGATATGTGCTGGAACTGAAGTTTCAGTGTTATGAAAGAAAATCATAAGATATATCGCAGAAAATGTTTTATTTCATTCCGGGTTAGCATCAGAATTTAAGTCATCTTTTTGTTTCCAGTTTTTAGTCCGAAATGCCTATGTGGAAGAAGGCACTTAAATCAATGCTTTTCATTACAAAATTGATTTAAGATTCCCATGGGAAATGAGAAATTCAGTTTGAATGTTGATTTTGGTGGGTGAGCACAGGGACTTCTGCTCGATACAAATGTGAGCCTGGCGCAGGCTCCGCAGAGGAGAAAGAACTTCAGTAAATTGTTTAGTCACTGGGAGGTGATGTGACAGCAAAATGGCCTTAATGATTTTCTTCAGTGACTCCACTTAATCCATAATGGAATAGATTGGAGGAACCCGATCTCGGGCATATCTGGCTATTTAATGGACTGCAACTAAATGACAGGAGTTGCATCTTCTTCTGGGGTTCACCTCTCCAGAGCTGCTGGAATGTTGGGGATGGGTGAGCAGGAGCATGGGTGACAGCTCCCACTGGTGCTTCTCCACCTCAGGCCTGGAGGGAAGGTTCTTCCAGCCCCTTTGGGGTAAGGAGTGGACGTGGTCCAGTCTGGTGGTCAAGCTCTGTGGTTTGGGGCTTCCGCCAAGAGTGTGATGTCCAGTGTGTTGAGGCATTACTCAACCTGAGCTTTAATGAGTTCTACCAGACCCAACTGTCAAAAACACTTTGGCTGAAAATATAGAATCATGGAATGGTTTGGACTGGAAGGAACCTTAAAGATCGTCTCGTTCCAAGCCCCCTGCCATGGGCAGGGACACCTCCCACTAGAGCAGGTTGCTCAGAACCCCATCCAACCTGCCCTTGAACACTCCCAGGGATGGAGCATCCCCAGCTTCCCTGGGCAGCCTGTGCCAGGATCTCACCACCCTCACAGTGAAGAATTTCTTCCTTACAGTTAATCTAAATCTCCCCTTTCTCAGTGTGAAACCATCATCCCTTGTCCTACATGTAAGGGAAGAGCACTCTAAGTATTGTGGAGTTTTTTTAAAACTTGAAGTCCAAATTAATTTGAAGATGTGAGTCAAGACCTGAAACCTCTTTTTAAACTCTAAGTGTGTTCTAAAAGTTTTACCTGAATATATTTTTTGCAACTCCCAGAAGGGACAGGAATAGTCACATGCAGGCAGGAATCA
This sequence comes from Todiramphus chloris collaris, assembly GCA_025345505.1. Taxonomy (NCBI): domain Eukaryota; kingdom Metazoa; phylum Chordata; class Aves; order Coraciiformes; family Alcedinidae; genus Todiramphus; species Todiramphus chloris. Next base: position 4,370,570 of record JANVCC010000135.1, on the reverse strand, counting down.
GTGGCTGCCTATGCAGCTTAGCTTTGTAAGCGCTAGACCAGAAATCTAATCTGCCAGGATAACATTGCCTGAACAGTCCTATTTTTGTAGGTGTTTCATGATCAGTACCACATAATGTATTTTGGAATGAAACTTATTAAATTCAAAAGAGATATAATAGTAATTTCTGGATTTTTTTCTAATATCTATAATGTCCAGGATAAAATCATTATCTTTATCTAGCTGTGAATTCTGTAACTTTTGATTAAATTCTGTAGAGGAGGCCAATAAAACTGCAAAAATCTATTTGCAATTGCATTCTGTAGAACTGTTCCATAAGTACACAAATTGTGAGCTCAGAAAGGAGATCAGCATTTTGATGCATCATTTTTTTGATGCGAATGCTCCTCGCAATAAAAAAAAAATGGCAAACAAAAATAGATTTTCTGTCATGGGTAGAATTGTTCTTTTTCTTAATGCACTCCAAATATTTCTACAAAGCATCACCTGCTCTTTAAACACACATTATAGGACATCAATGGAAGTCAATATGTTTTGTCAATGAGTAAAATATCAAAACTAATGATCCGACCTGTTTCTTATTTAGCTATTGATTCTGCCTCTCTCAGTCTTGTTTTGTTTTCCTGAAAAAAAACCCACAAAGTTTGGGATTTGGTTTTAGAATCAGAACAGCCCAGGTTGGAAGGAACCTCAAAAGATTGTCTGGCCCAGCCTTTCATGGGAAGGGAGCCCAGGTGAGGTTATCTGGCTCCCTGTCCAGCCACATCTTGAGAAGCAACAGCTAGAGACTTCACCACGTCCCCGGGAGGTTGTTCCAGTGATCGACTGTTCTCACAGTAAAAAAAAAATTAAAATTCCTTCTTAAATTGAGACAAAGTTTCTCCAGGTTCAACTTGTACCCATTGCCCATTGGCTTCCCTGTGTGGCCATGGGGTTTTCTTTTCTGAAAACAGAGTGGCATGGGGTGAAAGGTTTCAAGGCTGTTTCAGTGATCTCTGCTTGATCCAAGTAATTATTCTGGCTGTTTTTCCAAGGGAAAAGCTAACAAGGGTGTTTGTTCTGGTCATCTGTAAACAAATCAGTGTGCTTCTATTTATCAAATTGCTTTTATCTGAAGGTCAGGATGAAAACCACTGGCTGACCCCTTGAGATAAGTGGGAACGCACACCAGTGCCCAGTACTTCCCAGTGTCCTGTCCTGCCCAGTACCCTGGCAGCTGCCTCAGCTTTCCTTCATGGATCTTCTTCCTTTTTTTGGGGTGAGTTTTGTTCCAGTGGGGTTTCTGCTGGGTACGCTTAGCTCAGGAGAAGATGATCTAGCTGTAGTTTTCCATGGGGAACGCGGTCCCGCGCACAGGAGCGGCTGGATGTGGTCTCATGGCCCACGCTGGGACACGCTGTCTGGCCTCTTGCATTGGCACTGGGACACCTTGCGTGCACCCATCCCATGGGACAGGGGATGGGAGTGTCACACAAACCTGAAGGTGCCCACCATGGAGTGGGAAGAGGGGAGCAGTGGGGACCACCCACCCCACGCTGTGCCAGCCCCTGGCCATGGTGGGCACTGCCCAGCACAGCAGCCGCTCCTGCGCTTCCCCTCAGAGCCCAGAGGGGTTTATTCAGTGGTGGTTCCCATTCTCATGGGTGAGTTAAATTACTCTTAAATTGGCTTATGTGACTCAATCTGTTCAATATAATGCTGGGCAGGTAGGTGCTTCTAGTTATTTTGTTTTCATTTATGTTGTTTTTATGGGGAAAGTGGTAATTTTGGTGTATGGATTTTAATTAGAATGGAAAATAGCATCTCAAAGATATAACTAAGATCAGAAGGAAAAATTCTTTTTAGTGTGAGTCTGAACTGCCAGGTTCAGTAATTCGGATAATTAAAAATTGAACTGGAGATTGATGATACTGGATTAAACAGAGTATTTTAAGTTATATTTAGTGCTCTTTTGATGAAATTAAATAAGTGCCGGGCACAGAAGAGAAGGAAGGAGTAGCAATGTTGCATCTTCAGTCCAGCTTCCCAAAGGCTGACCTGCACATTTCACCCTTTAATCTGATGCACTGTTTGAAATGTTCCTGAGTCACAATCGGCGCTGCTCAGGGAACCCACATTCCCATGCTAATTAGTTGTTACCCGTTGCCATCAATTATTCTTAGGTTAGCAGGTACACTTCAGCAGTCTGAAAATGGAGTCAGCTGCAGAGAGGGAGGAGGGAAACCCCGAAGTCCATGAAGGGCAAAAAGATGTCGCCGGTGTCCCAGGACATGAAGGATGTTCTTGCTGCAGAAAGGGGATGTCGATCCTTACAATGCTTGTAGAGATCTCTGCAAAGAAATGTCCTCTCTGCCTCTGGGGAGGTGCATCAGCCTTCTGGAGGCAGTGCTGGGAAAAACAGGCTTGTAAACATCTGTCAGAAATGTGCCTTTCTAATAAATATTGAAATACATCCTTCCCAGAACGTGGAGTATTAGTTCTGGCACTGGATCGAGCCTGTCTCTCATCGAGTGATTGATTTGTTTCTGTTCTCTCCTGCCAGCCCCTGGGAACGTGGTTGAGTGAAATCTGGAGAACCTCAAAAGCACAGCGAATTTATCAGGGAATGGAATGAGGGTGTTTGGGTGGGGGCAGGGCAGGGTGATGTCTCGAGATGTGCATTTGCCCAAGTCCCACAGAATAAAGTAATCTCGGAAGTCTGATTCCATCTGCTCACTCGAAAGGGGCTGGACTGGGGAGGCTGGGGGTGAGAGGCTGGATTATTGACCCAAGGGAGACTTCTGCAGGGGTATCTCCGTGCTATAAACCATCAGTGCTTGGTGGCTGGTCATCAGCTGGGTCTCCGCCGACAGTGGGTACCTGCCATTGAACTTCAGAGACCTATTTTTTGCTGTCATGAAAGAAGGTGGAGCAGAGCAGGTCTGCTGTGCCTGCAGGGTGTTTTTGTGTCCTTCGGCTGGATGATACTGTCTGTAACTCTGTGGATTTTGTCCTTGCTCTTTCCTCCTTAGTCCGCTGTGCTCAGGTGGACCCCCAGGAAGCTGCTGGGTGCTGGGGCAGAAAAGATGCAGTTCTGACGTGGAGGGTAAACAAAGACCAAGATGTGCAGGTGACAGTTACTCATCGGTGGGTATTTACCACATAGTTTCCGTGTTTCTGCTAGAGAATTTGAAATTTAAATCACCCTTGTAGTAAGCAGGATATCACAATAGAAGGGAGGGAGGACAAGTGACAATAGACAGGGTTTCTTCCCTTGTGCCAAGAATCTAAATGTAAAAGCAGATGCCACAGCAGTGGCTGCTCAAGGAGGATGAGTTGCAGGTGGCAGAGCACAAAATTCCTCAGAAGCAGAAAAGAATCACAAGCATCCAAAATGCCACTGGGAAAAGCCGGAAGAGCATTGTTTTCTTTCAGATCAAGACAATTTGACCAGCAGTTCTCAAATAACTCACATGCTGGATTTTTGTTCACCCTTGTTTCTGTCAGAAAAGGACAAGCTGCCACCCAGCACTATCTGCTCTGGGGCAGGGAGCATTATCTTGCTTTGCAGCCTGTATGGTGCTTTCCTGGAGCAGATAAATTAGAAGGTTAGCGACTCTCTGTTATTTACATATGTAATGTTTTTGTTTTCTCTGTGCATTCTTTGCCACCAGATTTAGCTGTCTCAGTAACTGCAGAGGATGGCTGTTGGCTGGCGTTGGTGTCAAGCTCTAACTGACTGCTGGAAGTGCAAGAAATAGCTAAATAGTCAGTAATCCAGCACATTTCCTCACAGGCACCGTGCAAGATAAGTTCTTAAGCTTAACAGTATTTGGAATAACCACACTAAATTCATTTAAAATAATGGTTATCTCACAAAGAAGTTATTTGCAATCCCTTTTTAAAAATATATTTTACTGAAAGTTGTATTCTCTGATAAAGCAAAAACATTTTTATACCTCATAAACTAGAAAACCTTATGTTTTTTGGTTAGTTTCCCTTGTTATCTGGGCCAGTCCCCAGGAGCTCGCTGCCACCCTGGACTTTCTCTGGGAGCGTGGAAACAAATTCAGCAACATGTTACTGAGAAGCAGCCCTTTGGTCAAGGTAAACCAGCTCCTCACCTCACAGAGATTTGCATCCCTGCAGCAGGAACAGTGTGCATGGTGAAGGAGTTAAGTACAGTCTACCAGGAAACTCTATGGCACATAAAGTTAAAAGCTATTTTTTTCTATAGTCTCTTTTAAGTAATCACTTTGGCTAATCTCTTATTTGATATCTGTCTGCTGATGATGTTAGCTTGATGATGGGTTGAGTATTGGGTAAGATCTTTTACAAATATGATTAAGGAAACGCACAAAATCAAGGTGACTGCCTAACGCGGCACTGCTCAGCGCGTAGAGAATAAATGTTAAATGCAATTTAATATACAACAGATTTTCAGTATATGGCATCCCAATACATCAAGAAATTTTGCTTACTTCTGGCAGGGAAAATGTGCTATTCATAATGCTTGGAAAAAATAATTACACTGCTCATGCTTATTTACACATTCACAGCTTGCTAGAAAAGGGCTGATTTTCCACCATTCACTTTCACAGTTGTTTGAGGAATTCCTGCTATTTCAGTGTCAGCAATACCGTACCTGCTGGGGGCTCTCCTAACCGTATTTCTCTTTCCCAGACACATCCAACGGCCATCTATATTAATGAGAAAAAATATATTAAACACATAAACGCTTGAATCAAGATCTTTCACATTCCTCTTTTGCAAATGAGATTGTAGAACGACCTTTTCAGTTCGGGGCACGGTTGCCAGCAGGTCACTGTTTCCCAGGCAGACACGAGCCTGGCGTTGTGCCCTTGGGTGCTGAGCTCTGTGCCACCCACGCCTCCCTCCATCTGCCAACCAGACCGGCCACCCATCAGCCTGGCCAGCCACCCGCTTGCCCATCAGCCCGGCCTCTCGCCCATCAGCCCACCCGCTCGCCCGGCTGCCCACCCGCTTGCCAAGCACCTGTGGCACGGGGAGGACCGGACGCAGCTTTTAAACCTTGGCCGGGAGCTCCACCACCCCACAGCCACAGGCAGGATGCTCTCTGCAGCGCTGCGAGGAAGGACAGGGAGCCCACCAGGATCGCTTCCCCGCTCCGAAGGGCAGCGCGTGATCCCTGCTCTGCCTCCGGGGTGAAATAAGCTGGGCGAGCTGAGGATCTTCCTGAAATCTACTCCCTAAGGCGCAGGCAGAATCTTGAGCAAGGTGGGAAACCTTCCCGTACTGCCCTGGAAAACAGACAAGTAAGGATATGCAAATCTGAATTTACCCCTCCCACATTCTAAAATAATTTAAGAAACCTTAAAAAAATTAAATTGCTGTCAGTCGTGGATGAAGGGAAAGATGATGGATGAAAGTTTCTCCTAATCAGTTTATTCTCCCAGGGAAATGCAGAAAAGAAGAGGTGAGGTTTTCCCATACCAGTAGAGATGTTCTTTATACTGCAATGTAAAAACAAATGAAGCATCTGGAATTACAGGGAAATTTATTCTAATGAGCTCAGTTAAATCTTAAAAAAATGTCTAAATGAAGTGTTTCAAAAAAATCAAACCCCTTGCTGACTGAAGAGAATAGGTTAGAACATTTTGGGGTTTCAATACAGTGTATCATAAGTTGTGGCAGGCAGATGATCTTGTGTCATCACGCTGTGGGTACAGGATTGTTTTGGAGAATCACAGACTGGTTTGGGCTGGACAGGACCTTTTAAAGGTCATCTCATCCAACTGCCTGCAGAGAGCAGGGACATCTGCAACCAGCTCGTTATCCATAGGAGTATCTCAATAGTCCCATAAATAAACCACCACCTGTAAGCACAGAGTTTGTATTCCCAAAGAACCTGTGACTGCCCAGGCGGACTGGCAGGAAAGAGGGGCTTGTGCAGCTCTGTACACTGAAACAGCTTTTATAGAGATGGATTAGGACTGAAGAAGGATGGACAAAGACTGCCATGGTTAATATCGAATGAGAGGAAGGGAACGGCTTCAGAATCACAAAGGTGCTGGAGCAGGACACAAGATGGGAGGTGGGGTAAGAAAATCTAAATGTGATCTCTTGCAGAAGTTAGAAGCAGAATGAGAATGTGGGAATTTCCCCTTCAGTGGAAAAATCTCCAGGAAGAGCCAGGAGGAAGAGAATTATAGCATCAAAAGCACTTAAATGTTCCATTTTCAGGCAGCCTGTCTGTATTTGATGGATTTCTAGTGAGTGTGTCCAGCTTCTGCAGCATTAATATGTTCATTGCTCTAATCTTCAGGGTGGTTTTCCAGGTGATCTGAAAGTGAACATCACCGACAATCCATACGTAGTTTCTCTCTAACCTTTTTCCATGTTTAGCTCTCAGAGCAATTGGGAAGTTTGCACTGTTTCTGCAAGAAGGAGAACTGAAGTGGATGCTGAACGACGAGGATCAGAGACAGGACCAGGCTGGGCTTGAGCCCACTTTGGTCCCTCTTCTCTCCAAGGGTTGTTGAGAAACACCTTTGGAGTTGGTCTGCATCTAACTCGGTGTCACCACAGCAGCTCTTCTTGTCTCCTGCTCAAGTCGCTGAACCCACAAAGGGCTCTTCACCTGGTAAGTGCCACTCAGGAGCTGGCGGATCCCTTACTATTTCACAGTGATATCCGTTAGGCACCTGATTTCTTTCCCTTCTACAGAAGGTCTGGTCTGGCCCTTCTGAGCTGTGGGTGAGGGCGGTCACCTGTGCTTTAGTCTCACCTCGAGAGTCGCCTGGCTCATGAGACACGCGTGTTTGTCACGGCTGTGGGTGAGCTCCTGGGCATGGCTGCAGGTTGTTCAGACCTGTGGGCACAGTCATCAAACCAGTCATAAGTGTCCTGCTCCAGCCTGAGCTGCTGGAGCCAGCAGGTGTTGGGAGCCACGTTGACCTGATCAGAGCCACCTCTGCACCTCTGCAGCACACTTATGGATGGGGCACAGTCTCTGTAGGGAGGGAAATGATTCCCTTTTACCCTTCAAGCAAATCTCAGTTATTGCCACCCCAGCCTGGCAGCGACTGCTCTGACTGGCAGGTTTGCAAATGCATCTTGAGGTTTCCTGTTGAAGTGAATGATTTTGTAGTTTGTGCCTTTCCCTGTACCTCACTTATCTGACCTTGTCCTGACATACATGTGAAACCTGTGCTCCCGAGTCTCGGCCAAAACCAGAGCCCATCTTCCAAAACCTTCAGGAGGAATGGCTGTCACACTTGGCTTTCTGTCCTGACCAGTCAGGGGTTGTAATTAACTCTGCAGTGCCAGGCTCCCCTTGGCTTGGAAGCAGACTAAGATGAGCCACCTTTCAGACCTCATCCTAACGCTGCTTCTAGCGACCGGGGGCTTTATGGTACGTGTCTTTTCACAAGCACACAACAGTGTTGTCACCAACACTCTCTGAAGACTCTCCGAATTTCAGTTGCTGCTGGCTGGCGGCCCTAAAACCTGTTTTCTGTCAAGGCAGGATTGTGATGAAAGCCTTTCTTTTGGGGTTGGCAGTCACACTCTGGTGAGCTCCGTGCTCTGTGCTGGCTGCACTGAACGTCTGCTCCTGTAAGGCCTGAGCAAGCCTTCTCAGGAACATTTAAACTTTCACAGCAGCATTAAGAAGCAAAGCTTCTGCTCCAGCTTTGCATTTCTAAACCATTATTTACTATCTTTTTCACGTGTCCAGGGAAAAAACCATCAATTTCCAATTAAAAAAAGATAAAAATCCTTCAGGATACAGCAAAACCAAAGAGGGCTCTTAGGAGGTGGGTGTGCTGGGAGTGTCGGTGCAGGGGAAGGGCTGGGAGCGCGCGTACCGCAGAGGCAGCTGGTCCTGCGGCACGTACCCGCTGGTTACATGTCACCTGCCGTAGCCTCTTCGTTTTCACCGTGCAGTTTGCAAAGGGGCACGTGGGGCTTACGGACATCCTCTGAAGCCAGCGAGAAGTCTAAACCTCCAGGTGCGATGTGGGGAGGCGTGGATCAGCAGAAGGCTGCCCGGGGATGGTGTGCGCAGGGCCGAGCTCGCGGGGTTGCGGGCACCAGTCTTCTTGGTGACCCGGGAACAGAACTGCCCGCGGGGCAGGGGAGAGCTGCTGGCACCGGGCAAGAGAGATGGTCCCTTCCAGCAAAAAGGCAGGAAAACCTGCAGCCTAGCTTTGTGACAACAAACAGTGACCCTCCTCTCCCTTTCCCATAGTAAGCTGAATGCAGCTGTTCACATTTCACACAAGGATACTAAGAAACAGATTAGCCCAGAAACTTCAATTAGTCGTAATCCCAACGAGGCCCCTGGGAAGGGATAACCAAGCAAACAAACTTCTGAATGTTTCCCCAGCCAGGCCAACTGGCAGGATGGTGTTCTCCAGAAAATTAATCAAATCATCTGCCTGGAGAAGTTTGCCCCCGACGACTTCCTCGGCGTCTACAGGAACTTCTGGCAGGTGCTGCCGCTATTCACGCGGTGTAGGTGAGTGGAAAACCATAAATCACAAATAACACGGTGAGTTTATATTGCCCTGATAAAGATCTTCTGTGCCTTTGAGGCAAAGTGGAGCTTCAGCAGCTCTGCAGCTTTTTCAGACAACACGGGGAGACAGGACTGGGTGTTTTGCTGCACAGTTGATCTGTAGGTGCTGGAGGTTTTCAGCCTCACTGCAAAGTTTCTTATGCGAGGCTATTTAAGATCATAAGGCAACCTAATGGGCTGTGGCACGTTTTATGTACCAGTTCTCCTGTTCCAAACACGGTGGGGCCAGACAAAACCACAAATTGCTGTGTGTGTTTGCCTTTTACAGCAGAGGATTGTGCATACGCAGCTTAGGGCCATCCTAAGACCATAATAAAGGAGATACCATCCCCTTTTCCAGACGTGTCTCCAGCGAGCCGAGCCCTGTGGGATGAGGACCCTGTGGCTGCCTCTGGCTGTGACAGGAGTGCTCATCTCTGAAGATGTGATGATATGGAATTGGAGGGGAGTGCTGTGAGTCCAACGTAGCTGATAAGGTTTACTCATGTACTTTACTGTTTGTGAGTTTTGCTGGCAATTACCGGAGAGAGATAAAAGCGTTCCAGGAAGAGAGGAGCAGGAGAAGGAAAAAAAAGTAAATCCCAAACCAGCATCCAAATGTGCAGAGGAGTATCTTAGGTTTACAGATGCACAAAGCATCAATCAAAACGCCACCTGCGCACCCTGGCTGGTACCCTGGATTGTGCAGTTTCCCTGAGCTTACAGCGTGTGTAAAATACACGTCACTAGCCTGTGGATCCAGGAGGCTTCAGAAGTGGAGTACGGGATGTATATGACCAATGTCTCTTCACAACAGATTGAGAGCGAAAGGGGAAAAGGGATCTCTTTCATCGTAGTAATTAGCTTTAATTTTTATGATGTAGCAGGTGAAGTTCCAAAGAGTTCCAAACAAGTTCAGATGCTGTCTGGAGACTTTCAGGGACGTGCAGGTCCCTGTAGCATATTTAGCAAAGCTGGGCGTGGTAAGTTATGGTGAATCGTTTGGCAGAGTAAGCCAAGGTCCTGACCTGCCTGTGGAGATGAGAGGAGGTGCCAGGATCCCTCCCCAGCGCAGAGGTGGCTGTGGAGGAGGGTAGCAGGCACTAAGTGTTGCTGTGATGTGGAACTCGGTCAAGACTTTTTCCAAAATGCTTCTCTGAAGTTAGCATGGGTACTTGCTCACTGGTTGAGATGCTAAACGGGGCCATATCAGCTTTAGGTCCCTATCAGCTGTGTCCCTGCACTGACTACCCAGGGATCAGAGGACAGCTGCACTTAGATGTCCTGGCAGGATGAGGCCAGTTCTGAGCCCATCTATGCAGCTCAGTGCCCGGCTGGCGTCCTCACACCAGAGGGCTGAGGTGGTGATAATCCCATGTCCTCTCTCTTCAGCCCTTTCCATGCAGTTCATGATCCCAGGATCCTGGCATCTCTCCAAATTTAATATAAAAGTGCATATTTCATTTTGAGAGAGCCCGGTGCTGTGGTCAGTCTGAGGCAGGGAGGAGCGGGTGAGGATGTGTTGTCCTCCCTGCCCAGAGCTCTGCCTGCCTGTCCCGCAGCACCCACATCTGCTTGTGACAGGGATGGACTTACACATTCAGGAGACATTCTGGTTCCATTTGCATTTGTTTTCTGTAATTGTTAACAACCCTTTCTAATCAGAATGACATCTGCTGATGGATGATAATAGTCCCCCAGAACTGAGATGGATACTTACGGAAATCTTTAGTTCAATCCTTATTAAACTGTCAGCAACTGCCAGTTTTAAATACACAGTTTTAATTGTGAAAATTGTTGTTATAAGAATTACAATCTAGTCCTAATACGCCCAACTTAGAACAATATATATTGGGAAATACATTTCAAGCTATTGCTGGATCACAGCCTAATGCATCCCAACTGTAATAATTGCTTTCTCTGAATACATTTTGGTCGCACAAGAAACACTTTGCTAAATTTTAGAAGGGGGAAAAAATGGAAATAAAGAACAGGCGCTTTTTTTTTTTCCACACTGTTTTTATTTCAGTGTGCATTAAATCCTGGTTTTATAACTTATTAATGATAAATTGATCTCAGGAGATATTAACTCTGTATTTACAGAGTGTTTAGACATGCTGGGGGCTGTTTTAAATGTACCAGCTGCTCAGTGCTGATCTAAGTACACAGATGTTCTTATTAGCATAACATTCAAATTTGATGCCCTTCTTATCTCTGTCCTCTAAACACCCAAAGCCAACAGCACCAGCAGCACTGGAGGTCCACGCAGGAAAAGCCCCTTCACACACCAGAACCTCCCCAGAAGCTGAACCTGCAGCTAAGTGCAGCTTGATCACCCCACGGTACCTCTGGGTCCTCTCTCACGTGTAGGTCTCCCCTGGTGATGATCCCAGAGCGGATGGTGGTGGTGGTGGTGGCGAGATGGGGATTCTTGCAGATGATGTGGTGAAGCCGCATGAGCTCGGGGCTGAATAGCCCTTGGGTTACACGCAGACAGCTAAAAGTGGAGGAGACCTTCTGCTTGGGTTTTTTTTTTGGTGCCCTTGGTTGTGTTTGCCTGTTATTGCTGCTGTGCTTTGCTTTGCCACGAGTCTTTTCAGCTCTGCTCCTGCCCTTGCTTTGTATTTTCCAGACGTGAGCCGTAATGGGAAGTAATGTTAGTGCTCTTTGAACCAAAGGAACTGCAGATAATGACAGTAAATTGGTGTCTGGCTCTGTGAATTGCATGTTACAGAAAAGTGCCTGAATCACAGTTCAGGACTGGAGTACTTGGAACTGCAAAGGTCAAAACCAAAGCTGGAGTGACTCTTTCCTGGCGTGTTTTGGTGTTGAGGGGAGGTCTGCTGTGTCCACCTCTTTGGGAGCCTCGTTATGTCTTCTCTGAATCGTCTCTGAATTCTCCCAGCCTATCACAGTCATCTTCAGAGTTAAAAAAAGTTCATTTAAGTTTTCTTCCCTTATTGGGTGTTTTAAAATATACTTTCTATTGCTAATCACATTGAAAATGACAGCAATTATGACACGCTTAAAAAGCAGAAGTTATCGCAGAGGATATAAAGTCCTGTTTCAAAGGGGCTGTTCTCTCCAGGTAGCAGAGCTGTGAGAAGAACCTTCAGCTCCTCATTCTCAGTTTTCCATTTCAGGTTCTGCATTGTTTCCCAGAGGAACAAAAAAAAAAAAAAAAAAAAAAAAAAAATATCCTTTTATTCTTTCAGTCTTCCCCCAAAGAGGAATTTTATGAAATTTTTACCAGGAAATCTCCATTTCATCTCGGCCTCCTAAACTTACCATGCTTCCATGGTACGAGTAAACACCTGAACTTCTGAATATTTTAGGCCAAAATTCAATTTTTTAACAGTGGTTGTTTGTTTGTTTTGGTTTTTTTAAATTTTATTTGGCCTTCACTGGCTGTTAAACAGCTTTGGCCACCAATCATTTTCTCCAGGGGATGTTTTATGTACATGATTTTCCACATATATATTTTGTTCTTCATTTTTCCTTGCAGCAGCTGTGAGCAATACCTCGCATTATTCAACGCCTGCATTTTCATACCTTGTGGTTTCCAGACCGCATGGTTTCAGTAACCGGAAGCTTTAATCAAGAGATGAGGACCATACAGGGAACGCAGGAAGGGAGGCAGTTTGGTGGCTCCTTGCTCCCCTGTAAGAAACACCCAGCTACCCAGTAGAGATATAAAGTATTGAGAACAACAGAACAGGAAATAACTTCAAAGTCAAACCGATATCTTGTGAAAGATGAGGAAAATGATACAAAGAAAATATCAAAGGCTCAAGAAGGATTTTTCCCAGGCACTTTGTTACCGAAGTCTTTACCACCCCCTGCAGAGGCAATCAAGACTAATGGGAACATTAGTACAGCAGAGGGCTACATATCAAAAGAGTCCCTGGAGCAAATAACACCCAGTAACTAGAGCATCACTGGCACCGTTCTCCAAACCATCCCCCTCTGTCACAGAAATGAGTAAAAGGGTCGTAAACAGCAGAGAGAAAATTTTTGCCTGGTGACTGCAAATAAGCACCCAACAGAGCTGTTAAAAGTTGCTTGCTGAAGAGAAAAATATGATTCTTCCAGTTTTATGGGCCATGTTCAGATAGCTCTTACTCCCATTCCATAAATCCAATTTTCACATAGATTAAATGGAAAGCCATCACAGGCCCCGCTGAAGAGCGTGCTGGGTTGTCGCACGATGTGCACCAACTGCACGGGGGGCTCCGTGGTGCGCCAGAGCCCATGGCGGCTGCCGGCAGCGCTGCAGCGCTTGCCACCTCGGCCGCTTGGCTTTGCAGTGATGCTTGCCACCCCAAGCACGAGGAGCACCACAGGTACCGTCACAGATGGTCATCGGTGAGGCTTGGTTCTGGCGTCAACACTTCACTTGGGTCATTTATGGTCATAATTTTCAAACTTTTTTAAAAGCACTGTTGGGATGGAGCTAAACAGAGGTGGCTCGAGCAATGTCTGGTTCCTCTAGAAGGATGCTCAGAGGTAGCTGCGTCAGGGTATGGTCACTGCGGGGGCCAAGGGCACAGGAGAAGGACAGCAGATCAATGCATGTCATAATATACATAATAATGTAGGGCATTTCTAAATATCATAACAACACAGGGTATTTCTCATCACTTCAGAGTTGAGCACTGATGGCTCACAAAATGCTGAAGTTAGCTGCTGTGGCATAGCCAGAGATCCTGCCGGGAGCTGATGGCTGCACGTGTGGGCAACTGGCACTGCACAAAGTGCCTTTCCGGGTGTTGCATTGAAGGCAGGTTCCCTTCTCAAAAATCAGTGTCCCGAGAGGTCTCTGAAGTAGTTGGAGGTTTGCTGATAGCGCCGTAAGTGCGACTACCAGAGCTCGAGCCTCGCTGGTCTGCAGAACTCGGGAATGCCCGTGGCGCGCACGCTGCAGGGACCGTGGTGCCCACGATGCGGGTGTGCCGCGAGGAATGCTGAACACGAAGGAGTGTCAGCGGCTCTGCTGCGTCTCCAACAAGCAGCCCAGTCGGCTGATGCGGCGAGAGGTGCTCTGAGGTTGCTTCTTGCTATGTTTTGATCAAAGGAAAAGATGAAATCTCTCGGCAAATACTGCCTGATATACATAAGATACTGCATGGTGTAAGGGGCAGCACCACTCGGCTACCAATGAGTGTATATTTTTCTTCATTCTATTTTTATCCTTCAAGTCTTTGCAGGTATTTGAGAAGTGTGGCAGGCTTCCCGTGCGTGCATCCGCTGATGGCCAACTCGGGACATGTCTCCGAAGCCACGGTCGTGTTAGGGTTGCAATTGATGTGATTTAATTCTCCCCTGCTCCAGCAGCAACAGGGTTAGCCTCGCCTGTCGTTCTGCATTCCTGGCACTGCCTGCTCTGCCTGCTTGCCTTCCTCTTAGCCACGGTAATTTCGCACTGGTCTCTCCTCGCACTGATTGCTGAGCCTCTGTTGTGTTTTGCTGGGTGCAGGTACGCAGGGGAGTGCTTGCAGTGTGCTGGTTTCATCATTTAAAACGCTTTAAGGGAGGGCTTAAAACAATAATCCCTATTTTTCTTATTCACATCTGTATGCTGAAATTAATCTTATAATAATGTGGAGAACAAAATCCTGGGCATGTTAAAATGGCTGGGTTTGAGGGCCTTCCTCCAGGCTTTCACCCAGGATTGCTGTACCCTCTTTCTTAAGCCATTTCTACCAGTTGGTGTCTTTGAGGGAGTGATACCTGGTTTAAATTTATGAAAATCAACCAGGCTGACTCAGGGCAAGGCACCTTCTGCTCGAAGGCTTTGCAGAGAGATCTGTTTAAGTGCCTGCTGCTCTGTGCCCTCCGGTTCAGCGCTGAATACTAAACATGTTTTGCTAAAATGAGAGCGAGCTTGAATGCTTTGGACTTGAATCTTATGTTAAAATGGGTAGCTAAAAATAAACCTACAGAGATTCCTGGAAGCAACACTAGGATACGGGTGGGAGAGATGGGCAGGACTTTTCTGAGAAGTCAGTTCTTCTCTCACTCAGTTGGGTTGAAAAATTTAAATTCTAAAAATTTTCCTGAAACACTATTCAGCATTACGGATCTGAGTTATCAATCAAAGCATCACATTTCCATTTTAGCACGCTGTGTCTTCTGGGTTTATCCTTGGAACTTTAAACAACAATTTCTCAAATGTAGAGTCATTTCAAATTGGAAAATATTTTTTTTCCAGAAAATTAGAGCTGTGAGAGATGTGTCAATGCTGAGCCTTCGTGGCCCTAGCTGCTGCTTACTGAGCTGATATTGCCTAATAGGAACATTTGTTATTTATTTATTTATTTTGCAAAAGCCAGCAGTGAGCAGTGTGCATCAGCCGGCACTCGCTGCCACCCAGATCCCATCCTTCACCCAGCCCAGGGGCGGGAGCTGCCCCAGCACCCCTCTCTGAGACAAGGGCTGGGGCTGTGAGTGAACGTTGGCCAGACACGGACGACTGTTGGTGGAACAAGCGCTTTGGCGAGTTCTTCGAGTCCTCTCTGGGCACTGGCAAGCGTGCGGCTGTCTCAGGATGTGCTCGTCTGTGTTATTTTATTCAGGTAACGATTTCAGCTGGATGTTGACAAGTTGGAATCAAATTTGTGGGGAGACACTTGCAAGGGGCCGTGTTTTATTGCGGTGGCATAGATGAGGCACAGTGCTTCTATAAATGTTTTATGCCATCTAGATTGCAATTCAGCATAGAGGCTAAAAAAAAAGTGCAGTAGTAAACCCCAGCGTGGTCGTGCTGCAGTCCTCCTCTCCTCACCTGCTCCTGTGCTCACTCCATTCCTTCCCTTTCCACCCAGTCCCAGAGCTGTCACCAGCCCACTTCTCTCCTGAGCAGATTTAACTCTGAGTCTGTTTGTCATCTTCTCTCTCTCTCACCGTTAGACCCTGAGCCGCTTCCCTGCTAATTGCACCGCCTTACAGGACATGGGTATTTTCATACCTCCAGTAAAAGCTGCTTATTATTTTACACGGTGATTTCCAATCTGTTGTCAGATTAGTTCCTGGCAACCTGAGCGTGAGCCACTGACGGCTGGAGAGCTTCATGCAAGTTTAATGAAGCACAAGGTAAGTGGAAATACAATGCAGAGAGGAGGTCAGCAAAATCGCTTAATTAATCAAATAAGATAGAATAACTTTAATTTCAGTAAAGGAGTGTTATCTTTCTGGAAAAGCACCTAAATGCCAGTTCAACAGAGAAGTGACACGTGAGCTTGCACTGAGGTGCATCTCCAGAAGGAGAACAGTCTCATTTAGCATGTGACAGGAGACATTTCATTTCAAAAGAGACAGACAGTCCACGGGCTTCGGTGACACTTGGATGTGTGAATTACAGATAAAGTCAAGGTGTCTATAAGTGAGCACTGCAGCCTTGTATTTCTGAATGTCAGAGGAAGCATCGCTTGAGTGTTGAGAATAATTAATATTTGCAGCTCCCCATGAGACCTTTAAGCTATTGCCACTAAATACTAGGCTTAGGTGTTCTTTGCTTGGCTGGGTTTTTCTGAGTGAGGAAACTGAGAATGACAAAAAGGTGAAGGATCTGCCTGTGCCCTCCCAGTTCAGACCGGCAGCAGCAGGGGCATCCCAGACCCGGGCAGGGAGGTCGAGGCGCAGCAGCGGGCAGGCAGCAGCGGGCAGGCAGCAGCGTGCAGGCAGCAGCGTGCAGGCAGCTGTTCCACCCGTCCCGTCCCATCTCCCATCACGCTGCTGCTTGCTGGGAGCGTTGACCTCGGGAACGCGCTCAGCTCTGCGCTGACTTTGCTACTTATCGCACTCGGGCTGGCCAAGGCCCCGGAGCCAGGCGCTGTGCCCCGGGACAGACCCGGCTGCCACCAGCGCGCTGCCCAGCAGACCCCCCAGCCCTCCCGCCGCGGCGTTCAGCGCTTCGCAGGGGTGGTTCATTTGCTTTAAGACACTGTTGTTCTCGTGAGTTATCGGCGGACTCCTGCCAGCTGAGAGGAAAAGTGATTGAATTTCCCAGTTTAAGCGTGGCAGATGTGTGTGTGGGAGGGCTGTGAGAGAAAAAGAGGGGCGGTTGTTGTTGTTTTTACGGTGACCAAAATCTGGTCCACCAGATTTGATCTAACCTACTTCCAGTCTCCTGGAGTGGTGAAGGCTGACATGCGGCTGGGTGTGGGTGGCAGGGGCACCAGGGGAGGTCCCACAGCCATGGGTCTGAGGTGGGGCAGAGATGTGGCCACCTGCGCCAGGCTGTGACAAGCCCAGAGGGCAGAGGTGCAGGGACAGTGTGGAGAGCAGTTTTTGGCTGCTCAGCCGCTGCTCGAGATTGCCCAGAAGCCACGTCCTGGCTGAGCCTCGCCATGGAATTGGCAGCAGCAGGACAGGCTCAGGTGCTGTGTTTTGCAAAATGCTCTGGGTAACCCGTCCATCCCGTTGTGATCCCTCTTGCCCTGATACGAGGTCGTGCCTCTCCCAGGTGATTTCCTGGCTGGTTGATTTAAGTCTGTCTCACTGTAGCATTCAGCCATGTGTTGTGATGGTCAGACCCTGCTTTAAGGTTGGCCTAGAAAGTGAAAAGCTCTCATAAAACCTCAGGTGTCAGGGAGCTGTTTCACTTCACTATAGGTACAGACCAGACTTGAATGGAGTTGAAGGAGAGCTAAATTTTAATTTTTTTTATCCTTTTCTTTCTCTTCTCCTTCAACAAGAATCCCCAGTGGTAAAAACTTGGGATGGAGGCTTCAGTAATTGAAAGGATAATTTAGCACAGGGAATACACAAAGACAACATCTCATGATAATCAAAAACCTGTAATAAAAGAACAGTGCAGTCTGTTATTCATAATTAGCTGTATCTTGAACTATGGAGGCTAACAATATCCAAACCAGCAATTTTAGCTCCGGAACAGGGAGCCACCACAATATGCAGCCCAGCAGGAGACATTGCTGCTCACCGGCTGCCAACTCTGTCCCTGCTGCTGCATCTCCTACACCTACATCACATCTCGTAGTAACCTCAGCTGCCCTCCCGTGCCAGCCGGCTGGTTTTCAGATGCCCAGCACTGTGCCTTTGCCCGAGGCAGAGGTCGGGCACCAGCCAGGCAGAGGGCTGCGATGGCAACGTCCTCCTCCCCTGGGAACAGCAGGCAGCGCCAAGGAAACGCAGCCCAAGGCATTTCCCTCCTAGGTTTGTAACACTCACCCAGAAATCTAAATTTCAGTGTCGCTGGTAACAGCTTATTAACAGAACGAAGAAACCAGCGATCAAGGATCCCGCAGTGGAAGAAATGTGGCGTACTTTGAATTACTCTGCACAGAGCGTGATCTTCAAGAACATCGTTTTTCCTTTACACTTGAAAATTAAAGTCTCTGCTTTTGAGGTATTGGAGGAAGAACCAAGCAGCAGCATTTTTGTGATGACTGAAAGAGATTTCTCTGCAATGTACAAATGAAAATTCATTACAAACATAATGCGACAACAGAGAATGCAAACGTACAAACACGGGTAAATGGCAAATAAATTCAGCAAAGAGAAACACTGTGTATTTAGTGGGAAATGACACAATAAGGTGTCTCTGCACACTCCGGATGAGAACCACGTGAATTCATCTCCGAGCTGGTTCGTTACTGTATTGTGATAGCAGTGCTGCTTCGCATGGTAACGGCAGAATTCGCTGCTCCAAAGCGTGCAGTGGTGCAACAGGTGGGGTAACCTGGTTCGGAAATGCTGGGAAAGATGTGGAGAACTTGTTTGGGTTAATGGTTTAAAGTAGCATGGCTTGAGGTCACAAATCTGAAGATCTGCGAGTTGCTCCATCTCACTGGAGATGTCCTGGAGTAGGACATGGAGCCTTTCCCTCTCCCTCATTGTGTTTAGAGGATGAGTACTCGGCTGCCTCAGATCACATATAGGAGAGCAAAAAGGCAAGGTGGGAGTAAGGTGTACTTTGTCCATATCTGTAAAGCATCTTGATGTCTCCATAGGTTTGTCTGGAATTGGGCACTGCAAGTACATGGTACCAACCATGGCACCAGAGCACAAGTGAGCTGTCGCCTCTCGTCAGCACTTGGCTTCTGAACCTCCTGAGCCAGTCCACAATGCTCTGCCCTGGGAAGGCTTTGGGAGGTTCTTGTCTCAGTGATGGAAGGCTTGGAAAGGTGTCATGATTTTCGTTTTTTCCTTTAAATCAGTACAGGAACTCCTGTTGTACCATTGCTATGTCAAAACTTGTCAGTCAGAGGTGGGAGGAGGTTGTTTTTTCTCTGCCCCTTTTAACCTACTCTAGCTTTGCAAATTAAAAGAAGTTTTCCTATCAGATTCAATTTCTCCTTCAAATAAGGAGCGTTTGTGCTGGGGAAAACCTCTTCAAACTGCTTGGCAATGGAGCAGTAAATCAACGGCAGTTTCAGAACAAGTCAGCAGCACTGAGAAACCAGAGTGAAGTCATGGATTGATGGGGATGTTTTCAGAATGACACACAAGTAGAAACCTCACCTTTTCAGTTCAGAACTCTTGATATTTGTCTCTGAGAAGCATCTCCGAGCCAGGCAGGGAAGGGGCATCGACAAACCTCCAGGAGAAGGCAGCTCTATTCTGTACTCCGAGAATACCCAATTTGGTAGCTATTTAAGCACGCTCCTGATTTCCCAGCACCAAATAAACAGATAGCTTATCTCCATGCCCGATACAGAACGTTTACTTACCTGCCTGGTTTTAGGTAGGAGTAAACCCCTCCTTTTGCTTATTCATGAGTAATACAATTACAGAGGAACAGAGCATGCGGGAAGTGGCTTTCAGGTGCTCTGAGAGCCAGCTTTCAGCCCCAAGAAAACTAAACATTTGGGGCTGAAGATACCCAAGGAGATACACCGTTGGTAATCAGGAGTAAATGAAGCATTAAGAAGGAACCAGCTGTTCAGGAGCAGAACTGCACCATCCAGGAGGAGCGAGAGTGTGCCCGCGGCAGCAGAAGCTTTTCTGTTCCTTCGTTTCTTTTTTTGGCTCTACCTTGCAGCGCTTGTAGGCAAATGAGAGGGGAGAGATGACAAAGGGATGTGAGTCTCTGTTCTGATGGCTGCCGTATTATGTGTAGGTTTCCCAGTGGAGAGAGCACGGCAATGTATCTTAAGTATTTTTAGGGTAAAAGGACCATTGAGCAAAGATTAACCATTCTGGAGCACTAACACTGCGTGAAAAGGCATCATTATATTTGGCAAGTGCTGCTTTCTGTCGACAGCAACCTGTTATTTGACTTCAGTCATTTATCTCTGTTAAATGAGGGGTACGTTTCCATGTGATACTTTTTTAAAGTGTTAACCCAAGGAATGGGATATATTTCAGGGGACGTAGGGGCTATTACCTGTTTTGCCTGTCTCTTTAATATGTGCTGCTCATCACTCCAGCCTTTTTCATACTGAAGCTGCTTTGGACTGGCTGACACCCTGTAGGTCAGGCAGCGACAGAAACGAGGTTTCCTTTAAGTGCCTCACTTATGGGAAGGATATGGAAACGATCCAGTTAATCACCTACGATCTCTTGCAAGCACACTAGAATGAGATCAGTGTTCATGCAAAGGAAATCTTTTCCCTGTCCAGGCTTAATTTTGTTGAATAGTCTCAGTGCTGTCACATCGTGACTCTCCTGTACCTGGTGGTTCATGCTCAGGCTTCTCTTGTTCCTACTCCCTGTCACTCAATTAATCCTCCTTCCTTATGCTACCCCTGAAATGTCAGTCTCTGCTCTGGCTCAACATGTCTGTTTTGGGATCAATCTGCCTTGTGCCTGAGCTCTGAGCCCCTTTAAAAAGCCTCAGCAGCCTGGGACTTCCTATGAGGTTTTCCATTTCCTTTCCTTATTTACAGTAGAAAATTGCAGTGGGAAGGAAAACAGAAGTCCCCCTTTCGCTCATGGAAAATACATCAGAAACTGAACACAGCTCCAAGGGACATCTGAGGTCCATTTGGCTAAAAAGGGAAGGCAGAAACAAAAAGGGGAAGATGAGAGTGAGAGCGTCTGGATTTTGGTCACAAGAAATCCATGTAATAGCCTGAAGTACAAAAATAAGCAACCCACCAAGTTCTTATTCACCCTGGTGCATGTAGGCTCTTGCTGAAAAGGAAGGATGGAGAGAGGGGATAAGTAGGGGTTAAACAGAACATTAACTGAAGTTGGGCTATCGTCCAGAAACCTGCTTCCTACAGTATATTCATTCCTCCCTCTCTGACTCTAGCTATTCTGGAACGCTCTTTCTGCTGCCTCATTACAGCTTCAGCATCTTCG
The DNA here is from genome assembly GCA_025345505.1 of Todiramphus chloris collaris. Lineage (NCBI taxonomy): Eukaryota > Metazoa > Chordata > Aves > Coraciiformes > Alcedinidae > Todiramphus > Todiramphus chloris. The sequence continues at coordinate 4,349,782 of JANVCC010000135.1, read as the reverse complement.
TGATGAAATAGGGTTCATCAAGCCTGGGTTCCTCTGGAGTGGGGGGATGTTGGAGCGTTTCTGTTCTGCTCAGCCTGTCCCCACGACCTTGGTAAGCCTCCCAGTGTGACTGTTCTTCATCTGCAAGGGGCCAGAACCACCTTGCTTCCTTCTGCTCTGGGTGCAAAAGCACTTGGGAGGTGCAGGTGCTCGTATGTGACACCGCAGTGATGCTGGATAAAAGCTTTTTGCACTGGAATACTTGGAGGTGGCTTAAGCAAATGCCTAATATTTTTATAGTTGGAGGTGTTTATCACCATATCACAGCAGTATCTCCTGACGCAAGTAACAGCTTTAAAAGTACTTTGAGCTTATTTGACAGTCAGTGTTTTGTGTCTATTCTCTATTTCTTCCCCTTGTATTTTAAACTCTTGAGCTGTGTCATTATTATTTATTAGCATCTGAACCGTGCTGGGTAAGAGGGACAAGGCAGCACTGGTCTGGAAGGCGAGCGGGTCCGGATGCAGCTCTGCGGAGCTCAGGCAGCCCCGGCTGATTTCACATTCTGTGGCAGAATTCAATTTGGAGACCCTTTGTGAAGGAAGGTTTCAGGATCAGGTGAAATATAGTAGCTCGCTTTCAAGCAGTGTAAATTTTCAGGTGGGCAGAACTGAATGGATTGCCCTGTACCCAAAAATGTAATTTCTCTATTACAGAAGAGTAGCATTTGTAAAGAGCTTTAACCTGGGCAGCTCCCCCGTGCCGCCTCTGACCAGGAACAAAGCAGCGTCTCCCGGGGTACGAAGGCAGCGATAAATTCTATATTGACACCGAGGAAGATTTCCTATCTGCTGCATTTTCCTCTGTGTGGGAGGGAACTTACTGCAAGGTAATGTGCTGGCAATTCTGAATAATTCAAGTAGCCAAAGGCACTTTTAGATACAGGCAGATGTACTTCAGACCTGCATCCCGTCCTGACATCAGCTTCTTCATGTCTGGCACCCACCAAACCCTTCTTCCCCTCTCGGTGAGGACGTGGTGCACATCTATTAAGTGATGCAGCTTTGCTTCCTTCAGCCTGTGGTTAGGTTACCGGTGCTTTTACCCCAGAGTGCCAATTAGAAAAGCAGCCCATGCAATCCTACAAAAAAGCGTGGAAGCAACCGTGGGAGACTTGTCATGAACTGCTCCCTTCCTGTGTCACCACACACACTGGGCACGGCGGCTCCTGCAAGTTGAAAGTGATTGAAACAGGTGCTGTATTAATATTTATAAGTCCTCAGCAGAACACTGTTTGATCTGCTCATGAGAGATGCTGCACGTGGAGCACTGTCTGTGACCTGGCTCTCAAGTGCCCCCCATTCTCCCGTGCCTCTTGTGCACATTACGTACATTGCCTGTGGAATTTCATATTATCCACAACTTGCTTTTTACATCTTGAAATGTCTGAAGGGAGATGTCAATATCCCTTTTCCCCCCCCAGATCTGTCCAGGGAGCACTACTTTTTAGAAAGGAGTTTTTGCTTGAACAACGTTAAAAACAATAATCAAGCAAGCAGGTCTACAAGCGCTGGCTGGAGGATGCTCTGCCTCCAGCACGGGATTGACTCTGTGGGATTTGGCGTTCCCAGCTCTGCCAGTGCCAGGAGGAGGAATGGCATTGCCCCACCTATTTCTACCATTCCTGGGGTTTTCATGACACCAGCAGGGAGCTGACCAAAGACAGCCAGGGACAAATCCTCCCTCAAAGTCTCAGCCTCTGCACAGCTCCATCTTGCTATTCTTCTGGCATAGCAGTCTGTAAGCACTCGCCAGTTCTCTTCAGCACGTCATTACTGGGCTGTTAGCTGCCTGTAACTGTGCAATTGAGACGGCGTGGATTACCTCTGCGCACAAGATGTGGCCTCGTGTCCTCGCCTCCCCCCGGGCCCGCTGGCACGTGGCCGTGGCCACCTCACACCCCGGCACTGCTTCTTCCTTGGCACTGGTGTCACGCGGCGTTCCTTCTGCAGATGGGTTGAATGGGCATAGGCAATAATGGAAGACGAATATTGTAATGACTTCTCGCATGAATTTGTACCAAATCTTGTGAGGAATGATGGATAACGTTAGGAATAGGTTGCAAGAAACCAGATACTCATTTAGCAGGAAAGAGTAGAGCCATGTGAGCCTTAAATCCGTGACTGTTTTTCACTGAAATGTCAATGATCCAGGTATCTTTAACACTTCTTTTTTTTTCTTTTTCTGCTGGCACACTCAGAAGCCAAAGGGAACCACTGTGAAGTCTCGACTGACCTCTCGAGAGCATGGGGATAAAACACTTGCCAGCCAAACCCGCAGTGTATTGAATGATGTGCTGCAGAGCCACAGGGGCTGACTGGAGGCGATTTTCCATCCTGGAGCACCAGGGACACTGGGGAATGTAAGCACATATTGCTTTTTTGTTAACAGTTTCAGGGGAAAAAACAGCCCAAGAATGTGAAGCCTGGGGACAGATGGCCAGGAGTGTTAAGAATCATCCCATGCAGAGGCTCGAAGAGCAGCACAGATGTAGGACAGTGTCTTGCCTTGCATGCTTCCAGACCTTTTCCAATTTATTATTCTGTGACAGTAGGATTCAAGTGTCTAAACACAGGTGTGGCTGCAGTTTACCACATGCAACGATGCCTTCTGGTGAGCCATGTACCAGAAAATAGAGGAAAAATAACAGTGCTGGCAGAGCAGTGGTTTCCAAATGGTTGCTTAGGTGTTGAAATAATTAGGTCTCAGAATTCCAGCAGGGAATGACATGCCGAGGAAGGTTCCTGGGAAGAGCTGCTCAAAGCATTTTCTATGAAAACAGGAAAAATCTATTGCAAGAGAATTTATTTCCTTTTTCTCCTGGATATGCTTAATAATTTTCTTTCAAATGTTATCAATAAAATTAAAGATTCCCGTGGAGGAACATGAAACATTTCACCAGAAGATCAGGTGGGTAATTAACATCTATTTCTTGTGGGACTTACTCAGTGTCTGGTTCCTTGTTCCACTTGTGTCACTTAATGGTCACTCAGTAAAAGCCACCAGGAAGGCACCAGCTGGACAAAGGGAAACTGCACGGAAATGGTCAGAGAAGTCAATGCAAGTGAATAAAGGCACAAATTTAGCTAAGCCAACACTAAACCCTATTTTGAGTCTCCTAAATGAAGGTAAATTGAACCAAGGTCCCTTTGATTCTGAAATATTTTAGAAATTTAATAATTCAGCTAATTATTTTGCCTGATAATGCGTAGTTCATTGTGAATTAAAACTCCAGAGTTCAGATTTTTTTTTTTTTGGTGTGGCATTTTGTTTTAGCTCTTTGTACATAGGGAATTATCACATGGATGTAGGGAGGTAGAGAGCCAGAGGGAAATCATCCTGCTGGAAGATTTGCAGCGGACTTGCCATCAAAAGACATTTCAAATCTGTATTGTTTCAATATTTTTTTTATTGCTCTGAACTATGAAGAATACCAAGGGGGGTTGGCAGCTGGAGGGATTTCATATGCACTGTCCGTGATGCCTGCTCTGAGTGGGGTGGGTTGGAGCACTGGGGAGGTGAGACCCACACTGGCCATGAGCGGGGGGGACATGGCACAGTGCAGGGGAGCTAGTGGTGTGTCCTGTCTGCTTGTAGGCACAGCTGAACCTGCTGCCGGGAAGGATAGGACAAGAGGAACCAGCCTCAAGTTGCCCCAGGGGAGGTTTAGGTTGGAGCTGAGGAACAATTTCTTCCCCTCCAGGGTTGTCCAGGGCTGTCCCAGGCTGCCCAGGGCAGGGGGGGAGTCCCCGTGACCCCTGGAGGGGTTTCCAAACCGTGGAGCTGTGGTGCTGAGGGACATGGGTCAGTGGTGCCCTGGCACTGCTGGGGGAACAGTTGGATTTGATGATCTTGAAGATCTTTTCCAACCAAAACAATTCTGTGATTCTATGAAGGGAGATGCTGCAGCTGAGCCACCCCTGCTTAGCAACAGGACCAAAGCAAAGGCTCACGCTCTTCAATACCTCACTTTATTATGCCCAAATCCACTGTATTTGGAAATATGTGTTCTCTGTGTGGTTCTGGTTTGTTCCTTTGATGGTTGGTTTTTTGGTTTCTTTTTAATCCTGGAGAGTTATTTGCTTATCACAGGACAGCATTGTGCGTAAGGGAGCGTGGACTTGGTCTGCACTTGGTTTACTTTTTCTAGGCTTTTGCCTCATCCTTGTCCCCCTGGCACCACACACTTGCTGGCTCAGACCAGACACACCGGAACAGCCTTTGGGATGTGAGTGTGCTGTTCTTCTCTCCCATGGATGCCCACTGGCAGCAGTAGTGAGAAAGATTGCTCCCTACGTAAAACCAAAGTGGAGCTGAGGAGATTTGTTCTGCCAGCATGGTGATAAACCACGAGAAACCTGGCTCCATCTGCCAGACCCAGCCAGCAGATCTCCACCAGCTTTCACGGCTGAAGCAGAGACCAGCAGCACTGCTGCACTATGTGGGCAGGAATGAGCCAGGGAGACATTTCCCAGCATGGGGAGAACAATTCTCTTCCTTTCCCAGGCAGTTTTTTCAGTATTAGCAACCATGGTAACTGGAATAGAACTGTAACCAGTGTGCTGCGTGTTCATCCTGACACAATTATCTTTGCTGAACAGTCGTGTTAAAAAAAAACACGACTTGCACCAGACTCCTCAGCCACCTCGCTCTGCGCCGTGTGGGAAACCTGCCCAAAGTTTGGTGTGGTTTGGATGAACGTGTCACACGCCAAGGCCCATGCAGTCTGTTGGTGCTGAGGCCCTCTCTGCCCACCACCATCACTTCTCCTTGAGCCGCATCTGGGGAAGAGGAGGAAGACTTCAGCTGGGCCCCTTGACCACTGGCGAGGGCACTGTGCAGAAGAGAGGGCTCCAGGGTGGACATGCCCTTCCCCAGTGAGGAGACGTGAGCATCTGCAGGGTGATGGGGCAGGAGAAGCCTCCACGTGCCCAGGGGAGGTAAGGAACAGTGGGTGTGTGGTGGGTATCAGCCTTTGGGGCTGTTTTGTGGTGGCACAAGCTTGGTCAAAGTTAAGCCCAGCATAGGAGGGCTGTGGGCATGGTTCCATCCATTTTCTCACTGCAGCTTTAGCTCTGCAGCCCAACGCGTGCACAGGGTATCTTGCTGTAAGCTCTGTGCAGACTGAAGTGCACCGTGATCTTTCTTTCAGTGGTTATTTCTGGATTTATTTCATTCTCATGTTATTTAAAGAAATCCTTAACATGCACTGACTTTATTGGTACACCAATACCTTTGCCTACTAAGCACGGCTATTTTTCTACTCAGAATAGCTCCTGAAGAAGGTAAGTGGTGTTCTAGCAGGAATTACTGTATTTGATATGGCATAGGTATTGCCATGCAGAAATGGTTGTAATCAATGTTTGCTCTTTTAACTGTTGGCCCAGATCAGTAATAGTTCAGATTTGACTGGTAAGAGTGTATCATCTGTTGGCAGTAGAGCAAACTTCAGGTAGTGATGGTCTTGCTTTGGAAATCCTAGGTTAAGATCAGTTGAGGGTGCACAGATTGTAAACTGTGTCTTAAAATAATCACTAGAAATGAGTTTAGGAAGAAAAAAGGATTTGGATACTTTGTTTTGTCAACAAATACACTATGATGTAAAGCTCAGAATCGTTTGGATTTAACATTGCTGCCTCACTTCAGTATGTACTCTACAAGAGATGGCAAAATATGGGGGAAAATCATTATCAAATGGGTCTTGTTTGAAATCAGCCATTCCTCACTGGTTTGTGCATTTCAAACAGCACTCACACACGGTGGTTGCTTTGCAGTATCAGCCCAAAGTGCTTTTCTCATTTGTAACATGCTGAATTTTACCTTCATTTTCAGCAGCTGAGTAGGACTGAAAAGAGCCATGGCCAGTACTCTTCCAGTCCTGCGTGCAAGCCCAGCACATCGGGCTGCTGTGCTTCATCAGGGAAAGGTCACTCAGAAACTCAGTGGCAAATATTTCAGAACACAAAATAGCAGAACTCAAATCACTACCAAAGTGATGTGGTATTCTTTCCAAACCCAGAGAAGTAGTTCCCTGCACCGGCACCGGCACCAAAGTGGGTGAGGACGTCCTGACTAACTGCAGAGGGATGAAGGAGAGTGTTCCCTGTGCACCACGTCACTCCTTGTTGGAGTAGCAATGAAATCGTCACGAAAAAGCATGTGGAAAAATGGAAGAAAGTTTGAGTGTAGGAAGTATAAATATTTTTTCCCCTTGTCATTTTTCGTAAACATTGTGGAAACCAAGTGAAAGGTGTAGATTGCAGGCTCTTAACCACCAAAGAGTTTTGCAAGCGTCATTTCCACAAATGTCTTACATTCCATATATAGATTTTGAGCCTCTGCTTTTAATGGACTGACAAATGTACAATAACCCCAGATGACTGTTACTTCATTGCTTGGCTATACAGATAAGAGGGATGCTTTCCTTTGATTGAGATCTTAAATCAATTGTTCCTTTACCCAGAGTCTAGTGGTTATTATCCAGGAGAAGATAAAGTTCAGCTGGTAAATTGTTAATATTGTAAGAAAAATGTCTGTTGTGTCCCGCTTAAAGTTTCCTGTCCAGATGAAATACAGTCTCCTATAATATTTAAGATGGTGTGTAATCCATCAGAGCAGGTATTTGATCGGTGGCCGCACTCGCCGTCTCTGTCTCGGCAGCACCGGGATCCCCAGTGCAGCCCGCGTGGTCTTGTCCTGTCCTGGGCGAGGGGTTTGCTGCTGCACGGCTGGGCAAGGAACTGGCCATGTTGCCCCTTGTCCTGCCCCAAGATAGCAGGGACTGTGCTGCTGCTGCCAGCTCGGAGCTGGAGAGAAGCCCCTGGGCATCACTTGCCATGCTCCTGCTGGTCCCTAGGGGTGAGATGTGGAGGAGAGCAGGAGATGCAGGAGGGACCAGCAGGGCATCCTGCCCAGGCCATGCCTACCACGGAGAGGGCGCCCAGAGCTGGGCCATGTTGTGAGTCAGTGCCCATGTTTGGCAGCACAGGGAACGGCAGCGCTCTAGCCCTGTGCCCTCACATCCAGTTCCGACAGCCCTCCCTCTGGCAGTGGGGGACTGCCTCTGATGGCTGCTGGACTGCCCAACCGGTTGCTCTTGAGCCACCAGCACCTTGAAAGTGGAGTCTTTAAAATGCTTTCTGAGATTATTCATTGCCTTTTCAAGTCCCACGACTACAGTAATAAATGAAAAACACTTGGATGTTCTTGCTTTATATCTTTATATCTATGTTACCAAAGATACCCAATTTCCTCTCAAGCACTCAAAATACATAGTCTCACATTTGCTTCCCAAATGAGCAACGACTGCAATTCTTCATCTACTCATCTCTGGTTTAGTTTGGGTCATAATATTTCATACCAATTTGCTATTGGATTTTCACCTTGTGTCACTTGGAGAAATAGTTCTGTTATTTTCTAATCGTGACTCATGTTGCACCTTATGAACTTTAACTGGTCTCACGGTCATTCTCATTGACAAATTGCTGTGGGCTGTTCAAATAATTATTCGTCCTTGGGAAGATGTATATCCTTTATTGAAGGTATCCTAAGAATAAAACAGTCTCACTATTAAAATGCCTGCTCTATCACTAGAAGATTAAATGCTTGCCCTTTTGACCAGCTTGTGCTAGTCCTTGAGAAGCAGAGATCTAGCAAAACACACTAAAGTCTACGCCACAAAAGGCTGGCTCTCGGGGGAGGTACATAATTAACATGAATGTATATAATTAATTCTGATACATTTCTGTTTTCATTTCATATTTGTGTTTCATATCCGACAGTGATCACTAAGGAAACTAAAGCATGCTGCTGGCTCTTCATATCTCCAGCAAAGCTGAGTTAGATGCTCTTGCCGGGGGCAGTGGGCTTCACCTGGGTCAAGGACGAGAAGCATCAAGTGGTCCTAGGTAATGACTCTTACTTTTCTCTCTTGTGGGTTTAAACCCACCTGAAGCCCCCACTGTGATCTCTAACCACTGCTGTTGAAAGGTGACCTCTACCACAGCCAGCCTGGGACTGGAGGAAGGAGAGCAGGAAACCCCCCTGTCCGTTCCTGGCCAAGAGACAGGCACAGGTACTGTGCAAAGGGGACTCTGGTCCAGCCTGTGTCCGTGGGTGCTGCCGCAGCAAGCGTGTCCAGAGGTGACAGCGGGACTCCGCTGATCTGTTTGTGCTCCCACGGGGATGTGGCTGCGTGTCCTCTGAGTGAACGGCCGGAGCAAGGGAGACACCCTGGATCCGGAACGTGTCGGCTAACAGAAGAGCTTGGTGAGTTGAAGCAAACCCTAGTTCCGTCAGAACTGTTAGGAAAACTAAAGGAAAGCTCACAAACCAGGATTTGCCCCCAGATTTGGTAAGGAAGCACAGAGGAGTGAAGAAACCCAGCAGACCCTGGTTCCTACAGCCAGGGAGCTCGACCCTGTAGCAAACCTAGACGCATGTGTGTGGGGCCAGATCCTTCCCCTCGAGTGCTCCTGTTGGTTCAGGTTCAACGACCTGACATAAAAGAGAAACCCAGTTTCCATGTTGCCCTCTCAAAACCATTTTATTTCCCATCTCCTTAACCCAGGATTTGTGGCAGTGTCAGCTGCTGCTGCTGTGACAGATGCTGAGAGAGGCTGGCAATATTTTTGGTGCTAAAAGCAGCACTTCTTTGTTGACAAACTGTTAAAAATAAGATTTACTGTTATGGGCTGTTTCCCCTCAGGGTCATTTTCTAGAAGGAATAACTTTGGCTCTGTCAGTGGAGGACGTGTGGGGGCACAGCACGGGGGGACACGCAGGCTCCAGGGCCGTGGGGAAGGACAGTGTCCTGCGTGCTCACACAAGGAATTCAAAGCAGCGGCTTGTCCAGATATGAACATCTATTCACACCGAGTTCCTTTATGGTTTTCCTGCACTAACGGGTCCTACTCTAAGCCTGTTTCTTGCTGAGAGGTAAAGCAGTGGCTGTGAGCAGGTCTCAGCGGGGCAGAGCAGGAGGGAGGACTGACCAGCACGGGTGGAAGTGCCTCCTCCATCCGCCCCAGTGCCTGCCAGCACGCTGCTGAGATGGGGATGGGACAGCCTGTGGCATTGGCTCAGGGCCACTTCTCTCCAGGGGCTTGGTACCCCCAGGGCCACTCCTTCCAGGGGCTTGGTACCCAGCCCGCAGGCTGGAGGGGTGATGTGAGGGATGCCTGGGCATGGGCTGGTGCCTCGCGCTCCCTCCCCTGACACCCCAGGTCCTGCACAGGACAAGTTCTCTGGTCTGGGGAAGGGTCAAACACACAAGTAATCCTTCTGAAGTTCAAAGAGTATTTAGTGTATCCATAGCCTTACATTTTTTTTCTGCATCTGTGTTATCATGGATGGTTTCACTGACTTGTTGAAAGACAACAGCCCCACCAGGACTCATTTTTCCTACGCAGCTTTGTTAATGACTTTGTACCTGTCGCTGGGAGCACCTTGTCCCCCACTCTGTCTCTGACTGAGGTCTCCTCATTTGTCTTCCACAGAAGCCAAGGGTGAATTTTCCCACTGGTCTTGTTGATATGCTCGTGATGAACTGCATGTGTTTCATGTGTGGCCAGAGTACGCTTTGGAGTTAGTGCCACTTGATGGACATCACAATGATGATGTCCTATTCCATGCCCCCCCTCCTTCAAGCAGTTTTGGTTTTTTCTTTTGTTTGCTTTTTCTTTTTTTTTCTTTACTACTATATCACTTGAAGAGCTTAAACTGCACAGTTTGTGCTCTTCTTGCTTTGGGGATAGCTAGGTGACAGTTGTCAGTCTAGGACATTTAACCAGCGTTGAGTGCAATGGCTTTTCTTCTTCAAAGACACTTCGGGGATTTTGAATGATCTTTCTGACTGTTAACAGAAATCGTGGAGCTATGCAGCTCCATTAAACACCTTGCAAATATTAAACTGCAGAAAGTGTCTCCTGCCTCTATCATGTTCCTCTTTTGTTTTTTTTTTTCTGTTGACAGGAATCAATAGCAGCATGTATGAGGAAACAGATAAATATATATCTAGCTAACGAGTGGTAAATGGCTCTTCAGAACAAGTTGGCCCCACAAATTTCCACTTGTCTCTGCATTTTCTTATTTTTTGTATAAATATTCAGCTATGCCAGTAATCCTGCTCACCTTGAATGTATCTGAAATCTCCAACCTCTCTTCAGTGTGTTTTCAGCACTGTGCAATGTCAGATGTTGCTTCCAGCTGTAGGAGAAATTGTCTTTTATACTTCTTTAAAGTAAGAGCAATTTAGAGCATTTACATCTGCAGGAACAGTATCTCCTTGTGGAGTCCAACACCCAAGAGGTGCTTGTTTTTACACGCTATTGGGCTGTATCAAAGGCAGCATTGTAGAGTAGTTAATGATTGCCTTTTCATGGCAGTTTGTAAATTTTTGTGTAGTGTCTTTATTATTCATACCAATCTGTCTTTTAGATTATCTTCCATAGACACTCCAGATTAAATTTTCTTCATTATCATTATAGAACTAGATGAATAAGTGGCACATCTGTTCATGAAGTGGTTTATTATCTGTTCTGATGAGGTTTTGGATGAATAGCGGAACGACTTAAATATGGAGCAGAGAAATGCATACAGGTTTGTGCATAATCTTAAATTCATAACCAGTAGAGCTAACTCGAGGAATCTGATTTTATATAGAAGATGTAATTATTAATTAATGATCTGGGCCAATTTATTACGAGGGACAACTTAATGAAGGGACAAGATGAGACAGAAAACAAACCTACATGTGAAATAGCACTAATGAAGACCCACACATTGTTTTGACTGGTTCTTCTTCCATCGATATAAAGGAAAACTCTATAAATATTTTATAAACACACCATTCCAGGCATGTAAAACCAAATTGCACCAATAAATCTATTTATCCAGAAGTTATTTCCTGATTTCTTACAGCTGCATCATTTATAACAGGGGATGCTGATCATTTGTTGATCAAAGAGACAAAAAGGCTAAATTCTCCACACCCATATGGTGGTGGTGGTTCCCAAGAACACTCCCAAATTGCAAAGCACACACTGCCCTGTTCTCCTTTGGGTCTGGTTGTCCCACAGGGAGACGGAGCTCTTGGAGGCTGCCCAGGATGGGCTCAGCAGCCAAGGTCCAGCATCAGGTTGGGGTCCCCTTTTGCAGGGGCTGTTTTTCTTTTCCAAGGCTCAAACGTTGCTTGACATCCTGAGGAAGATGCCCCAGTCCCAGCTGGGTGCCGAGGGAGGGAATACTGGAATCTGAAATAAAAAACTTCTGCACCCAAGATGCTTGATGCCCAAAACATCTGATGAGGCACCTTGTTGGCCCCTGCAGAGGAGGTAAAATGAAACATCAGATTCCTGTATGATCGTGATATGTTTATCTGGGGGGTGTGAAATGTAAGTGGATTGTATGTAAAATACGAGCCGATGTCAGACAGAGGACATGCATCTTGAGCTCCAAGTGACAAATCACTCGAGCTGCAGGAGCTGTCACCGTATGCAAGGTTGCCAGGAACAATCAATGAAATTATAGCCTTGTACTACATGGTTGTTTATCCGCTATTATGGAAATAAGGAACCATCAAAACTGTTGAAAAAACTTGAGGATTACACTCCGTGCAATTTGGGGATATGACAGCAACAGTTAATCATCTCATTCTGACAGGTGCTGTTTAAAAAACAAAACAAAAATCAGAAACTTCCACTGCTGCTGCCTGCACAAAGCTGAGCAGATAACAATTAACATTGTTTTGTCAGCTGTTCTGGAAGAACAAACCTGGAACGCTGCACAGGGTCTCCGAAAGCTGAAATCCTCGGAGCAGCGCAGGAAATGGGACAAACGGGAGGATGCTCGTTATTGCCAGGGCTTCTACCAAGCAAAGTGCCTATCAGGTCAGTAAATCTCCTGGATTTCAGTGGAAGTTTTGCATGGTGGACGAGCCTGGCAGGCAATGGGACAGGACGGTGCTCCTTGCTCTGGAGCTCTCATTTAATAGAGGGAAAAAAAGCATTCAGCTAATCCCACCTGACTGTCTTTTGTCATCTAGAGCTATGTGGAAATATTTATCTTCCATTTGAAAATACATGAGGAAAGTTAATTTAATAGATCATTTAAAAAGCAGATCATTTTACACGCAAAACCCTCTGCTGTTAATAAGGCATTAGGAGCTTAACCTCGGGTTTGAGCTGGGATCTGGGAGAGAAGAGGCGTTCCCAGCTGCGGGCTCAGGCCTGGGCAATCTCTGTCACAACGTGCTCCTTTCTTTAGTAAATTCCATTAATTAAATCAGGGCATTTTACAAGTCAAAAGGTCTTTGCTATGGCTTCACAGAGAGGTATGACTTAAACCTAAATTGCTATTGGAGGAATTTTAAATATATTTTACACCTTTTCCATGGGGATGAGGTTTAGACCATTGCTGCCGTGGTAGGTCACACGGGCAGATCCTGGGATGAACGCTTCTGTCTGCTTCTGGAGAGAGTATCTATCACCTCTGTTCCTGACAAGCCCTGAGGAGAAGAGCATTTATCAGGATCTATTAGAACAGCCTAAAAAAAAATTGTAGAAATGACATTTTCTGAAGGGAGGATGATCTGGTTGGAAAATAGCAGAATGCTTTCCCTCAGAAATTCTGTGCTGCCTCCTGATATAGTTGCTGTCTTCACAGCATCCCCACACCTCACTCCTCTTATTTTAGGAGATCCTTTTTATACACTTTCACGTCAGTCCTATGGGGGAAGATTCCAAAATGGGAAAGCCTGAGGCCAGAGCCTCTTCAGCTGCCACAGAACCTGCGCAAGGCACTGAGCCTGCACCTTTCTGTTGGCTTCTGACCCTCACTCCCAGGGTGGGGAGGGGTGCTGCATTTTGTGGTGGTACCAGGGGGATGTGTGGCTCTTATTCCCCAGTTTAGCACAGTAAAGGCCAACAATAGTCAATGGTTTCCCTTCCTGCTGCTCCTGTGGAGCAGGGTGAGCACTGGGACCCGTGACTCCACACCCACCGGGCTGGATCCAGCCTCTGTGGCACCCACCAACTGGGAGGGAGGGTTCCTGTCTGGGCACGGGCCATATCCTGCCCTTTGGAGCCAGCACAGGCATGGGCACACTTCTTCCAGCAGACGCAGTACTTGCCCAAGAACTGTCCGGAACTTTATATGCTTAAATTTGACACCACATACATTTAACTATAATAGTAAAATCAGTGGGACCATTAAAGCAGATTATGCACTAATAATTATGCAAATATTCCTTCAGTGAAACTATAAAAATCTCATGAAGATTTAGCACATGGCTATTACAGGGAGAGAAATATGTGGAAAATGAAGATCATCATTAACTCTAAGGAGTTAGGGGAATTTTTCTGCTGTCATTTAAATACATGATGTGGGATTCCTTTGCAGGTTTAACCTGGAGGAGATGATTAGTTATAACAGTGCTAGAATACAACTGCAGGATGAAAATGTGGTCTGCCTGGAGAAATGATCTCTGGAAAACAGAGCTCACCTGTTTTGTCCTTGTGGAAAGAACTTAAATACAGTATTAGGGCATTTATAAAAAGCAGAATAACATTCGTATTCCTACCAGGTAGGTCTAAAGGGAATATCCATTTTCCTGTTTCAGGGCACAGATTAGCACTTGGAAGAAATTACAAAGGGGTTTGACCGCATCCCCCTTCCAATGCCCTTGATTTCAGCTCTGGCTGGAAGAGCAGGAGACTGGTTGTGGCTCTGGGTGCAGAGCAAAGCAAGGCACTTGCTGCCCTGCAAGCCAGAGCAGCTTGGTATTTCACTATGGTGTTACAAAATGATATAACACTTCATGAAGAGACCACTCCAAGGAGCAAATTCCATTTAATTTATTGAAGCTGGGTTCAGCATCCAGGCCTTGGTATAACACTTAGTACGTAATTAGCTGTAAACATACAGGAAGCACTGGCAGTGCAGATGCCATAGTGATGGGTGAGTCTTCAAAGCTGGTGATCTGCCCCAACAGGGAAAGAAGCTGGTCTTTTGTTTTGCTGGGTTTTGGGTTATTTTTTTTTGTTACACTTGCGTATGTTGAATTCAGAAACCTAACGTGCATTTTACCAGTTGGCCCTGGCTTGGTACCCAGTACCAACCCAGTGCTGCCTGCCCACTCCAGTGCCAGAGCGGGGAGCCTGCGGCACCTTCAGAAAAGGTGCCAGGGTGGTGTAAGCAACACTCTCCCCACCGTGCTGTGTCCAAGGAGCTCACCGGGAGAGGGGGGATGCTGCAGACATGGCTGGGCACGTCCCTGAAAGCCCAAGGCAGCTGTGGACTCTGCCCTCTCCACAGCAGGTCTCTGTGGGACAGGGCACGCAGCCACGGTAGCGACTGCCTGGTGCACCGGGGCGAGGACAGGGAAATGTTCTCGCTCGGATTTTGTTTGCTGGGGCATCACACTCTACAACTGCAATTAAACTGCCAGTTTTTCATTCTGTGTCGTTTGCTGAATTGATCTCTCATCCACAGTGCTGGAAAAATGCAAATGCTCGGGAGCAAGAGACGAGCAGCAATGCTGCGCGGCAGCGACCAGCGGCACGAAGCAGCTGGAGAATGTTTCTGGTCAGTGTGCCTTGCCCTGACACAAAGCTGAGAGTGATTAAAAGCTCTCAAAATTATGGGAGGAAATCTTCAGTCTTTTCTGTTGGCTGAAAGCTGTGAAAACGCGTGAGGAGGCTGGCGAGGACTGGAATAATTTCTGTAGATAATTAGATTTGTGGACAGCTTAAAGAGCTAAACTGCAATGTGGTGACAAATGTGGCAGTAGCTGTGTGGGGGATAATTCAGGTGAGAAGAACAGTCCTGAGCAGGATATGAAGCTGGAGGGAAAGGTGGAGATGTTTGGGCAGAGGAAAATGTACAGCTGAAGGTGTCTGGACTTCCACATTTTAGGAGGTTAGACCCTGGGGCTGCTTTGGTTAAAGGGACAAGGTTTCCTTTAAATAACAGTATTACTGTGAAAGAAGAGAGACTGTTGGGTTTGGTTTAATTTGGGGTTTTTTCTGTTTTGTTTTGGGTTTTTTTATGTTTCCTTCCTACAAGTATGGACACCAGTGACAATTCAAGGATAACCTCGCCGGGGTGGTGGGACCTGCTGTGTGAGGCTTCACTGCCCAAAGCAAGGGCAGAAGGATTCCATGTCTCTCCCGCAAGAGCTGCCAGCGCTCAGGAGATGCTGAGGGGTCTCTGCCTCGAGGAGTGAATTTATTTTGGTGCCTGTTCTCCCTTGCTGAAGGTTACCCAGTGTCAGGGGCTGCTCCCCGGCTGCTCCTCTCCTTTGCCACTTCAGCCAGAGCATCCCGGCGCTGACCGAGGGGGGACATTGGGCAGAGACAGTGAAGAGCGTGTTACCCCCACGCTGAAGCTCGTGCAAGCCGAGTGACCACACGCCCACAGTCAGCACTGGGAACCAGTCCGTGCTTCGTGCAGGGGCTGGGAGCAGCTCATCCAACGGCGTGGGCTGTCGCAGCAGGCACAGGAGCTCCGACAGCCTCCTCCCTGCCCTGTTCCAGAGCTTGGGCAAGGCACTCGGGGCCAGTCACCCGGGTCGAAAGGATGGGCGGACGTGTCCAGGCTAATGCTGCTGTTAACTGAGGGATTATTTGAGTAAAGGCATCTTTTCTAATCCTCCTTTTACCGTACGTGTGAGCACTGACCCCGGCTGTCACCCGTCCCGGGACAGCCGCAGGGGTAGTTCGGCAGCCGGCCACGGTCGGTGCTGGCCGTTGGCACAGCAAAGCTGCAGCCACCACGCTCCTTAGTGGGCCACCTAAAGCCACGCTGTTTGAGCCTCTGCTCTCTTCAGCTCGTGCGGGTTTAGACTGTATTAATTCATTTGTGCAAAAGGCCAGAGCCTGGCCACAGCTCTGGTGGCCGTGGGAGAAGGTCTGTCTGTGCGTCTCGCGTGGCTCTGGTGCATGTGGTTGCCCCGTGGCCACTCACCACCTTTCACACCTATTTGTCTCTGTCTCTCATCACACACCCCCAGGAACTCAACATAAGCTGAATTCTGTGGTTGTTCCCAAGGCTCACAATCAGACAGAGCAAAGGAGAGAAGAGAATCAGCTGTAATGATCCTAATGAAGAATTATAAATAGATCAAGACCTATTCTTTCAGGCTAATGATGAAAATAAAAGCTCATAGCGTTGTGAGTAGCACCATTTATTTTAGCACTGGTAATATCACTAAACTACATATTATTCCCAATACATTATGCTAAGATTACATGTATTAGATGTCTTTATTGGATTTTAAAAAAATAATTAGGGTGGCTTAATAGGAACTTCAAGATCATAGAGAAAGCAGGAATTAAATTTTCGATACGTGCCTATGAACGCCTGCGCCCTTTTCAGACGTCCTGGAAAGGGACTCTGCCAAAGTAGGCTGCTGATTGGACTTGGGGGTGAACTTCTGTGGACGAATAAAAAAGGAAACTGGATTTATCTTTGGAGGTGCAGCCAAGATCAACGCTGCTGCCATCAACGTGTACAGCCCATTACACACTGGGAGCCCTTTATCTGCTCGTCCGTTGTTGTAGCTCATCATTTTACATCAACTCGTAAAGAAGGACTGAGGGGTGGGGGGAGCAAAGTTAATGATGCTGTGAGAGTCAGAAGCACTGAGATAATACCTGTTCCATGCAGAGGGGCTGAGGTGTTTGGTTGGCCCCCATCTCTCCTGCTGTTAATGAGGGGGTGGAAGAGCCCAGCTCGGGGGACGAGGCTCCCGCTGCCTGGTTCCTCCCCTCCCTGTGCATCTCTCCTCCCGAGGGTCCTTCTCCCGTGGGAGAGCTCAGACCTCTGTGAGTCCCTGCCCTGTGAGCACAGAGCTGTCCCCCCCAGCGCTACGCCCTGCAGGGTGGCAGGGTTACGGACGAGGTCGAGGACGTCAGAGCAAAGGCAGAAACAGCCCCGTCGCGTTGTGTTCAGCAGCTCGGAACATCCATATGCTAAAATACATTTACACTGAGATGCGCTCAGTAATTTCTGACAGTCTGGTGCTGGCTAATGCCCTAGGAGCTCTGTAAATGCTTCCCAGGAGGTCCAAGGGGTTAAAACCCAAGCAGAGTTTCTTCCCATGTCCTTTCTGCTTGCCCAGCTCTATCTCATGAGTAAACAGGCAGTCGCAGGAACCACAGGTATTGGCTCCCTGGATCCGTCAGCACTAGATCTTGAAATCTGGGAGTGTTTTGCTTCAGTGAAGACTAAATAAAATCTAATAAAGAGGTTTAGATTTGGCAGCCTGGTGCAACACGGGCACGCCTGGCTGGGAACTGGGGAAGATGGGATGGGTTTAGTATCTCTTGGTTACTGTTTGCTGTGATCTCTGGGGCAAAATAATCCTAATAGCTGCACCTCACTTTCTCCTCCCATCAAATGGGAATAATAATAATAATAAAAATACATCTGGAAACATGCAAAATTTATGTCACAGAGAGGATGTTTATAGTATTAATGTTTTTAGTGTTTTTTAACGAGTCTCTGATGAAACCGGTTTTCTCAAGCTTTTCTTTGGGAGGCAGCTAATTCACACGCAGCTAAATTGCTCCAAGTTTTGTTTGCCTTGCCATGCTTTAAAAATCCAGAGCATTTCAGGATAATTTGTCAGCCATTAGTGGTATTTTTGTCATCATGGTCCTGCTTCGTGACTCAGTATTGCACCAGCAGCCCCATGGCAGAGCGGGATGCACTCGCAGCCGGGGACGAGCGCAGGGCTCCTCTTCCCGCTAAGCTCCGTGGACCTTCCCCGTTAATCCGAGGGGGTGTAGGAGCAGTTTTTATAGTCGTGTCACTGACTGTTTGGCAGTTCAGCTGCCCATGCTCCAGCCCTGTGGGCAGCTTGCAGGGCAGGCGTTGTGATTTAATTCTTACGTTGCAGGTGGCAGAGAAAAACTAGAGTGTGTTTAGGGAAAGCCCTGGGCTGAACAAGGCTGAGGTGGAGCTGTGGGGCTCTGGCTGCTGCCCACCAGGCTGCTCCCCCACTGAGGGGGCCAAGGAGCAGCTCTGATGGCCCCTGTTTGGAGAGATCCCCTTCCAGCAGGCACTTTCCATTCTCTCTCCATCGCTGCTCCGCCAACGCTCTGCTGCGGGCTCCCTGCAGAGCTCGGGGCTGCAGCCCTCGGGGCTGCTCAGCGGGCTGAGGGGATGGAAGCAGGGGCTTGGTGGTTAAAAGAGGGCAGCAGGGCTCTGGTGGGATGTACTTCTGCTTCTGCCTCCACTACTGACTTCCCCTGTCCTGCTTTGAGCTAGAAAAGAACTAATTCTGCTCAGTGGTTTTACTCCAGCTCAGTCTCTCCTCACTGACAGCACTTTCTGAAGCTCATGGCAGATTTTCACTGCTCAGTCTTGTGCCCCACGTTGGGGTGCAGGAGGTAGGAGGTGGCACCTGTGGGGAGGAGCAAGCAGGACAATGTTGGTGATGTTTAAGAAATAAACACCAGAGCTCATACGGGCTTCAGTGTTCATTAGCTGTGTGGATCAAAGGATATTAGGTGTCCTGTGTCGGTACTTTCCTTCAGATAAAAAAGTACTTTTAAAAAGAAAATCCCATTTGCTTTGAATCTGCCATGGCTTTGCCTTCCAGCCACGATGCCCAGGGGTGCTCGAAGGCTTGCCCAGTGCAGCAGCCCAGCTGGGCTGTGAAAGGGGCTGTTCCACTCTCACTGGTCTCTCCAAACACACCGTTTGCTAACACAGTACTTGTGTGGGAATTACTGCTTCTCCTGCCAAGAAGAAAATGCCCATTGTCCGCCACGCTGCAAGGGTCTCCTGGAGTTGCCCTCTCAAGAGCAGTTTACAAAATCCAGGTATCAATCAACTCGCAGGTAAACAGCCCTCTTGGCTCCTGGCTGAAGGAGTTTTGTCCTTCCCTTTGGAGGACCGTGGCTTTGGTGCTCAGCAATGTGGAGCAAATAATGCACAGACTCCAGGGGCAGGTTTGTGCCAAGCAATTCGATGGAGCCAGTCGCAAGACTAATAGTTTTGGTGTCATTCACAAAGGTCTTGCCCCTCAGACACCTCTTGGACCAAGGGGAAGCTCTTCTTCTCTTATGCTGCTCTCCATGACTCTTCTATAGCCTTGGGTCTGGCTCCTCCAGCTGAAAGGCCATTCTCACCTCCCACCTTTCATTATTTCTGTTCCTTGTTTGCTCCCTGTCTTGTAATAATCTTCCACCTCCCCCCTCTTCATAGAAGACTCTGACTTTCCTCTGGCAAGCTCTCCCCATCCGACACAGGCTGGATGATGCCTCTGGAGGTCATCTGGTCCAGCCTTCTGCTCATGGCAGATGTATTTCCCCTCTGGTTTCACACCCACCTCCGTGCACATCTGAGCTGCTGCTTTGTCATTCTCCTGCACTCGGGGACCAGGCTACAGCAGGAGGGTTGTTTTTTAATATACACAGTGTTTCCTCTCAGTCTGGGACTGGAGTTGATCAAAGTCCCACTTAGGTCCTGCTTCCCCTAATTCCGGGGGACCAAACTGCAAATTCCAGGTACATTTTCCCTTTGTTAAAATTCCACCAAGCTGATGGAGCCTCACCTTCTTGTATTGTTGTGGTGAAACAAGAAACAGGTGGCTGTAGTAGGTAGCGTAACACATATCACACCTAAAACCTACCCAGTGATCCTGGTTTTCCATTAACCTTATTTATTAATCCTTACCCACTAATCCTTATTTATCCCACAGGCGTGTGGCTGGCCAGGTACTCGGTGCATCTTCAGCTGCTTAATAGCCTATTTTCAATTAACAGCTTTAAACACTATGTCTGAAAATTGTAACCTGAACTGCTTGGTACCCAGCTGTGCTCACCAGCCCCGCACCGGACGGGCTGCACAAGGATGGGCTGCACAGGACGGGATGCACAGGATGGGCTGCACAGGACGGGATGCACAGGATGGGCTGCACAGGACGGGGTGTGCAGGATGGGCTGCATGAGATGGGCTGCACAGGATGGGCTGCACAAGGATGGGCTGCACAAGGATGGGCTGCGCAGGACGGGCTGCACAAGACAGGCTGCGCAGGATGGGCTTCACAGGACAGGCTGCACAGGACGGGCTGCACAGGATGAGCTACACAGGATGAGCTGCACAGGATGGGCTGCGCAGGACGGGGTGCACAGGATGAGCTGCACAGGATGAGCTGCACAGGGTGGGCTGCACAGGACGGGGTGCACAGGACGGGCTGCACAGGATGAGCTGCACAGGATGAGCTGCACAGGATGGGCTGCACAGGACAGGCTGCACGAGACGGGCTGCACAGCTCCTCCTGCCACAGGCACCATCTCCTTTCCACCAGCAAGCACAGGTGGGGGCTCGCTCCAGCTCCCACATATAATGCCAAACACCATTGTTTTGTCTTTGGTTGATTTTTATTTATCAATAAAACAATACTACAAAACATGGGAAACATCTGCATTAAATACAGATCATCTGTTACTTTGCCAGTTTTTAACCTGCTGTATTTACAGGGTTGTCCCCTGTGGCCGCTGCCGGCCGGAGGACGGGGCAGCCCCGGCTCCTCAGCACCCTGCAGCAGCAAGGGGAGAGGAGAGGCAGCAAGAGGCAGATGTCTGCCGCCTTTGCTCTGCCTGAGACAGCCCGGTTGTCTCAGTTCCCTGCAGTAGGTTCCCCCTGCCCCCGGTGCCTGGGGACAGGCTGCTGCTGCGGGCTGGACGGTGCCGGGTCTGCGTCCCAAACATCACAGTCCTGCCCGAGTCCTGCCCAGCAGTGGAAAGGATCTTCCTTCTCCACTGGGTACCCTCCAGCAAGCTGTTGAGCACCTAATTTGCTCTGGTTTTGGGGCACGGTAATAATTCATTCCCATTCCTGTCAAGCCCAGGGGTGACCTGCACGGTCACACCTCACCCTGCCTGCACATCACGGCTGCTGGGAGCTGCTAAGAGCAGGGGTCAGAAAGGGTGACACAGGTACAAACCCCCCCAGACCTGCTCCTCCGTGTACCGAGTGCTTGGACAGCTCACCACCTTGGGGGTTACACATGGGCAGAGGGGACATCTCCTCTGACATGGGTTTGAAGGGCCAAGTTAGGGCAATTCCTCCCCCACACTCACGTGCTTCCAGAGCCTTTCCAGGCACAGGGAGAGTCCAGACCTGGCCTGCTGCTGCTCACAGGCCACAATGACTGTAACCCACTCAGCAAGAAAAAGAAGACGTATGTGTGTACAGCTTTCTATACATAAGCTCCTTTAATTATAAAGTTGTAAGGCAGATTAAAATTGTTTTCTGATATCACCTGATATCGCTCCCACTTTCCATGCACATCATACAGTGCTGCGTAGGGAAGGTAATTACATCCTCAGTAGTTATGGCACAGGTATCCCAACCTGAACAGCCATTGCTCTTCCATCCCTGCCCCGACATCGACGACAAGACCAGAAACAGCAAAATTCAACTCCCTACCCTAGAAATAGTTTGGGAAGGTGCAGAGCTGAGCCCCTGCTCAGGACAGGGCTGGGATCTGCCAGCAGAGCAGCACCCGCTGCAGCTTCCGACCTGTTCCCCTCCTTTGCAGACCAGAAGGGTTGCGAGAGATGGGGAGGGAGACCCAGCCCCAGAGAGGAGTGAAGTGGGGGGCAGCCAGAGCCAGAGCCTGGGCTGGGTCAGATCAATGCCTCTGAACGGTTCTTTTTCCCCCCAGCTGCTGGAATTTGTCCTGAGGACAGTAATATGTGACGGAGAGTGCTCTCGGGTGCAGCATCCCATCGCCACCCCCAGCACTACCCAAGACATGCCAAAGGGTCCTCATACGGGAAGGTGGAAGGAGCACGAGGGCAGGTCCAGTGCCACTGCCCTGCTTGTGGTCTCCTGAGCCACCGAAGGACAGCAAATCATTTTAACGAACCAAACCTTGATCTCAAATTGATTGTGTTTTCTCTCTGTTTCATAGAATCACAGACTCGTTCTGGCTGGAAAAGCCCTTTGAGCTCAAGTCCAACCTCTCCCCCAGCAGTGCCCGGGCACCACTGACCCCTGTCCCTCAGCTCCACAGCTCCACGGCTTGGAAACCCCTCCAGGGATCGTGGGGATTCCTCTCTCAGGAGCCCACCTGACACCTGCCAGGTCACTGCTGTGGGTGCCAGGACCGGGGAACAGGCTGGCAGCAAGCCCATGGAAATGAGGTTATTCGGGAGTGCACAGCAAGCCTGGGCAGCAGGCCTGGGGGGAAGAACAAAATGTGTGGAAGGGGGACATCCTGAAATGTGCAAAAATGCCAGCATGGTCACTCTGAAGCAGAAGGATTCCAGCTTTTGTTCTCAGAAGTTCTCATTTTTCAGTTCAAGACTGACCTAATTCAAGCAAAAAAAAGAGTAAAAATTGGTTTAATAAATCATTATTAACCTCTTTTTTGTTTGAAGAGAAACATGTCCTTCATTTCAGGTCAGACAAAATGATACTTGTAGTTTCACATTAAAAAAAAAAAAAAAAAAAAAAAGAAAACGGAAACTTTAATTTTTGTTTATTCCAAACTGTCATTCAAACAACGACAACAAAAAAATAATCAGCAAAGTCAAACTCCATTAGTCACAAAGATCTCATCCACAGACAAGTGCAAGAGCTCCCCAGAGCCCGGGAGCCCAGCTATTTGCAGTTACTGGTTCCCGTTACTGGCACCAAACAGCTGCAGCCATTGAGCTACGAGCCAGCGAGGTGGAAAAGCCTCCGCAGAGAAGGAACCTCTGCTGTTTCGGACAAAAAAGCGGTGGTAGCAGCATCGCTCCTTGGGTCAGCTGGATGAAGATGGGGGTGCTGCCGTGTAAGCTGCTCTTCATCATCGTCCTCCAAGCTGCAGCGCCCACGCCAGCCCTGAGCAGCCCAGCCCCAGAAGAGAACAATGCTGCGGCTCACCCGGCTGGCTGGTGATGGGCGCCGGGTTTCAAATGCCACCTGGGGGCAAGCGGGGAGGGAAAGGGCTCCAGACCCCCACGACTGGTTAGAAATGTCAGAAGAACCATCTCCTCACATCACCCCTGCCCTTTCTCCCCACATCCTTGGCTCCAGACGAGGTGCTGAGTGTGGGAAGGGCTGTCCCAAGAGCTACGATGGCAGTTTGGGGAGCGCTGGCCCCGCTGCCAGCTCTGCTGTCACCGCTGCAGGAGGCAGCTGGCTTCTCCAGAGTCATCTGCTGGGAGGACAATCGTGTGATCATCTGGCCTGGGGGTCTTCCAGTGCCGGCCGCTTGCAGGCTGCCAGCAGAGCAGCCGGCTGTGACCGCATCACGCCTCGCCATCAGGAGCCGGGAACGCTTCCCTTTCCATATGCTTGTGCAGGCACTGTAACGTCCAAATCCCTGCTCTGATGAAGCACCGTATGGGGGCAGCTCTGCAGAGACGGGTTCTTGCACCTTCCCCCAGGAGAGGGTTGTTGGAAAGAGCTTCTGCTGAAGGACAGCCAAGAACCACAGATTAAAAATAATAAAGAAACCATCCCAGGATACTCAGCCCCACAAGTGAGCAATCGCCTGGTTCTCCAGCCTTTTCAGACCCAGCGCTTCCCGAGTGGAGCAGTGTTGGTGTGTACATGTGGCTGGAAGAGAGATGAGAGCTGGGCCACCCCGAGCAGTGATACCAAGCCCCCATCACCCCCCAGGCAGCTGTGCAGAAGGGAAGCAGCTACAGCAATGAACCCAAATGATGAGTCTTTTGTTCCATGAAGAGCCCAGCTTGGGGAGAGGCTGGCAGACGGCTGCTTCCCACCCTGCCAGCCCTTCTCGCTTCCCATCTTGGCAGCGGCTGCGGGAGGAAGGTAAAGCCTCAGAGCTGAGCATCATCTTGGGCACTGGGGCCTGCCCTGGAGGGATGCCATGGGGACCGGCGCTCAGAAGGGGCAGCGCTGGGCGGCCTCCCCATGTCCAGAAGAGAAATCCTGCCTCTCCCTCTGCAGCCTTCTCCTCCTGGATGGGAAGAAGCCATCCCTGGCCAAGGCATCTTTAAAATGATGGATAGAAGTATTTCAGAGTATTGTTGGAAGTGCTCTGGACCTCTGACATGGTGATGGGCTCTCCAGAAGTATTGCTGCTGGTGACAGTACTTTCAAATCACGGCATCAGAAAATCTCTGCTCAAGACAGGGAGGCAGAAGAATCTCACCCTGCAACCACTGACCTGTTATTTTCATCAAACTCAAAAATAAATGAGGAAAAAAAAAAAAAACCTCAACGGCCTTGAAGGGAGAATGATCCCCAGCCAGCCGGGATCGGGTCAGCACGAACCGATGCTAAATCACGGGGGGCAAGAGAGCATATGTGTATCTGCCTATGTATTTGTGTGTGTGTGCAGATGCCAGCTGAAGGATCCCGGTTATTCTCGCCTGTGCTCCTGCAGTGCGTACAACACACCAATTTGTGCGAATGGCAAGAGAGCCACGAGCCACAGCCGTAGGCACCCGACGCCCCAGCGGTGTCTGCGCTTCCCACCAGCACCCGCTGTGCCACCGAACCCGCACGTGGGCACCGCTCACGGGCAGCGGGCTCTCCTTTCAGTGCCAGCCTCAACAAAGGGTTGTCTGGAGCAGAAGGTGACAGCAGCTCCTCCATCCCCACTTCCCAGGCTCTAGAAATAGGCATTTGTATTTTTTGTGATTTCTTTTTCTAGCGGTTGGACCCCGGCTGCCTGGCAGGGGCCGCTGCACGACCGACTCCCCACAGCTCACAGCTGAGACTTGTTGGGTGGTGTTTCTCCAAGGTGGCTCTTTCTGTCATGGTCTTATCTGTACCAGGGAAATACAGCAGGCTAAAAGCTACAGGATTTTTTTTTCTTAACATACCACAGTAGAAACAGTTACCGAGTTATATTTGCCAGAGTCACAGTAGTTTATGCATATTTGCTATTCACAGACTGCAGAATATTGCCAATAACCTCACTGGTGGGGACTGACAACACAGAGATACATGCATTCATGTGAGACCATAATCAAGGATGTCTATACTGTATTAAGCACATTCATTTTTTTTCAAACACCTTCCAGTAAAATCGATTCCTTTAAATTTGTAGTTAAAACTTTTGCTTTTTTTTTTTTCTTTTTTTTTTTTTTTTTTTTTCCCACAATTACGCACAAAATAACCTGTAAACAATTTGACATTACACTTATGTACAAGTGAACCACGTTGGAAAGTAGAGAGGTAATTCAGTGGGTGCCACTTAATCTACGTCAATGTGCAACAGACTGACTCAGCCTCGGCGAAGTCATTAAGTGCTTGTATGAGGTCCGAAAATGTAACATGAGCAAGGCCCCGGATAGGTCACAAAATCACCAACCCCCCCCCCGGAAAACCTGTGTCGGTTGGGAAAATATTGCACTGGCAGCACTCGTGCCCCTAAGGCAGGTGAGTGCCCGGCGAGTGGGGCACGGCCAGCCCGTCCCCGGGGACAGGGTGCCAGGGCCGGGGAGCCGCTCGAAGGGACCCCTCGGGGAGGATGCCCCCTGCTAAAGCCCAGCGGGTCCCATCCAGCCAGCTGGGCCCTGCCACCCTGCTTCGGGCTGGGGCAGCTCCTCTGGGTAACTCTGAATCCATCTTTGCTTTATCATTGCTATAGTTTAAAATCTGTAATATCATCCTTATAAACTGATTTCTTTATTTTTTAGCTAAATGATATCGATGCCAAGAAAAATAAATAATGTCTTTTTATAATATAAATAATTCAAAAGTGCTTCTTTTGCTCTTTTGCTATTAATCTACAAAACCCCGTTGGGGCATAAACTATCCATTAGACTGGACAATAATTTTGTACCATGATACACATGGGGCCTTATGCACAAAGGCCTCTGAAAGCCCAGTCCACGCGCACGCTCGCAGTGGTGGGACGGGTGGGAGGCTGGAAGGGGTTCTCCAGCCGCTCCGGGGCTGGCAGAGGGTATGAGATGCTCGCCGGGTTACGCTGTGGCCATTGCCCATACACAGCAACCTCCCTTCCTCCTCCAGCTTTGCGAGTAAAACCAACACCGGGGCTCACAAAACTAGACCTAAGATCCCCAAATGTGTTCTCCAGGGTGCTGTGAAGCCTCCAGACCGTGTGTGCAGATGACTGGGGGGGGGGGATGAAACAGAACAGAATTTGGTCCCCATGGGTCTGTGTAAACTGACACGTTCTCCCTTTGTCTCCCCTGGTGCCCGGAGTCCTGCTCAGGTCTCGAGGCGTTTGGGCGTGTGACGGAGCCCGGGCACAAGCAGTGTTTCTGAGGCAAGGGGTGCAGGCGGGCGGCCGAGGGCGGGTGGGACACACGTGGCTGTGCTGGGTGCTGAGCTGAGCCCAGCAGTGCTGAGCTGAGCCCCGGTGCCAGCTGTGCCCACAGCCAGGATGGTGCCCGGGCACCACGGGCACCCCCACACCCCGTGCAGAGATACCTGTGCCCACCTCGCTCCTCCAGCCCAGGCTGTTAAGCAGAGCTCAAGCAAGACTGCTGAACAGCCCAGGCTCCTTAAAGAGGGGCCCTCGACAGCCAACCAGACCCATTTGCCCTGCACACAAGTGATGAACGTTGCGAGCAACATAGGAGGATGTGGATTTTTATTCATCCTCACTGACGCAAGGGCACAATTTTCTTGAGAGAGGTGTTTTAGCAGAGTCTCGGTCCCACTGAAGTCAATGTTAAGTTTTCAAATTAGTCTCAACAGAACTTGCACTTGGTCTGTGTTCCGCATGGAAAGCAGCTCAAAGCCCAGTTTGCTCCCCAGCTATTTTAGAACGAATGAAGTGCTCTGGTAACTGAGTTTTGTTTTGATTTGCTACCGATAAGTGACAAAAACCACAAGTGACACAGGTTCTCTCCCTGAAACAAAGTAGGATGGAGCAGAATGTTCTTAGTGCTCAGAACCCAGCCAGCCTGTCACTCCCCCTCCTTTCGGCAGCTGAGCTGGGGGCTGCAGCCCCCTCCCCCTGCACAGCCCACGAGGGAGGGAGGTGCCCGATGTGCTGAGCCCCCGCTGCGTTTCCCTTCTCCTGCCCAGGTGACCGCTCGGTTCGAGGCACCGTTCGGATACCCCCCCATTGCAGGAGGCTCTCCTGCCCCTTCTAACAGCGAGCAGCGCCGCGTCCCGCAGGCAGGGGAGGACAGCCTCGCCAAAAAGGCGTGAGGCTGTGCCCTTCATCCCCAGGTGCACGTGTGCATCTAGCTAGCTGTATATATGTATAGGTACTTGGGTATATGCAGATGTAGGTGAGCATGACATTATTTTTGGGAAGAAGTTAATACATCACCCTCTTGTGATGATAAAAATCACCCTCTCGGTGCCTGTACAGGCTGGGCAGCTTGGGCAGGAGAAGTTCAGTGGATCTTTCCTAACCCACTGCCATCTGCCCCTCAGCTATGGGGCCAGCGTGGAGCAGCATTTTTAATTACCCTGGTCCTATCTCCTCCCGGCCATGGATCTCCACAGCACGGCACGGTGCCCCCAGCAGAGCCAGCTGCCGGGTCCTGTGGCCACCCGACAGAGGCAGACCCATGGTGGGGCACACGTCTCCCTCTGGGGTATCACTGGTCCAGGGAAGAGCAGTGAGACAAGGAGAGAGAGAAGAGGACCTCAGAGCAGCAGCGACAGATGCCCTGCAGCATCACCCAGCATCTTGGCTAACTCCCAGCAGAGCCAGGGGGCTGGCTGCCCACCGCTCCTCCACAGCAGAGGCTGTGCCACCTAGAGCCTGCCGGTCACTCCTACCAGCACAAAGCCTTGGAGCAGAGCCCCCAGCTCCCCCTGACACCAAAGCACCCCGTGAAACACTCGCAGGCCCGGACCCCTGCAGTCACAAACACACTCGTGTGCCCCACGCGCCTGGGCACCGGCTGCCCCCCCACGGCAAGAAGCCCTGTGTCCCCCAGCAGCTTGGGCCTGCCTCTGGTTACTGAAGTTAAGACCTTTATTTCTGTAGCCCTGGCGAGTAATAACCATTTCATCTGGAACCGAAGACGTGAAGGCCACATAAATCAAGCCTGTTCGGGCGCATTTCATTTGGTCTAATTTCTCTCCAGTTATTAATCATCATGCAATCCTGGGCGCTCTCAACGTCAGTCGGGAACACACACACACACACACACACACACACACACACGGCGCCTGGTCCTTCCACTCTGTCACATGTATTTTATAGCCCAAATATTTGTGATATTAAAGAGGCAGGGAGTGATCTGGAGCAGTGGGAAGGATGCGTTTTTAGCCGCAGTTTGCTGCACGTTCAGCTGGAAATCCCAAAGGAGGACCCTGTCTGCCTCAGCTTTGTTCACTCGTGCCAGAGAGCAGGGGCAAGGTGTGGGAAATGCTGAGTAGGAAAAGAAAAATGCTAGAAAATAACCCAGCAAATGACTCTGAGGAGCCAAACCTGTGGATCTCATGCCAAACAGCGATTTCCAAGAGGAAACGTGAGGGCTGCACAACCACCACGCTGGAGCTCGAGTGCGGGCGAGCATCTCAACACCTGAACTGGGTCTAGAGCCTGGCCTCAAGAAGGGCTGGGTCTCAGCGAGGCCAGCATTCCCCAGGTCAGAGGCTCCATTCCACAGCCCTCACCCTGCGCTACCACCACAGCACATTCACACTGCGTGAGAAGCCCCGGCAGAGATGGTGCCGAGCGGCCACGACCGAGCCCTGCTCTCCAAAGACTGGGGGAAGCATTGGTGGGAGGGCATTCCCCCCCCTGCAGCCAGCTGATGCTTACGGAGCGCTCTCAACGTGTATTGCTTTCTTTTTTTGCTGGTAAAATCCGCGTCCTCCCCCGTAAACCCCTGCACAACACCTGTGGCTGAGCGGTGGGTGAGAAGCTCTGCCTGCGAGCTCCGGCAGACCTTACGGTTCTGCTGGCAAAACCAAACTGTCCCCAGCAGGAGCGTGGAGCCCTGCAAGCACGGAGATGCCACCTTGCTGGAACTGCCTGAAGATCAGTGGGAATAATCCGGGCATACTTGACATCATCTCCCAAAGGAGCCTCTGAAATTTAAGAGGGGGAAGCCCTGGAACCTGCAGGGCACTAAACACATCAGAATCAAAGCACTCTGTGTTACCACCACTATCCCTTCCCATATTTTTTTTCTCTATATATAAAATCTCCTTCTTCTTGTGCCTTTAGAAAGCAAATAATTTATCTCCAACACTCTAGCTGGTGTGTTCCCAGCGACAGCCAAAATAGGCTACGTGGAGCAACCCATTTCCCGTCGTACTCGACGGCTCGCCCACCCTGGCAGCCCAAGCTCACCCTGGAGCTGACCCCCCTGGCACTTACCTCTCCAGGTTTTGGTGGCCCTATGCCTGTGACCATTTGCCAGCACTCAGTTCCTGGGCACTCTCTGCTCCTTGATGCTGTGCTCACACACTACCCAGCGATGACAGCCTGTTGTACCCCACAAGACCGACCCATTCCCCTTCCCCGAGCTCCTGCACCCCAAGGGCCATGGGCTGTGGGAACCCGGCTCTGAGCAGAGCAGGAGCAGCCTTTCCCACGGCTCCCCGGCAGCGTGCGGCGGGTAGCACATGGGTCATAGATAACACACAGGTGACAGATAACACACAGGTCATAGATAACACACAGTCCCGGATAACACGGGACACCCGGCACGCTTTGCTGGCCAACGTCCCGGCACTGGCTGCAGATGGGGCTGGGAACCTCCTGCTGGGACCTGGCACCCAGGGGGCTGAGCGGTGCTGCTCCCGGCCTCCAGCAACCGCTCCCCTGCCCGTCAAAGCCCTAAACGTGGCTTCTTTGGCAGGAAACCTCCCACGTTGGCTGCTGTGCCAACTGGCACCCGTGCACCCTGCCAGCTGGGGCCAGACTCTCCCGGTGAGCCTCAGAAATCAGCCGCTGTCACCAGCCCTGTCGCTCCGCAGCCACCGCACCCGGCCCCAGAAGAATTCCTACAGCTTTCCAACTGGGATCAGCACGTGTTTAACCCGCTGGCCCTGGAGAGCCTTGAGGAACACGACAAGAGGCATGGGAAAGACAGAGAGGGAACAAGACCATCAAAACCAAGTGGGATATTTTGCTGATGGCACCAAAGACCCTCACGCTGTTCCCTGGTCTCCGCTGAAATGCATTTGCAGCGTCTCAGAGAAGGGCAGGAAAGAAAGAGGGAGCGGGGAGAGAGACGGTGAGATGGGTGTCCTACTGTTCGACCCTCAAAGACCTGAAGAAGAGACACAACATCCACAGACTGCTAAAAAATGCTCTTTTCTGAGAAAGTGCAGTTATTAGGAGAGAGCCAGAAAATCATTAAGCAATATATATTGAGATATATATATACATATATATATACACAGAGAGATATATACACACATATATATATATGCACATATATATATACACATGCTTAAGGTAAACTGCCATGGCATAGCTTGTGTCGCTGGGCGGTGTCCAGCCCTCCCACCAACGTGCCCACGAAGCACACGGATGTGCCCACAGCGCCCTGGCCACCGCCGGCTCGTGCCCCACCTCCCACTGGCACCGGCACGGCAGCCCCTCTGGCCGTGGGTACGGCCGTGCCCTTAAGGTACTCAGCTTGTGTAAGACTCAAGAGTTTACAAATAATCACAATGTCATTGTGCTTCCACGACTGGAAAAATATCGTTACCCTATGACTATAAATGTTAAGGTGAAATAGGCAAAGTAGGCAGTACTATAGAGATGGATGCTTTTTGTAGGGTGGTTTGTTGGGTTTTTTTTTTTGGTGACCTAACAAATAATTATTATTGGGAATTGTTTTTGTATCAGCTAAAATCTTGCTCTAACGGGACTAATGCCGTGTGCTTTCCCCACCCTGAGCCTATAGGTGGTACTTCCGCAGCAGTTCGGATTGCCAGGGGTGTTTCCTTTCTGGAAACCTGTCTGGGATTTTGATTTTGAGGAAATCCTGGATACATTTTTCTAGCTCCTCCTCAATGGAGAGCTTCTCCTTCACCGTTTTTTTCTTGCTGGAGTTGGACTCCCGGGAGCCAGAGGTGAGAGTCCGGAGCAGGTCGCTCTTCCTGCGGATCTCGGACTGCTGCAGCAGCTGCACCGGCCCCTTCTTGGCCGGCCGGTCCAGAGTCTGTATGTTGGGCTGGCGGGTGACGGGGCCGCAGATGACGGTCTCCTGCGGGGAGCTGGCCTCCGACTGGCTGTCGCAGCTCGACGTTGACAGCTCGTTGCACGACGTGCCGCTCTCCCCCTCCTTGTCGCCTTTGCCGTTCTTGCAGCAGCAGTCGCAGTGGGACGAGGCCCAGCGGGAGGGCTCACCTGCAAGAGGAACAGAGAGTGCTGGGGTTACCACAGCTCTGAACCCCCACTGCACCCCGAGACAGGCTCTTCGCCCTGCGCTGGGCTCGCTGCTGCCAGGCGGCACCCAGCGGAGCGGGCAGGGATGCAGCCAGCCAGGGTGGCAGGACACGTCTCGGGGAGCTGTCCTGACTGTCACCACAAACCCTCAGCAAAACCTCCACCCGCTTTCCGGTGGCACCCAATTTCCAGTAACATCAGGGCTCCTTCAGCCGCTCGCAGAGCATCCCTCATTTCTCCAGACATCTCATCAGCATCCCCAGCTTTAGCTGTCAGATGGTGCAGCCAGAGCCAGCGGCCTCCACCCCGGGGGACATCACCCCCAGTGTCCCCGCTGCCCAGCCAGACCCCGACCCCTGCAGACACCGTGCGCCACTTTGGGGGTGACCTCCCCACACACAAGTCTGGGCCGTGCACAGACCAGAGGCTTTGGGAAACAGTCCTGCCTTTGTATAACCCATCGGGGATGGGTACCCTGAATAGCACTTGATTTATTCCCTGATTCATGCAGCAGCACGTGGCTTGATTTTCTGTTTTTCAGCTGGAGAGCTGCCCAAGTGCACTAATCCGTGAGAAAGGGGCAGAGCTGGCACCGGGAACAACTGTTCCCTGACCAAGCCACTGCAATAATCATGGATTTAAATGTCATTTGGAACCATCCGTCTTCCCACTAAAACGTAATTATCATTTCCTACTCGGGCAGATTGGTAACATTATCCAGATGAAGGAAAGCGTCATTTAGCTTTGCAACTTCGGAGCAGCAACACAGCCCCTGCTGCCCCCTGGGAAGGGACCGGGGCCCCATAGCCAGGATGGCACCCCAGCATTTCTGGCAGTGGTGCAAGGGCAGGGGGAGGGAACTGGGAGGGAGAACAGCCTGGTCGGAGCTGGCCCAGGGGGTTTGAAGCAGCACCGGGATCACCGTGGGGCTGGAGATCCTGAGGGTCTGCAGGGAGGGCAGCAGAGAGAGGAGAGGCTGACAGGGAAACCCTCACACCAGGCTCCAGAAACATCACTGCCCCAGAAACTGCTCCCCATCAAAAATATGGGAGGGGAAAAAAAAAAGAAAAAAAGAAAAGTTGCTGACAATTTTAAGCCCCCAGGCCCTGGAAGCAGAGCCTGGCAGAGGGGGCTTTGCAAGCTCCTGGCAGCAAAACGTTACCAAGCTGCGCTGCTGATGGTCACTGCCCAGCTCCCCCATTTCTCCCTCTTTCCCACAGCTACCAACACAACAGACACGATGTACAGAAACAGGTGGAAATACAGACGTCATGAAGCACCTCCTCATCTCTTCCTTCCTCTTGCTCATCGGTGATGAAGGAGCCTTTCAGTCTGTGAGCTCTGTAGCTAAACGTAATTTATAGACTTGCTTCAAGACCCTTCCTGTATCTTGGCTGAAAAAAGTCAATAATGGCTAAACTGAAAGTTTCTATCATCTGCTCGGCTCTGACAGAGGCTTTACGCGCTGAGCCCTCGCAAAGCCCTCTACACTGCTGCTGGAAACACCCGTGCGGGTTGGCAGCCCCCGGTCGCAGGTGACGGGGCAGCTCGGGGAGGGGTTCCCGCGCTGCAGCGACCCAGGGCTCCCTGCCAGGGGCTGTGCTGGAGCCCCTGCCCTTCCCAAACACAGAGCCAGGTTCGAGCAACCGACGCTGCTTGAAAAGCAAAAAATCTTCAGGAGAAGGGAAGCGGTGAGGGTGTTTCTGGCCGGCCCTGTGCAGACACAGAGCTGCTGGGAGGGAAGTGCCTCCTGCCTGGCGCAGGGCAGCCCCTGATCTTCTCCCCGTTTCCTCTGCACTCGCCTGGATTTCCTTTTCCTCCTCTCACCCGTACAATCAGCCATTCTCCCCATGCTGCTGTGTGCAGGTAGGGACACCAGCGGATGCTACCGGAGGAAATGTTCTTGATGAGCACGGGCAATGCCAGCGGCTCCTTCACCCCGTGTTCCCCTCCTCCGGATGCCAGGCTCCCGAGCTCCCGGCAGGCAGCACTGGGGATGCTGGCTGGCCCCTGCCACGGGCCATGTGCTCCCGCTGCCTTTGCTGCTTCCCCAGCCCACGCTGGCCTGAACAAAGTCTGAAAACGGTGAAAAATGAGTTGAGAGGGAAAAAGTTCCTGCTCAGGTCAGTTCCCACGAGGATATCATGCAACCTCCTCCTACATCCTTCTGCTGGCTCTGAGCGTGGCAGGTTCAGTGCCTCCCTAGCAGCCTCTGAGCAGATTCACAGGGACATTCAGCTGAAGTCCATCCACATCCCATAGCAGCATGACAGCCCATGAAACCTGAATCAAAGGGCTGAGCTCAGCCAGCCAAGGAACAAAACTCCAGCGTGTGCCTGTAGTGCCCAAACAGCCCAGACACCAAACATCTGACACCAAACATCATCAGACACCAAACATCCAACACCCAGCTTCGTTAGACACCACGTATCATCAGACACTCAATGTCAGCAGGCAGACACCAAATATCATCAGACACCAAATAGTATCATCAGACCGCTGCAGCAGCACAGGACATTGCTACCATCACCTAATGAGCTTTTGCAAACCTGAGCTGAAGTCCAGCCCACGCTCGGGTCGCAGACACCTCCTCCCAGCTCTGACTTCCCAGCTATGGGGAGAAGATGGGGCTCAGCCCCCTGTGCCCCCGCTGCAGGGGCTGGACTCTGCTCAGGGATGGCTCCATGGGCAGGGGACCCACCAGCTGCCGTCAGGCACATCTAGAGTATATACTTCATTACCACAAAACAAGACTTTCATAAGTTAATTAAGACCTAATAGATGCTAATTTCACTTAATGAATATTCACCAACGATGGGCATGCTGCGGGTGAGCTGGGAAGCAGAAATTCATCTATTCATGAGGCAGAACGGCCAAAACCAGACGCGATGTGGGCACTGGAAACGGCCGTGGGGTTTGGAGAGGTTCCCTGGGCAGAGACCTCCTGCCGGCAGAAGCGCTCGGTGAGCCGGGCTGGCTCACTGGGAGCGGGGCTTGGCAGGCCAGCGGGTGCCCAGCAGCAGATGCTCCCGGCACGGCGAGCGTCGCGGCCGTGGCCAGAGATCCCCAGGCACCCCAGGAAAGGCGAGAGCCCGGCCGAGCAGCTGCCGCAGCAGCAGGGAGAGCGAAGCCCGGAGAGCTCCCTTAGCAGCCTGCACAACCTCCCTGCTGTGCGGGAGGAGATGGGGCACGAAGGCCAATGCATTTCTTTTTGCTAAATACATTTTTGAGACCTTTAAAGGGTGGGGAAGTGTGTACGCATGGGTAAATACCTTCTCAAAACCCAGCTGGCCAGTCTGGCTTCAGCCTTCCCAGCATCCTGCCCTTGCTGGGAGGGAGGGCAGTGGGCATTGCTAGGCATGAACTTTTAGCTACAAAATGAGCTTAAATTTTATGCTGCAAAGACCTGGATATAATCATTATGTGAACAACATATCAGGCTAGCTGAGGCAGTACATTAAGAAAACCTAAGGAGAGGGGGAAAGCTATGGAGAAAATTGAATTGCCCTTTAGCATTTAATGAAGCAGGGGAAAAAATAATTTTCATTAGGTTATCTTTGGATACTAGAAGAAGAAGAAAAAGAAAGCTTCCAGTATTAAGCAACAGTACATGAAAAATACATCTGTGGCAGCCAGGATCAAAGTAACGACCACGCAAGGAAGCTGGCTCTGCTAGTTATAGCGGCTGTGTAAAAGTCTCTGATCTCACGGCGAGCGAGCTGAGCTCCGCTCCCTGGCAGATGCCCGACAAACAGAGCAGGCTGACCTGCCTCGTTTGCTGCTTCCTCAGATCCCTGTGCCTAATTGTGACACAGCCAGGCACGGGCTGCGGCAACCTCCGCTCCCCGCGCGCTGCCAAGCCGTCCAGGCACGGGCCGCGTGAAGCGGCTTCTGTCCCCTCCTCGGATGCCCCAGGGTGCTCCAGGGCAGACTTGCCAAAACACAGGGAAAACCCTCAATCTAAGGCCAGCTCTCAGTCCCCTGAGCTTGCCACAGAAGCTCACTTATTTAATAACTCCGTTTTGCAGCGAGAGGGAGGCACCTGCAGCAGCATCCACCCGTGCAAGACCCACCCACACAGAGCCCGTGGCTGAGCACGGATGGGTGCTGAGTGTGGATGGGTGCCGAGCCCCGAGACCGGCCACCATGCCGGCAGCCAATTGCACATCGCACTGATTTGAACACAGAATTCATTAATTAATGTCTAAACGCTTTGAGATTCTTAGATAAAAGGGGCTAATTAATTCTGGCCTGGCTTTCCTGCTTTTCTCCCTGATCTCAGCACATTTCTCTCCCAGTGCCCTAATTATAATTATTATTATTAGAAGCTTCTGAAGAAGCAGCAAAGCCTCTGATGTATAATTGACACACAAACGATCAGCCATCCGGTTTTCCTCTTCTCTCCCTCGTTCACAACAAACATGCTGCAAGCAGGGAACGGGAAATCCCCGGGAAGAGGATGGCTGATGTGCAGAATGACAGGGGGGAGAGAGAAGCTAGGATACAAGATAAAATGGGCTGGACCTTCAAACCAGAATCACTGACTAGCTTTTTATTGCAAGAAATGGGACGTCGTCCCTAACCCCAGTCGTCGTTAAGTCCACCTCAGATACAGCAACGTTGGAAGGTTCTCCGTGCTCAGCCTGGGATGGACCCGCCGATGGAGACAGAGCCGGGTGCCGCTGGGCAGCGCTTCCCCGTCCCCGCGGTCCCTCTGCACCCCCAGCGATGCTGCGACTGCCAGGGGCTGGCAGGGGCCTCACCCCCCTAGAGCCCAGCGCTGCAGCTTGCTGGGGCAGCTCCCCCTCCCTGACTTCTGGGAACTTGGAGAAGTAGGTTTTTGCATTAGTTCACCCAGTAAAAGGCTCACAGGAAACGGAATTCTGTGCACATTTAAATGCTACCCATAAGTAACTGCCAAGCGAGTGCTGTTTTACCGTGTAGCTGCATCCACCTCTGGGACCAGCCCCAGCCTCTACCTGCCCCCCACTTTAGTCCCGCTGACAGATTCTCTGGCTGCTGCTGCACCAGCAGGAACCCATCACCCCTGCTCCCCGAGCCCACCCGGAACCGCAGAGAGCACAAGCGTGTGCGTGAAACCTCTGACAGAGCCCAGGAGGAAGAGTTGAACACTTCCCGGGCAATTCTTCACTGATAAATGCTGTTGTCTGGAAATGGCAACACTCTGAAAGAGCAGGGTGACTTCAATGACACTTGCACTGCTCCATGAGATCGCTTCAACACCCCCATCATTCTGACATCTATATTATTCATTTCAGTACCGCACTACATAGAGTTAATTTTCTGTTATAATGCTTCAGACTTAGAAATACACCATGTTGTGATATTTCAGAGTGACTGTTACAAATTACTATTCTACAAGGAAATACAAAGGCTTAATGTTTTTTTTCCCCCTACTGAATTAGGAAGGGAAGTACGTGCTGTTAGGTGAGAACATGCAATGGGATGGAGGCTGCTCGCTCACGCGGCTCTGACCCCACAGGCAGGAGAGCTCATTCTCCTCAGAATTCTGTTCCTTTTACACAGTTTCTACACTTTTCACAGCCCTTTTTCCTGAGGATTGAGGGCTTTTGCATTCTCCTGGGGGTGTTTTTTTTGGGTTGGTCCACAGCAAGGCTGCTCTGGGGATGGGCACTGAACCAGCCCCAGGAGAGTCTTTCAGGAGACACATCTGGGAATGGACAGTGTCTTCGGGCAAGGCACAAAGGTCACGCACCACAGGCTCTGGGGGGCAGAGATATTTTCAGTACCCAGATGTTCACAACCTCTACACATGGGAGCTGCACCAACCTTTCAGACTGCGATCATCCTCATTTGAGCCATTTTCCTGTCCTGCTGTTCTCAACCCAATCTTGCTCATTTATGTTGTCCTTTCACCTTTTACTCTTCTTACTGCTTCTTCTACTTTAAAGATTTGTTGTTGGTTTTAATGCTTTTTATTTTTTTTTTATAGTTCCATTTTATGCTCCTTTCCTTCTTTCTTATCTCCATGACCTGAACCTCTCCAATATCCTTAGCTTTTGCAGTCTCTTCCACACTTTACCTCTTCTGCTGGGGCTAATTGCAGCATCTGATCCCCATTTGAGTGATAATTAACACCAGTGCCCAATTAGGCAGGAGCATGGGCAGGTGGGAGCAGGATGGCCCCCACCCTGGGCCAGGCAGCCTCTGGAGCCAGGCCCCCATCATCTCCAGGCCCCCATCATCTCCAGGCCCCAGGGACCATCACCTGAGTGCTTGGGAAGGGCTGGTTCCTTCATCCCTACATTCACCTTTGTGTCCAACCTTGTCAAGCAAGTATTCTCCTTTCAACACCAAAATAATGAAGTGTCGAGGCTTTTAAAAATATCACACATTATTCATATGGTAAATAAAAAATTGATTGCCTCCAGGCCTGAAGATAAGGTAACGTGGGGAAAGTGCCAATGTGATTTAGATCATCCATTCATGCATGCACAATGCCTCAAACAGGTTTTGCATCCATGCATGAATTAAAGGCGTTGTGATTGATGAGAGACCAACGTCTAATTGGTGTTTTAATAAATACATTCTGACTTGGTAATCGAGCTAAATTTATCAGCAGAAAATGCCCCTGTCTAAATAAAATTACTAAGGTAAAGCTTAGGAACAATGACAAATGCCAGGCAAGTAATTGGCTCTGGGATCAGTGCTGGCAGCAGGATGGACACGCGGTGGATTTATTTGCGTTTAGGATCAAGTATCTTCAGCAAAATTTCCGAGAGCAAACAAAACGAGGGGAGGACTTGACAGCAATGTTATTGGGTTGAACTCTGCCGTCCGATCTGACAGCAATGTTATCGGGTTGAACTCTGCCATCCGATCAAAGGCAGCGGTGAAGGGGGAGGGTGGGAATGGGTGGGGGTAGGGAGTTAATACCATTTTCACCCTTCTGAGAGGAGCTGTGATACCTGGGTGCTGCTGTGAGCTGCTCTCCACAGACACCTGGTTCCTTCCTAGTTCATTTCAATTTTCTATTTTAATTTCTTTTTTTTCCATTTAAATTTTCTGAACTCACCAGCCCAGTGTAAAAACCAGAACTGTTCACCCGTGGCATCTCTGGGGATTCGTGCGAGAGGATTTCAGCCAGTCCCAAGGCAGCACGTACACTTTGATCAGGAGTCTCCCAGCACTTTGTCATTTTACCAGCACTCCTGCCATCTTTCCCGAAACCCTCGATCCTGGATATGAACTTCTGTAAGAGTACCAAATTTATTCGAAAATAAAAACAAGTTCCTCAAATGGCAGAGAAAATGTGAGACCTGGTGTTAAAATACCAGCAGGCATATTAAACGAACCAAAATATTTACACACGGATCTTTCTCAAAGTAATATGTGATGCAGCTAAAATTCTGAGTGCAACGAGCAGCAGGAAGCGTGAGCAGCAGCGTGGTAAGGAACAGAAGGCATTCAGAGAACTTGATCAACCCTGGTCACTGACCTTGTCAGAAAGTTTCTGGAAGCTGTGAGGTACCCCAAGTCATAAAGATTCCTCCTTGTACTTCATAACAGAAGCCTTGTTATCAGAGGAAAACCTCTTCTGTGGTCAATTTATTCTTTTGAGCATCGCTTTGCTATGCAATAAACATTTTTTACCACAGCAAGTGTCTCCATCATCAATTCAGGTCATCTGTCAACTTCTGTTGTTCCTGATTATGGCCTCTTCAAATCAATCCTTTTTCTAAACCTCTTCATCAGGCTCTCCATAGCTGCTGTCTGCTGAACGAGATCCCTCTCTGGTAGCACTGTAGAAATCACCGAAGATTCCACAGCCCAGATTTGTCTGCCCTTCCACTTTCTAGTTCTCCTCCTCTCAGTAAAAGCTGTGGTCAGGCAGAAGCAGGAGCACAGCTGAGCAATGCTCTCAGTTCTTCCCTGCATTTTCCAGTGGCCGGCCAGCACGCACTGAGCCTGGAGAAGAACAGTACAATGAATAGCCCGGTCTGTAGAATGGCTGGAGATGCCCGACTGTTCAGCGTTTCCAATACAAGAAGCAATTCAAGGAGTGATCCAGCACTGTTGGCTTCCTTGGTTTGTCTCCCCTTGTCTAATACTGTGGTTAGGAACAATACTTGGCCATCAGGACTGGGGCATTTCAGTACACGTTGCTCTGGGAAAATCACAGTGATGTGAAAAACTGATGCGTAAGTTTTCTGCTGCCAGCAGTGTTTGTTCTTTCTGTCCTTCTGTCAAACATCTCTAGCTCAGTTCACAGAGTATTAGGAGCTGCCTCTACCAGCATCCTTCCTCTTTATGTCCAGCCCTACCCCCTCAAATTTAACACTTGTCTGTATATTTTTTGATGTATTACTGCTGTATTAATACTTCATCTTAATACAATCTTTCCTTTTACCTTCTGTAACTTTATGCTCAAGAACCAGAAAGTGAAGTCTGATTGAATGATTGAGTTAAGCCAGGCTGGGTTAAAGAGCGAGGGCTCTCCTTGTCTCCTCTGAACAATCCCCCGGAGATCACCACGGCGGAGCCCAGCCCTGCTCTGCCCTTCCTGCAGGAGATGGGAAACCCTGGGGCAGGACTTTGAACCAGCCCCCCAGAAAGCAGCAACGCGGGCGGATCGCGGGTAGAACCCCGCTGGTTGTTTCTCACCGACGGATTCCTCATGCTTATTCGGAAAGAAATTCCAATCTCCCATTAATTAAAACACAGGTAAAACCAAATGAGTCTGAATAATCAGCAAACGCTTCCCCTCCCAGTGCCCTCATTTCAGAACTGCCTGATGAGCACCACGGCAGGCTCCTCGGCAGCCAAAGCAAAGCAATTCAGAACTCGATGAGCGTCACGGAAGCAGCGAGCCCTAAACGCGGAGCTGGGTCGCGGCACCGAGCTGGGGCAGCAGCCACCCCAGCGCCTCGTGCCCGTGGGCACACACAGCCCTGAGCAGGTGCGGAAAACCTCAGAGACAGACACACATATCTGCACACAGATCTGAAAAACACCGTTTACATTCAAACCTGAGCCCTGCTTTGGACACCTGCTTTAATTAGCAAAGCCAGAGAGTGCATTGCTGCTGCTTCTGGAAGATGCAGGTTGTAGAGATCAACGCTGTAAACTGCTGACAGATGGTTACGGTACCGCAGGAGCCACGGGGTTTGAATTTCTGAAGATTAGAACTCATGAACTCAAAAATGCTCTGGAGATATGAAGCTATCATGTCAGCCTATGTTGTTCCAATTAATTGCAATCAATTGCTAATTGAGAGCTATTTTAAGACTTGTCATTACTCCGAACATAATGTAGAATAATTTGTGTGTTCCCCTTTACCCCCACCACAAATGATATCACTGCAAAGAAATCTCAGGAAACAGAGTAAAAATGAGTAACAGGAGCCAGATTCCTTATTCTGCCTCTTTAGCAGACACAATAAATTAGGAGCTGCGGATTTAAAAAATGTAAGAGACAAAGATGGAGACAAGGACCAAGACAAGGACAGAGACAAGGACCGAGACAAGGACCGAGACAAGGACAGACAAGGCATCTCAGTCACTTGTTGGGCCTCCTCCTCTAAAACTTCCCAGAATGGCAGCTCTGATATGATGGAGCAGAT
This sequence comes from Todiramphus chloris collaris, assembly GCA_025345505.1. Classification (NCBI taxonomy): domain Eukaryota; kingdom Metazoa; phylum Chordata; class Aves; order Coraciiformes; family Alcedinidae; genus Todiramphus; species Todiramphus chloris. Next base: position 4,308,866 of record JANVCC010000135.1, on the reverse strand, counting down.
ACATTTGCTTATTCCCTGGATTTCCAGACAGTACAAATGTCTCATCTGTTGAAAATAATGTCTTCCAATAACACTGCACCTCAAATCCAAGCACTAATGGTGAAAGAGTGTCAAAGGCAGAAGCAAAGTGCAGCCCAATTTGAGTATTACCGTATGGGAATGGATTGTCCAAAGATCTATCACAGACTGGACAGGGGATGGAAAATCTGGTATTACAGGCAAGCTTAAAACATACCTAAAGGACTAGGCTTGCCTAGTACTACTAGTTTACCTTAAAGCTCATCTGGTCCCAACCCCCCTGCCATGAGCAGGGACACCTCCCACTAGAGCAGGTTGCTCAGAGCCCCGTCCGATCTGGTCCTGGACACGGATGGAGCATCCCCAGCTTCCCTGGGCAGACTGTTCCAGGGTCTCACCACCCTCACAGTGAAGAACTTCTTACTTCCATCTAATCTAAGTCTGCCCTCTTTAAGTTTGTTTTCTCCTCATCCTATCACTACACTCCCTGATTAAAAGTCCCTCCCCATCGTTCTCTGTAGTCCCCTTCAAGTACTGGAAGGTCTCAAGAAGGTCTCCTGGGAGCCTTCTCTTCTCCAGGCTGAACAACCCCGAATGTCTCTCATATAAAGATGGAACAAAGCGTGGGAGCTGAGAGACGCTCTGGTTCAATGGTGGCAGCAGGAGAGGTGCACCTACAAGCAAGAGCACGATGCTGCAGAGCTGAAAGTGAGAGGCAGAGAGTTATCAACCTACGATGAGTTTATTAGCGACGTTTCTTCTCCGCCTAGTTTAGCCCCGTTTGCCAGAGCTGCCCCTGAGCCCTGATGGCCCTGGCAGAGCTGAGAGGAAGAGCTGCCTCCCGGGCAGCGAGCAGTGCCGTGATGCCTGTGGTTGTTATGGAGGTAGATGAACCGCGGCTTGTGCAGCCGGACCAGGTGGCAGGGAGAGGGTCCGGGACCAGCCGAGCATCCAGCAACGGTTCTCTTACTGAGAGATCCCGCCGAAAAAGTGCCTGATTGAAAATTCCTTGGAAAATCACTTTCTTCTTCCCTGCCAAAAGCCATTACTGATCTCCTCATTGCTACGAGATGGTTTCCTTCTTATCCTGGACTTGTTGCAAACAATCTGATGTCCTCCACGTACGGTTTAGCATTGCAGAGAATGGCCACGTGTACCCCACGCAGGGACACCAGCCACGGAGCCAGGACCTGCCCGGTGACTGCGGCACCTCTGACAAAGGGGCTGCACCTTGGTCGGTGTTCACCCGCTGACACGATGTACCATTCCTCCATCATAAGGATGCATCCCTGAATGAAGTCACAAATTACTTCTGTAGCTATCAGGAAATAAGCAACCCCCCCAGGTCCTTTCCTGCTGGGCACTTTCCAGCTGCTCTGCCCCAGCCTGGAGCTTTGCCTGGGGTTGTTGTGACACAAGGGCAGGACCTGGCCCTTGGCCTGGTTGAACCTCATACCACTGGCTTCAGCCCATCGCTCCAGCCTGGCCAGACCCCTCTCTAGAGCCTCCAACCCTCCAGCAGATCAACACTCCTGCCCAACCTGGTGTCATCTGAAAACTTACTGAGGGTGCCTCGATCCCCTTGTTGATCACAGAAAACTCTGGTATCTCTCAGAAAAGGGGCACCAACAAGTAACTCGTGCTCTTTGCTGTAGCAGCGCACGGCCAACAGCCTCCAGCCGAGCCTCAGCTTTCATAGAAACCTTCTTAGAGCAACACCATGTGGTGCTGGCACCCCAGGCGACGGAACACCAGTGCAGGGCAGTGGGTCCCATCCTGGCAGCCGTGCCCTGGGGATGTGGGTGGTGGTGGCTGAATGCCCACCCTAAGCTCAGCCTCACGCTGCCCAGAGCCACTGGATCCTGCTCCCACCAGCACAGTTCGGCTGCCTCGGGGTAGATACCGTGGCTCTAAAGCAAAGCAGAAAGCGAGGGGCTCTAGCTGAGGAGCAGCCCTGCAGGGCTGCTGGTTATTAATTATCTGGAGTGTGACAAAGGCAGCTGCTGCCAGAAGAGAGGAGGGAAGGCTGGACCTGCAGCCAGGGCACGGCCGGTACCCGAGCTCTGCACCGGGGCTGCTGCGTGTCTGGGGCTGTCAGATATCCCTTTTACAGGGGCAGATGCTTGTTTTTTATGAGCTATTTAAGACACTCTCTCAGGAAGTTTTCATTTTTTTTCCTGTCTGAACCTCATAAAACAGCCTTCTGCTCTACAGAGATAAATTCGGTTTACGTGAGAGAAACATTCCCAGCCACAATGGGCTTTGCCTTAAATCCTGTATCTTGCTGCTTAGCGTTGCTGTGGCTCAGCTTGGTTTATTTTCTATCCTTTAAGTGGTGAATTGAACTTTAAGAAATGAATGGTTTGGTTTATCAGTCTTAGCATCTAGACCAAAGCACTTTTGCATCAAATAAACGCATGCGGTGGGAAACCCTCCAGATAATGCTTTAAAAAAATCCAGCAGTTTATTCCAAACAGTTTCAGCGCTAGCTTCAGGACCAATCACGTTACCCACGCCTGGGCAAGCCTAACTGCTCCCAGATCAGCTCCCCGGGTCGGTGAAGGGGAGGACCTCGAGGGGGGCGAGGGGAGTGCCGCAGGTCGCTATGTAGGTCACTCGGAAGCTCTCCAGCACGCAGCGTTGGCATGAGCGAGACACTCGACTATGTCTATTTTTGCAATGCACAAAAAACAACTGTAGAAGCCAAGCAAAGCCCGACCTGCCCCATCACTTCTGATGGCAAGGAAGGCACCGCACAGAAGGGGACACGGTCTTCAGACCGGTGACTCCAGAAAAAGAACCAGTAACATCTGTGAGCCTGCTCTGTGGGAGCAAATCCAAGTGAGGTCTGGAGCGAGTGACATTTGGAGTCAGAACACTAAACAAACCAGAACACCCACGCTGGGCTGATGGGGGGATGTGCTGGTTGCAGCGAACCAGAGGAATCTCACTGGGAAGTGAGGGGGAGATGGGCACCAAGAGGTGGGGGGGACGTGGCACACTGGGTTCAATCAGTTTGGGGAACCTAAATACACAGCTCTGCCCTGCAGTTATAGAAGAAGAAAGGACTTTTTTTTCTTCTTTTTTTTTTTTTTTTTTTTCTGCTGAATCTAACAGATTATTAGATACTTTCTTCCATATGTTTCTACAGGAGGATGCAAAAAGTCTTTAGAGATGTTAGTGGTTCCTATTACACTCTGTAGGGTTTTAGTGTCATTTACAAAGACTATACGAGTAACAGTGTTATTAAATTCCATACTTCTCCCCGAGAATGCAGAAAATCTCAATGATTATGAGTCCAGTGCCTCTGTGGGTGAAAAACATACTCCCAGGAAATCTCAGAGCATTACAGACATATTAAAAATAATAATAATGGAGGGATTTTTCTACACACTGTAACGTGGAAATGCACCAAAGATGGAGAAATTGGACTAAGTGTCCTTTGACCTAGAAGAAATGTTGAAAATTTAAGTAGGCTCTCAGCTATGTAAAGACCTGATCCTAATCCCTCTGGAAATAATGTGAGTATTCCCACCGACTGAAGAAGACTTCAAAGGAGCACACCAGCTGCAGCTGTAGCATCGCAGTGTCCTTTTGTACTCTTTACCTTATAGACACTTTATTGCTTTAGAAATCTCTCCATCTCACAGCTATCCTGAAGCTAATAAGGCAGACTGAAGGCAGGCTGAGTCTAAGGAAACCTTAAAAGAACCCCAGCGTATACAGAGCTAATTTCAGGGTTGGTACCTTAAGCTTCCCAGGCTGGTTTAGTGATTACTCCTCAACACAACCCCTAGCAGGCTGGCAGTGGAGCAGGAGCAGGTCATGGGTAGTAGCAACCCGGCTACGGCTGCTTGGGGAACGGGTCTGTTTGCACAACGAGCAGGGGATGTTGCAGAGGAAACCTCCATCTGCAGGAAACAAGCCCCAGACAGGGATGTACGGCAGCCGGGGTCACCACCATCATCGTGGCACAGCGGTGGGAGGGAGGTTTCAGAGAGCCCTGGCCGAGCAGCCGGTGTTGCCCCAGCTCTGCTGGAAGGGATGGAGCTGAGGAGTAACGGAACAGCCAGTGGGTGTCTCGCTGGGGCAGGAGTTCATGTCACCCATCCAGGGCTGAGAGGGGCTGGAGGGAGGGAACAGCCCAGAGCTGTCACCAGGGAAGGGAGCACGGCTCCTTTTGCCTGTTACAGTGGAATTCCCGTGCACCCAATCCCCAGAGTGTCCCAGGCACAAGGTGTGTTCCAGCAGCCTCCAGCTCCTCATTTACTGCCCTAGGAGCAGATCCTGCGCCGTGGGGTGTTGGGTGGGTGGTGAACTGGTGCCCCCAGCAGAACTGCCGTACTGGTGGGGACAGGTCCTGGCTGAGGGATCTCCGTGTGTGTAGAGGCTCTCTGAAACAGGACACGTGTAACTGCTGCTCTGGAGCGCCCAACGGGCAGCACAACCACTTCAGCAGGCATCACAGGGTATGGCTGCCACAACAGATGAGCCGTTCCAGGTGAGTTCCAGCCAACACCTTCCAATGTTTGCTCAATACCGTATATTGGAGGACCACACACCTTCCCACGTGTGCAAGATTCAGAATGGAACAGGCACGTTGGGGATACTTTTGCATTTTTTTCCTCACATATTTACTTCTGTCAGTGAGAAAATCATTTCAGGCGTTGTCAGCGCCTGGCAGCGTCACTCGTTACCGCTCGCTGGAGGTGCAGTGGCTTTAACTTGACAAGTAGGCTGGGAAGAAACACTGGCGGGAGCTTCACCTGCGGCTCGTGACGGCAAAACAAAAAGCACCTACAAAGCAGCACCTTGGCTCCAGCGGTTCCTCCCGCTGCGGTCCTCTGGGCCAGATGAAGAGCAGTTACACAGACACGGTGACGAGGACACCAACTGCTCGGAGCCTTTGGGAGCGACGGGCGCTCGCACGCTGCCTGCCGGGGTTTGCACGGGGCGAGGGAGACGCTGGGGCCCCCTGGCTGAGGACACCCCCAGCTCTGTCACTGCCAAGGTTGGGAGCAAGGAACCCCCAGGAGTTAGAGCACCAAAGAAGGCTTTTTTTCCCTTTGAGGACCAGAGATGGACCGCTTTGCTTTGCCCAGTGCAGGTGCTTGAGACCGGGGAGAAATGCGAGTGCTCAGCCCAGCGGAGCCCAGGAGGCGCTGCCTGCGAAGGCATTCTCCCCCCATGGGAACGAGCAGTCACTACAAACGGTAGGATTACAATGTCCAAGGAATAAGGTGACCTCAAAAAGGCCTTTCTTGCTACCCGTGGTGAGGCCAGCATGTAGGCAAACAGGCTGTGCTGGAAGGCAGATGCACCAGCCAGGCTCACAGTGAGACTCCCAGTCTCCACCTGACTGGGAAGCGTTCACGCCAAAGCCACGTGGGCAAGGATACAGGAAAAGTCTCCTGGGAAAAGAGCGCGGTTTTAGCAAAGCAGACTGTTCAGCCGCTCTAATCATACTAATTACTCGCAACGTTTCCTTTCTCCCTTCCCTCCTGCACCCTCTTGGGCCCTTTTGCCTTCAAATCAGCTACAGAATCAAAGTAATTTGGTCAAGTAAGAAGCTCATTAACACAGGATGCAGCTCAACAGCACAAGAAAACCCAGAACACCACAAAGATCCATCCGCCCTGACAGACCAACTTGAACACAGCCGAGGGGCTTTCTCTGGCGGGGGGGATGTGGCACCGGGGGAGGGGGAGGAGGAGGAGGAGAAGGACCTCATCCTGCACATGATGGGCTGCAGGACCCAGCTCAGCTTCAGGCACTCGTGCCAGCATGGCCAACATCTCTCTCCATCTCCCTGGAGCCTGCTGCTGGGGTGACTGAGCACATCCCAGCCGTGGCGGGGAGGCTGGCTGCAGGCAGAGCCCGAAACCAGCCCCCCTGCTTCCCAAAGCCCGTTCTCTCCTTTTGCCTCCACACCTCAGCAGCCCAGGGTTTAAAAAAAATCTCCCTCAGCCCTCCTCGTAATTCCCAGGCATAAGGAAGTGGTTTAGAGCTGGTTTTTGGGAGTCATTTTCTTCTGCATCGACACTAGCACAGGGACTGGCTGCTCAGGTCTTTCCTGCGGCTTTATTTCAGCTGTATCTGGTGAAAACCAGACACTGCCTCCTGGTTCTGTTGTTCGGGAAAGATAAATTACATCCTAAATGCATGCCTGACCTGATGTTCCACAGCCTTGTTTTAGTGGTTTACGGTCGTTACTTATTGATCAGGCAGGAGATCCTGCTCTGGGACTCCAAGCCGAGCGGGCAGTTCATGGGAGCGCTGGCTGGGCAGCGGGACGGGGAGCTGGGCGGTGGGCTCTGTGCTGGGCTGGCTCCTCGTGCAGTGCACCGGCCTCGTTTCAGCATCGCTGCTCGGCCAAAAAGACAGCGAATCCAGTTTTCAGTGGTGCAGACATAGAAATACAGAATCACAGACTGGTCTGGGCGGGAAGGGACCTTTAGAGATCATCTAGTCAAACACCCTACAGTAAGCAGGGCCGCCTGCAACTACAGGAGGTTGCTCAGAGCCCCATCCAACCTGACCTGGAATGGTGCCAAGGATGGGGCATCACCCACAGAGCCATTAAATTGAAGAAAAAGGCCCAAACTGTAATTTAAAGAGTCTAAATGTTTCAGCTTGAACTCAATACATTACTGTGTAAGAAAAGCTACTGCTTTATACCATTCTCATCTTTCTTGTGAGCTGCTCAGGCCCAGGTCACCACTGTGGCAGCCCTGCTCCATCCTGACCTGTCTGGTGGCTCTGCACCTTGTAAAGCTGCTGTCAGACGGGCAGGGATCCGGCCAAAGGCATCTCCTGCTTTCTGGGGGGAGCTGATGTTCCTGACAGCTTTGCTCTGCGGCGATTAGAAGAGGCTGCAAATCCAGCGAGTAATTTCTAAAGGGAGCTGTTAGACCTGAATTAATGCAGCGTAACACACACATCACCACACGCACAGCTCAGCCCAGCTGACAGCCTCGGGCAGGGCAGCAGAGGTAGGCTGGGTCCCCGTGCAGCCGGAGAGGCACGTGGTGGTCCCAGGACTGGGATAACAGGAACAGTAGCAGCAGAACTGTGCGGGACTTTGAGCAGTCGGGGTTTGGGAGCAGTGAGCCCATCCGGCTGCCAGTTCTGCAGGGAGAAGGGAGAAGCTCAGCAGCTCTCGGCCAGGAGAAGGGCACCGGTCACAGCTGGGAAGCCGTGGGCTCCCCGGGTGTGGGATGCTCGTGGCTGGATTTCTGCACTCTGTAGGGCTTAATATTGCATTTCATACTCTCAAAGTTCAACCCGTTGCCTTCAAAAAATAAAACAAACTCATATTCAACATGGGAGATTAATCTCCAACACAAAATATTTAATTAATGCGGTGAAATTTCATTTCATGGGTACTTGCATTTGTGCTGTGATAAGCATTAGCTGAAGATCAGTGCATCACCAAATCCTGCCTAAGACAAAGGAACCATTCATCTACGTTGCAGCCAAGCATAACAAAAACCCAAGCAGTGTTTTGGCACAGCTTTGTAATCTTTGCTGTATTAGTCCCTTACATGAATAATTTACAGCTAAAGGTCTGTCTCACTGCCATCGCCAAATCAAAAGCCATTTGCACTAGTTATGATATCACAGTGACATCTTGGCTGAAACGGTTTTCACTTTGCCAGCCAATGTATTTCATTGAATTTAATGGATTCCTCTTACATATTAAGTGAAAATAAAATTAAAACAAACATTACCCATATCTGGGAGAGATGCACACATTTTACTGCACCTATTCAACCTTAGTAAGGAGGAGCTTTGGTGCAAAGAGAGCAAACCTCCTCACCCCATGTGGTTCAGCTGCAACGTGGAGGGACAGTGGGAGCAGACCCGGACCTGGCGTTCCTGGGACACAGCCAAGCAGTGGCAATCTCCTTGTCCCAGCCCTGGCCTGGGGACAGACAAAATCAGTGACAGCATGGCCAGGATGTGCTCTGCTCCTCCGTCAGTACCCGGCCCTTTGGACCAGTGGAGAGAGCAGATAAAGCATCAAGATCTCATCCAGGTCCTGCCAAGTCCTGTCCCACCACTGCTCCTCTGAGTGGGAACTCAGATGAACTGGCACGAGCACAGGTTTTTCTTGCAGCACTGTCCATAATAGCACAGACCCCACCACGTCTCCAGCACTGCTCTTTGGCCTCCTGCCTTACGGTACCACCGGCACTCCGAGGAGATCCTACCAAGCACCGACGTGCAAGGCAGGGCTGTGTTTGGTCCTTAACAGGGGGGTGAAAAGGGCTGCAAGGAGCACAGCCTGACGACTTGCCCAGCCTAGAAATCGCTCCAAATTCCGCTCCTTTTTAAGACGTGGTTTGACGACCAGCAGATGAGCTGACCTGCCACACCTCATCGGTGAGAGCAGTCCCAGGGCTACCCTGTCCTCCCAGCACAGCCGCCGGGACTGAACCACCCTGCGGTGGGCAGCGGGTGCCCAGGGGGAGCAGGACAGGGGCAGCTCTCGGGGAGGACCCGGGACCCTGCCAGCCCGTGGGACGGGGCACGGAGCTGCTCCACCACGGCACGTGCTGCCTCCGGCCAAAATCCCGCTTGCCGCGGGAGTTTGTCATTTGGAAAGCTCCACAAATCCAAAAGCAGTGAAAAGTCAGGTTCTCATTTACACATTAAGCCTTTTTATACCTCCCTTACTGCATACGAGGGCCGTAAAATAAGGAGCAATGCAATTTACTTCCGCTTCGAGGCCCCTTTACAGAGCCAAGATGATTTATGGGGCCTCGGTGCACATGACCAATAGGCCCTTAATATTTAACAGCTGTAAAATTATTGCACAAATGCTACATATTACTGAGGCTGGTTTGGCCTACAGACTTAGTGCGAGAACTCCGCATACATTGCAACTGGTCAAATATTAATCATTGAATAATTTATCTTGGGAATTTATTATGTTTTTAAAAAATCATTCAGCATATGTATTTGTCCACTCCAGTGCAAATACATATTTATGATATGGTTATTACTGGTCTAATACATGTTTTCTGGTATCTTCATCTCAGGATAAACATAATAAGAGCCAAATCAGTCCCGAAGAAAAGAAAGGGAGGAGGGCCCAGTAAAAGTTTTATATGCAGGGCTACACTTGGCGAAATGCTGCTGCCTGCATCCAGGGAGCTCTGAAAATGAGCAGTTGCAGTCTCTTTAAATATTGATGGCTTTTCTGGAACGGTTATGAAAGCACTGGAGAGGGAACTGGAGCTGATGCAAAGGCCCCAGCACATCAAGCGGAGCCCACGGGGATCCCAGCAAAGCTCCCCAGTACGTGCTGCTGCCGGCACGCGCTCCCCTCGCACCCCAGCACCCTCCTGCCCCGCGCCCACAGACAGTCCCCACCTCCCTCATCTCCGCCCAGCACACGTCCATCAAAGTGAACAGGAAGCTGCTTTGGTGTGAGGGTTTGGAGCCTGTGCCAGGCTGCCCAGAGAGGCTGTGGAATCTCCTTGTCTGGAGAGATTCCCACCCCGGCTGGACCCTGCGCTGCTGGGCCCCTGCTCTGGGTGCCCCTGCTGGATGGAGCAGGGGGGTGGCACCAGAGCATCTCCAGAGGGCCCTTCCAACCCCCCCCCCCGTGCTGGGGTTCTGTGCAATTAAAGCAACGAACAAGTCCATGTAAGAGAAGCAAAAGGTATTTGCCTCCCAGCATCTTTCAGACTCTTCCTGAGGACGGGGATTTGGCAGCACAAAGCCCTCCCGGGGTGGGAAGTGGGTCCCCTCCACCAGCCAGCTGCTCCCACCCACGATCCAGCACTTCCCCCCACTCAGCGTGGGGCTCACGGCTCCCTTCAGGCAGCAGAGCCACCGCAAGCCCAGCACCCAGCCCGCTCCAGCACTGGGGGGATGCTCAGCCTGGCTCTGCCTTGCTGCTCCGTGCCAGGCCAGGCCTCATCCGGAGCCCCTCGGCCGGCAGCTCGTCCACGCCACGCAGCTGGCCGACTCCTCGGGGCTTTAGGGAGCACCGCTCACACCAGGAACACGCTCCTCGCTTCCCAGCAGCTGCCAGCCCTCGCCTGGGAGTCCCCCCGCTTCAAGCACGCTGGGGTGGCTCGGCGTGATGGAGGCAGCCATCGGCCTCCCGGCAAGAGCAGAGCCAGCTCCGAGCCTGCGCTGGAGAGGGAGCCTACAAGAGCCTGCAGCACGGCTGAACTGTCACGTAGACGAGCCCAAAGGGACCAATGTTCAGGCTTTTGCTGGAAACAGCTTGTGCAGGCAGCTAAAAGCAGATAACATCCCGATGCCCACCGTGGCAGGCGTACGCTGCCGCGTGACGCTGGAAGCACATACCCGGGGCTCTCGGAGGGAAAGAACATTCACAAAGTGAGTCCTCTGCTCAGGATGGGCTTCCTCCTCCTCGAGCCCCAGCACTGCCCCGCTGCCTTGCGGTTATTAACCGTGTGGTCATGCCCAATAACTGCACGGCACGCACAAAAGGGGATCAGAAAGCAGCAACACGACTGGCATCGCCCCGTTAACCTCAGCCAGGAGTGGCATCCAGACCCTCTGACGCAGCGTGCTAATGAGAGCTGCCCCAGCGGTACCCAGCCTCTCCCAGCCCACCGCTAGCAAAGGCTTTCGTGAAAGGCTCCGGCCGTGCCCCGCGAGCAGGCGATGCGGAGGCAGCTCAGCTCCTCCAGCTGAAGAGCTCGGCCGGCGGGATGGGCAGGCCGGTTCCCCTGCCTGGTCTCTGCTGCTGAGAGGCACCAGCGTGGTCAGAAACACCACTGCCCCCGCCCTGTGTGCTGGCTCTAGAGCTGCCGTTCCATGATGGGTCCTTGCACAACCACGGTGTCCCCTGGTGAACACGGGCTGTGGTTACACCACTGCTGTGGTTACACCACTGCTGTGGCTGAAGGCCGGTGTTTCTAGTCCGACCTCGGCAGCTTGTGTCACAGCTGCAGCTGCCCACCCAGCCATGGATTATGCAGGAGGCAAAAACTCTGTCAAATACATCAAATGGGAGAAGCAAGATCCACAGCCTGGAACAGGACAGCCACAGCAACACCTCCTTCCCTTCAATCCTGCTCCCATGCTGAAAGTCACGGGCAAATCAAGCTGCCAGCCAAATGCAAACCTGAGCTAGATGCCTGCTCCAAGCCAGCCAGCACCATGCTCGGGATCAAGCCCGTGAAAACCCCTGTCTGAACCCTGACATCTTCTCCATGGCCAATCACAGCCAACAGGCAACGTTTAAACAAATCAAAGCAACATGATTATTGACTTAAAAGACACCAGGGCCCGCTGGTTTTGCTGAGCTGCTCCCACCGCAGCACACGGCAGCCTGCAGCATGATGGACCAGCCCATCTGGGGCTGACATCTCCCATCCTGACCCTGCCGCTGCCAGGCACTGCTCACCGCAGTGGGCAAGGAGGGAACCTGCAGGTCACCGTGGCTCACATCAGGTCCCCGGGGGGCTGTGGGCTGCAGGGTGGCCCCGTCCCCCAGCACGGCCCCAGGCTGCAGCCACTGACAGCCCTGCCCAGCACGAGCAGGTATCTGCTGGGCACTTCACCTGCATTCAGACAACAAACTGCCTCCCCCTGCCTCCGCAGCACCACAAACTCCCCGGAGTATTTACTTCACTTGTTTTCATTTCTTCTTTGCGACAACACTGGAAAGATTGAGATTTGCACTTGGGGTAAGACTTTTCTCTCTCAGGTTCACTCTGCAACGATCAAACACGGTTCTAAAGTCACCCCCATGACCGAATTCAGCTGAATCGTCGAGGTAATGACGTCATTCTGCAGGACTGGGAAATCTCAGCCACGTTCAAACCAGAGGGGTTTTGCTCATCAGAGCAAAAAGAAAATCCCCTGGAAGTGGGTCCCAGCTCCCCACCAGCAGTCTGTGCTGCTTTGAAATTTCAATCAGCTGCGATCTGAGCCGCAAGCTCAGCCCATCTCCAGGAGCCGCTGCCAAGAACTGCTTCATCTTCTGCACGCAGCTCGGGCGAGACCTCGCTCAGCCCCCTCCCTCGAATGCCCAGAAAGCAGGAGCTGGATTTTGAGCTGCTGTGAAAGAAGTTTAAGTTTCCAGCGAACCGTGAGAGATCCTCCAGCTCCCATCATGGCAACGAGCCTGACATTCTTTAGGAAAACAGAAACTTAATTTAAAAACATCTGGGAAATTCCATTATGTGATTTATCATGCAACTGATGAAACTGCAGTTTAACTTCAAAGCCCCAAACAGCGTTAGAGAAAACCTCACGCATTCAAATTAACAGCAAACCATTTGACACTGAAAATGACTGTAACAGCAAATAGCGTTGGTCTGCAGCGAGCCTAAGGTGGCTGATCCCCGTAGGGCTGAGCATCCCAGCTGGGCTCTCGGGGGGCATGGTGGGGTCAGGTACCCAGCCCATCAGCGCGGACAGCAGAGAGCCGCACGCACAGGGATGGGCATGGACAGCCCGACTCTGTCCCGCTCCCTGCCAGCCACCTCTCACCTCTCGAGGCCCCTACCCTGGGAGCAGGGATGGAAATCTGGGCAGAGCGCAGGAGGCCGGCCGGGGCACCGGCTGCTGCTGGGCTCTGTGGCACTGCCGGCAGCGGGGGGACCCGCTGGAGCTCAGCTCCATGGGAGCCCTTCCGAGCTGCTGGCCCAGCCCGCACCCTGGCACGGGGAGCACCAGTGCCTAACGAGTTTACCACTGTCTCTTTCCATAACCAGGGAATAAGATCCCTATTGAGCTCATTAGCAGTACGAGAAACAAAATATCTCTGGTTTTGGTTTTGTGTTTTCTTAAAGGGCTGTGGGCAGCTTGCAGGTCCCAGCTAAAGACCTCCATTATCTCCACATGGCCATGCGTGGGCAGAGCTGGTCCCGAGACCCAGCATCCGCATCCTTCCCAGCCAGCGTCTCTGGGGAGAGCCGAGCATCGCACAGGGCCGGGGCTGGACGCACACCCTGGTGTGCCCCAACAGCACGCGCAGAGCCTGCGAGCTGACTCCTGCAGAGCCTGCCTTCTCTAGCGCCCTTGCCCCGGTTCCAGGCTGTAACCGAGCTGTGTGCACACGCAAGCATCTATGCCCACTGCTGCCTTCCTCAGCTGCCCTCACACGATGCCCAGGGCTGCTCTGATGGAGGCCACGGGGAGCCACCCTCCACAGAGCTGAACAGCGGCCCCGAGCGATGGGAGCTGCGGGACCCATCCCACCGCTCCCACCCTGTGCTGGAGATGCACCAGCTCTGCCCAGGGAGCTGCATCATCAGCCTGCACAGGTCTGGTGAGGAATGCAGAACGGAGGGACAACCCCCTGCCTGGAAATGGTTAGTTCCAAGAGGGATGAATGGAGGGGAGAAGGAAGAACAAATATGTTGCTAGATGGTATTTATCTATCTTCTGAAAGGAAACAAAGACTTCCCAGGACTGAAGAGCTCAATTAAGCGCATGCTGCAATGACAGATTCACTGCTTGCTCTACAAACACACATCAAACCAGAAGACTGGGATGAGAGAATTAACCAAGATAAGGAGGCAACCCAGGAGAGGCTCTACCACCCTGCACAGGAATCAGAAGCCACTGCAGAGCGGGATCAGATGAGCTGCTTTGCAGCTCTTTGCCCCTTGGAGGGAGGGATGACTCTGAGGGGATGATGCTGTTCCCTGGACGCTGCTCTGCTGGGTAACCCCAAAGGCCCCAAGAAACCACCCCAGCCCCGAGCAGGCTGGGGACCCACCACGAAGGGACGTCAGACAGGGCTTGTTCTGCCAGGTTAGAGATTCATCTCCACCTCCAGCTGCTCTTACGGAGACAGTTTTTTCTAAACATAATTATAAAGCAGTTACTTGTTGGTTTTCTGTTCAGCAGTTGCTACTTTTACCCAGAGCCTGCGAATGGGGCTGTAATGAAGCACAGGGTGCTGTGAACGCACCAAAGCACCGCGACAGACGACGCGCTTGCTTCCTCGTTCCTCCCCTCGCACGAGGGGCAGAGCAAAGCCCTGGGAAGGCTCTGCAGCTACATCTTAATAAATACACTGGTAGTTATTTAAACCTCAAAAATTAGGTGCAAGTCCTCCAATTTATTCCTGTGCCTTGGGGGGGGTCACAGAAAGTGCTGGATGACGTGCCCCTCCAGGAGCAGTAAAAAATAGACTTTTTATTACGGGTACTCTGCTGAACAACAATCTCCAGCTCCATTGAGGAGATTTTTGATTAAACCAGACAGAGCAGCGCCTACATTAGTTAAGGTAAAGCTGTCTCCAGCCAAGCTATCTGGCAAGCAGTTTTTGTTTCAGCAAACCAGCAGCGATGGCAGGAATTCAAGATTTGCAGGTGCCCAGATAGAAGCTCAAATCCTCCTATTACTAAACCTCCGTGCAATTATGGCAGACAAATTACTATCCCTCCCTCACTGCCCAGACTTAGAAAGGATTCATGTTTTTTCCATTTCAGGCAGATTTTGAAAGGCACAAAGGACTGTCGTGTGTAAAACTCCCGGTGACAATCAATGACAGTTGGGTCCTCATCAATCATTACGTTCCCAAAAATCCTCACCTTTGTGGTTAACATACTGTTGCTTTGGCTCTCTTCTTGATTAACAAGAATCACAGAGAAACAATTACGCATCCTGTCACTGCTTTCTAAGGGAGCTCCACAATTAAATAGTTTAATTAATATCCTTGTGCACGTCAGAGGAACTCTGGGTTTAAGTCTCCTTTTTTGGCAATCGAATTGCATCCACAGCATGGTTTGAGAGCTTTCCTCCCACAGCCAGGAGAGAGCACAAATGATAAAGAACATCATTCACGAAAAGTTTTTTTCCTTTTTCAAAGGCAGGTTTTGAATTTAACCCTGGGCAAGCAGCGATCCACTTCTCACACCCTCACTTGCAAAAAGCTCCCTTTTTTTGTGCAGTGTAGCAACTTTCCAATTGCCGTTTTTGGTGAGGTCACCATGACAACTATCAGAAAGTCATTCTTCAAAGACACCAGGAGTAAACCGCAGACCTACCACCGCCACCACACTCCGAGCACGGTTCGAGCTGGTTTGCAGTTACAAAGCGGATCCCTGCGGGTCTGGGACCTGGCCGAACGCTGCGCTGCGCTAACCTGGCCTCAGGCGGCTTTCTCAGCGTTGGGTTCGAAAGCTGAGCGTGGGCAGGAGCTCCGTGATGCCACAGCTCCTGCCCCTGCAAGGGACACCCTCTTGGACCATCCCTTTCCTTCTCATCCTCTCTCTCTTCACCACTCCTCTCCGTAGCTGGCTTTTTTCTTCAGCCCCTTCCCCCTGAGGGGAGATCCCCACGCTCCCCATGCTGACCCGGGGCTGGCAGGAGGGCGCCTGGTGCCAGAGAGGAGCACCGAGCACAGAGTCCTGCCCTGAGCCACATTCTGCAGCTCATCTGTATTGCAATTTGCTGTCAGAGATTCTCTGCTGATTGTACCAGGAGTACCATGGAAGGAACAATTGCACAAAGCCTATCAGCTACCAGAGTGTGAATCAGAAAGAGGAATTTTCCCCGCAATTAGAAAAAAAGCCAAAGAACCCAGTGCTAGAAGCTGCCTTGCAAGAGGGTCCTGCGTTCAGAAGTCAGGTATGAAGGGAACTAGTTTATTTTTAAAATAAGGGAACATTTCTGTGAGGAAATATAAAATGCTTTCAGTTTTGAAATGCCATGTTTTGCCAGCTCTTCCTATGTGAAAAATCACGGTTAAGTCTCATCGTGCTCAGTCTCCTTGTTGCACTAGGAAAAGTGACCCATTGCCAGATTCCAACCTGGGGGTTCTCAGTGCCTGGATTTAGGATCCAATTTGTCCTGCTGGAAATATGAGCAATGGATCTTACACGTTAGGGAACCCCAAGATTCAGAGAAAGATTTTTATCCTAAATGAGAAATAAGACAATCAACCACTGACAATACAAGTGACTTTTGATACAAACATCCATTTTACCCCCAGCCTGCAGGCATTTTCCCCCAGCCACGTGCCTTTGCCTTGGCAAGCACGGTCAGCAGCTGCGGGCAGGACCACCTCACCACTCTGGGGCCTTCTCCTGCTCCTCTTCCTCTCAGCACCTCAGGGTGGCAAGGGCAAAGGTGCCCACTGAGCCCACCCTGTGTGCCAGGGCTGCCTGTCCCCACAGTGGCAGCTCCATCCCATGGCACCCGTGTAAACACCGCACGCGCTGCTCCAAACCACCCTCAAAAAGCCGAGAGCAATTACTTAATTGCTTTGATCTGTGCTCTGGTGAGATCCATGGAGCGTAATTATATTCTTGCTTTAAAAAGAATGAAGAAGAAAAAAAAGGCTTTATTTTGATGTTTTAGTGTTTGCTTCTCAGCAATATGCGCTTAAAGGGAACTACAGTAATTTATCCTTCCAGTGTCTGTTTTCTACATCTGAAAAAAAAAAAAAAGGCATAGCTGCTGTACATTTGCATCTCAATTTTAGCTCGAGCAGCTCGACAAGGATTCAGTGAAATGAATCGGCGCAGTTTGTGAAGAAAGCAGACGAAGTAAATAAAACCTCCAGGGATGCTGACAAAAAGGGGTATTAAAATCAAGATCTGCTCTTTCACAATGAAAGAAATCCAGCACTTGGAGTATGATCTAAAGTTCGCTGAAGTCCTTCCATCAGCTCCAGCAGGCTTTGGACGGCACCCAGAAGGTCTGGCCATCGATCGCGGCCCCTGCGGCCCAGCTCACTCCGAGATCTGAGACCGGCCGTGGAGAGGGGAGGGGGCAGAGCACAAGCCCCTGCCCCACGGTTTGGGGCAAAGGGGTCGAAAGAGCAGCAGCGGGGCCGGCTGCCAGTGCCTGGACAGCCCCGCAGCCTCCCCAGGGACAGCGGGAGGGAGGCTGCAGGTACACTGATGGGTGTCTAGGGACCAGCCAAGCTCCCGCCCAGCCCCGAGGTTTTATACAGAGCAGCTCCTCTCCTTCGAAGCCTCATCTGAGCATGTGAAAAATGCCTTCAGTTCCAATTCACTCAGGAAAAGGTGAAAAATATTGGCCAGCTGTATGTTTTTATGGCAAAGTTATGAGCACTAATCTTTGAGAGCTGAAAAATATGCACCACTTCTGCATAACAATTAACTTTTATGTTTTTCGAGAGGGCTGCTCCCCTTACTACCTCCTCACTCCAGGCCAGATTCTCTCCTGGTCTCAACCACTGCAGCTCTGCTGCCTCCAGCCACGCTGAGGCAATTTCCCCAAACGGAGGCTTTTACCCTTTGTTTTAACCCTGCCTTTGTCTGAAGGTCACGCAGGCTCCGAGGGAGACGTTTCAAAAGCGTGGAGGACTTGGCCGACTCTAATCCCCGGCTTGCAGGGCGGCAGAGGCAGCTAATGCAGCGCGCTTTCAGAACCCTTCCCCGAGCTCAGCCCGTCTCAAAGTGCCGCACGTTGGAGAGGCTAAAAGCAGAGGTGGGGCTGATCCGGCTGCCGCCGTGGGAGCTGCACAGACCAGTTTAATTAGCGAGACTGAGCTGAGATGGAAAGCTTTCATCTTTCGATACAGCAGAGAGGACACAGAAGAGGCAAATGATTTAAAAGGTGCCCGTTGCCCTGGGCTGGCTTTCAGTGGGCACCGTTCCCTTTTGTTACTCAGTTCCTTTTGGTCTGGTGAATTCAGTCACTCACAATGGTTTGCTTATTTTATTTGAAAGAGTGGGAGGAAAAACTACTCCTATACACAAGTCTGTGGTCAGGTTAGATCAGATGGAGCTGCAGCTACCAGACTCTCCGCTGCTTTTTCCATCAAGGCTGCCCAGAATTGCCATCTCGGGGACAGCACAGCCAGCAAGCGACAGCCATGGTCAGCAGAAGGCTCAGTGGGAAAAAGTCATCACCACAGGCTTTGTTCCAGGGAAGAGCAGCAGCAGATGCCCTTTTAGAAGTCCCCATTGACCACCAGTGTATCTAGGTCCCCCAGGGCATCGCTCCAGCACGGAGTGCCCATATAGCCACGGGCACAGTGCTCCTGTCCCGGCTGGCTTTACGGGTTCAGGCTCTCCAGCCAGCAGACTAAAACAAACAGGCAAGAGACGGGTACCAACCCAGCCTCGCCATCCTCTGAGTCGCACTAAAAACCTTCAGCACCATTGCAAACATCTCAGCCCTGACTGCACTGCATCGCTTAGCGTGCAATGCACGTCGGGAAGAATCCAACAGAAAATTTTGCCATGTTTTGAACAGAAAGATGAAACAATCCAAGTATTTAGCTTTATGAAGAAAAGGTTTGCATAGAAAAAAAACCCCAAATATCTGTTTTTCCTTGGAAGCGTCCTAGGACAGTTGTTTCTGCAGAGCAAGATGAGGCAAGTGACAAACGAAGCTTGAAAGGATTCCTCTCAGAGAGCACCGGTGTGGCCATTTTGATCCCAGGCACAAGGAAGGGAAGGCCTTGGGCACAGGATTTGCCATGAAATATCTCAGGAGTACTCTGAGCTAGAAATGAATACACAAGCTTCCCTCCAGCAACAGATTGCTTTCTAATGCACAGAATGCAAATGCAGATGCTGTTCCTGGCACTTAACCAAACTCTTGCACAACACATTCGTTTCTAGAGTAGCAGCATCTAATACGGCAGCGAGAAAGGGGAAAAATTATACCTGACACCCACCTGAATTTGCTGCAGTAGTTCTGCGTGCGAGACCAAGAAGACCCTAACCTGAAGACAAACCCAACCCCGCAGAGACCTCAGGCTGCCCATCCTGGCAAATAACGGGTAAGGAGGAACCGTATCAAAGGTTCCCAGCACTATGGCCATCTTAGGGGCCGTTTTGCGTACCGAGGTGACCGAGCGCTGCCAGCAGCCCAGCTGGATAGACCAGGGTTAAAAGCCATGCCGTCAAAGCCAGGGGCTCAGGGCCTCTTGCTTCCAAACAGTTTGGCTCAGGATCAACAGAGACACAATTAATCTGCATTAACAACAGCGGAGGCTCTTCCCTGCGATTGGGCTCTGATGTAGGTCGCAAACACACACGTGGGTCGGCGGGGTCGAGCACGGTGGCCGGGTCACAGCCCCTCGCTCTGCTGCCAGCCCCTGCCCAGAGCCCTCCCGCCCCGGGAACGCTGCCTGCTGCCCAGTGAACCTACATTGCCTTACATTTCAAACCAGTTCAGCGTGGGGGGTTTTCAAGGCAAGGGTCTCCTCCGTTAAGCTGCCCCGAGCACCTCTCCCCCCTTGAAAGGAGCCCGTCTCCCCCCAGCCTGCAGCCAGCCATCTCCAGCCCTCGGAACTCTCCCTCTAAGTGGATGTTGAAACACCAGGGACTCCTGACTTGCTATCACCTCACACAAATTGCATCTTATGAAAGAAGCACTGAAGTACATAATACAATTACTCAAAGAACAATTTGCTGGTGCCAGAGACAGTATTTTACATATGCCACTGAATTTACCGTTTAAGACTAAATACTGTCAACCAGCACCACTCTGATACACTTTCCTCCTTTGGGATTTTTCTTCCTTCCTCCCTCCTACTTCTTTTAGCCCCTGAGTCACACACTAATGTATAGCTGGAATTAATGACAGGCTCCTAGAGAGAGGAATGTCCAAACAGGAGCCCTGGCAGCAGTCACAGCCCCACCAGAACCAGCTCATGCTCCCCAGTACAGGCTGGAGAGGAAGGTACAGCGTAGCCCATACGCTGGATTTCACCGTCTCTCCCACCTTTAAGAAACCTAGAGCAGTAATATATAAAACAATTAGTTCACTATACATATATATAAAATACTTCACTGTGAGGGTGGTGAGACCCTGGCACAGGCTGCCCAGGGAAGCTGGGGATGCTCCATCCCTGGGAGTGTTCAAGGGCAGGTTGGACGGGGCTCTGAGCGACCTGCTCTAGTGGGAGGTGTCCCTGCCCATGGCAGGGGGTTCGTTAAGGTCCCTTCCAACCCAACCCAACTCATTCTTTAATTCTAGGATTACAGCTGGTGGCCGTATGCTGCTCGGTGTAACCGCAGCTCTTGTACGGTTCAGGACAGGCAACCTCACCTTCTACAGTTTATCCGCTGGCTCATTAGAAACATAATGTCTAGATTTTTATCTATTTATTCACATTTATATACACACAATAACCTTATTTACCCAGAGAGGATGCTGTGTAGACCAGTAAGCAAATATTTGATGAGCGTTATCTAAACCTTAAATGTTATTACTAATAAAAATGTCAGCTTGAAAATCAATTAACTCCCATGAAACCAGCTTCTCAGCAGAGATGAATTGGTTTATTTCTGTGAAGTCAATGAAGTTAAACTAATTTACACAGCTGCTAATGCCATCCAGATTTCTGAACAATAATAAATAGTTTGCTCTTTCTTCTATTTAAACAAAAATGCATTACTTGTCTAAAAAGAATAAAAGCTTTGCTGTAAGGGCTACTGAGCTTTTTGCCTAAAAGAGATCCTGCCTTTTTCTTTTTTTTTAAGCCAACAAGCCAAAACTCTTTCCTGAATTCTTTGCCTTCCATATTATCAACGACACTTGACACAACCTCAATGAAATCAATGACAAAAACACGAAAACGCATCCTGCTTTGCTCTCTGATGGATTTTCCTTTGTTCTCAGAAATTCCCACATTATGACTTCGGAGTTCCAGTATTATCTCTGTGTCTCGGGGAGAGGGATTCTGCCTGGCACCCCGCAGAGAAAGCTGCGCTGTGGGCACCACACATGGAGCGGCCCCAGGTCCCCTGGAGCAGGCTGCCCCAGGGGGATGCTACCTTTATTTTCTTCTCAGGAAGCCTTTTCACAGTGAATGAAAAAACATTCACTTTTTGTCCACAAAGCTGTGGACTCAGGGCCGGGAGCAGCAGCCAGAGGAGCCTCCTGAGCAAGGATCAGGCTGAGCTATGTGGCACGGCCAAGGGAGCCAGGCAGGCTTCTGCAAGGGAAGAGCCTGGCAAAGACGAGTTCATGTCACTAATTAATTCCAACTAAACCTCCCAGATTTTACGGCCCTGCAAGGTCTACCACACAAGTACTTCATGCCTATGTTACTAGCCTGAATTGCAAACACTGACATGGTGATTTAAGGGGACAGCAGCTACATGCTACACTGCTCGTGATGAACGAGCGCACATCCAGCAGAAGACATTCATTGGAGGAACACAGCAGAGCCTGGGCAGGCAAGTTTGCTGCTGCTGTTTGTCCATCCTGGCAGGTGGGCTGAGTTCTCACGTCCCAGTTGGTTCCAGGCTCAGGGCTGGTTTGTCCAGAACTGTTGGCAGAGCAGAAGGTGATGCTGCCCAACAGCAACACCCACTTATCCTCGTGGGGCACAAAACCAACCCCATCGGCGTGACGCCGAACTCGACACCTGTATTTACCCAATTCTCCCTTTCCTGACAACATATTTCCTTTCCATTTTCGGTATGTTATAGAAATGTCAATGTACTGTACCATAAATATTTAATTACAGGTAGCTAATGCAAACACTGAAGTTAAACATCTCGAGGTGGCACGCACAAATATAGCAAGGAATGTTTTCACATAGAAGTGAAAAAATAAGACAGCGTATACCCTGGGCAAAACATTTAATGCCTTAACTAAATTCATTCAGGTTAATTAAATCCTTCTCAAACAATTATTTGTTTCCTGTTTGCTACAGAACACGTTGCAAAGCGCTTCCCCCACTGCTGTGCGTTCAGCGATTACGTATACATTCGATAATTGTTTTGTCTCATGTCAGGTTTTGTTTCATCTTTCTGAACCCCTGCAAAATACAGGAGGGAGAACTGAAGTGTTCCCGTATATATTTTTCAGATGCTGAGATACTGATCTTGGTTTAAAAGAGCGCAAGTACAAAATGCTGAGTTCAGTGAGAGGCCAGAGCCCTTTTCCAAGCACAGCTGCCCTTTCCCCGTGGGACCCGTGGGCACTGGGCATCGCTGCAGCCAGGAGCGGGCACTGGCTGTAGAGGTGGCATTTTATGATTCATGCATTTGGGCAAGTTGGCAAACAAGGCATTTAGATGTATGAAACCGGTATATAAAATTCTGTCTTGCAGCACATGGAAGAGCCTCTAACAGGAACTACTCCCTGTGAGTAGCCAACTCCAGTTACCTATGGGAAAGACAACAACTTGTATCTGCCCCCAAAGTCCCCAAAGCTCCAGACAAGGTGTCACCAGTACTTCTGCTCCAGAGCCCCTGTATTTCTTTCTCCCCACCATGAACAGAGCTTCTACTCCTCCAACATGTTTTACTCACAATGGCATTTTCCTTACAATCTAAATTTATCCCAACAGTTATGGAAATCCAGTTGCAGTGTTTACTAAATAGAAGATCCATGAAGAAACTAAATATAAACAACAGTGATGGTGACTTACCTATTTTTTTAACCAGAACCTTTTAAAATTCAGAAATCTGGTTATGAGCATAAAATGTGGAGAATAAAGCAGTTTGGGCAACTGTTCTTTGCTTCACTTGACAACCAAAAACGCCATTAGAAAATCCGTATCAAGATATTATCACGAGAACAACCTCATGATGCTTATCGGGACAAACCCAATTCCCTCTCTCATCAGGAACCTGCTTGTGAAGATCACCAGGGGGGAAGAAGACTGAAGAAGAAGGGTGGAGAGCCTGGCCTGGCAGGAGGGCTATCCCCCGGGGAACCCTCCCCGGCACGGTGGGTCGCGTCCTACGCACGCAGCCCAGACGTCTTCTGCGAGCCCCGCTGACTTCAGCGCTCTTCTGATAAAGCCCTGGCTGGAAACAGGAATTAAGGCCAGGCCCACTGGTTTATAGCAAAGCATAAAGTTTTAGTGAAACAGCGTCGGGGCCAGGAGGGAGCCTCGGGTCTGCTGCTGCGTCCCTTCCACACCCAGCCCGAGCGAACGTGAAAGGTTCTTTAGCGAATTGTTAGCAGAGACATAAGAAACTGGGGGGGGTTATTCCACAGTGAGGACGCTCAGAATGGGTCTCATTGTGGGAAAGGGTAATTAGGCACTTGCAATGAAGTCATGAGGGGGGTTTCATCGCACCTCTACATCACATACGCTCATCACACCTACACATCACCTGCACTCGGGCAACGGGAGCTTTAAACAGAGGTTGAACTCTTCCGTGGGCTACAGCACAAGTCAGTAACAGCTCGTAAGATGAGGGGCTGCATGCTATGATAGTAGTTTAAAGATCACAAGTAATATGAAGCAATTATCGACACACAGAGAACCAGAATAATTAGCACATCATTACTAATAAAACAGGGTCATCAAATAAAAGATACAAGATAATTGTATTACATAACCGTGCAGTTGAAAAGGCACAGAAAATACGTGGAAAAATGAGTTAAGACCCAGAAATGATTAGACTGATTGGAACGACGATGATGTAATTGCAGTAAAACAAAGCAAATGTCACCGTCCTTCCTCGGAGGCAGCAGGAAAGTCACCGTCTGTAATTGGACTCTGTGTTAGGGAAGACGTGGCCTGTGATCTCCAGCAGCCCCACCCCGGCACGACCCGCTGCTCGCAGATCCCAGCGCGGTGCAGCGAACGCACACGGAAAATGAATTGATAAAGAAATTAATAATTACCCGTTTCTAAGCAAATTCCCTGAACGTGCAATTATTTCACCCTGAAATGCCGCTGAGCAATCAAAGGCAAGCCGGAGAACAAAGCAGTTAGCGAAAATTGTGTAATCAAATAATTCTTTCTACTGTAATTGGCACTGCGAAACCCCTCGAACGCAGGACTAGATAGGCAGAGAGGAGCTCCGGTGTTCGAGGCCAGCAGAGACACGAGCCCGGCTGCAGCCACACGCACCAGGGCCACTTGCCCCTGCTCTCCTGCATTTGTTCCTCCGCACAGACTTGTGCCCACATCCCATTTGTTTTTCTCATTAGGGAGCAGCGAAGGGGAGCTGGGCTGATATCAGCTGTCGGCACCGCAACAGCGCGCAGGAGAGATTGCTGCCGTCTTCGGATATGCTTCACTGGAGCTTCTTCAGAAAGGAAACTCCACCAAACAAGAAGATAAATCACTCCCGAGTGCGGGCAGCAGGAGTGACGGGTGGATGGGCTTTCCCTGCATCCCTCGCAGGCTGCACCCGCCCGGCTGGAACGGACTGCCTGGGGAGCTGGGGGAGTTGCGGTCCCTGGAGGTGTTCAAAGCTGCCTAGATATGGTGCTTATGGATACGGTGTAGCAGTGGCCCTGGTAGAGTTAGATCATGGTTGGACTCGATGATCTTAAAGGTCTTTTCCAACCACAGCAACTCTGTGATTCCATGAAGTCAGTTCCTGGGGAGCAGGTGGGTGCTGCTGGGTGGGGGGCAGCTTGATAAGCTCGCCGTGACTGCGAGGCATGGTCCCTAGCTCCTGCCTGCTCTCCTCAGGACATCCTCCCTGGGTCAGCACACCCCAGCTCAAAGCTGGCTCTGCACCCAGCCCCGCTGCCCATGATGGAACAAGCCAAGGGTCTGCATCCGAAGGTGTCCAGCAACCATGGAAGTTCATCTCAAGCCTCAAGCTTTGCTCCCTTCTGCGATGGACGAAAAGCACAGGCTGAGCTCAGAAACATCCAGAGAGGCTGCACACAGCGACGCTGCTCAGGGGATCATCCCAAAGGCAAAACACAGAGAGGAGCAGGACAAACACATGGTACCCTGCCCTGGGAGCTGCCCCCAGCCCAGCCTGACAGCCAGAGCTCAAGGGCCTGGCCAAATTCCTCCAAAATCAACGTCTCCCCACTGATTGAGTGAATGGTGAATTCAGACCCTAAAACTGCACCTCAAACAACTTGGAGAATCCAAACCAATAAATATTTACCAACGTGCCTTCAACGACCACAAAACCAAAACCTAAAACCCTACTGCTCCAGCTCTCCAGGCACAGCAGGAGCACAGCCTGGCCATGCTGGCTGTCCTTGAAACAAACAAACAAACAAAAACCAGAGAAGAATTTGCTCAGTGCACGGGTTTGTATCCGCTGAGCACCCAGACCTCCCCCTTACAGCCGTTATCGCACTGCCTTCTGCTGCCTCCTGCCCGGGCGAGGGCTCGTGCAGAACTCTCCACTCCCAAGCAGGTCCATCGCCACGCCGGCAGGGCTCTCAGCACCACCTCCCCTTTCCCCTTCCTTCGCCGCCATTCTCAGCGCTCGACTACTTGCAAACGGGCCGTCTGGGTTTCACTCCACAGACCTTGGAGCAAAAGCAGAGCGGGAGCCTGGAGGCCCTGGGCAGTGCTGCTGGGGAGCCTGCAAGAGAGCACGCTGCTGGCAGCGGTGTCTGCTCACCCCACACGCGGCTTTGAAAGTACTCCTGATGTTACCTGTGCCAGCGCAAACCCCTGATGTTACCTGTGCCAGCACAAACCCCTGATGTTACCTGTGCCAGCACAAACCCGCAGCGACATTTGGATGCCTGTCTGCGATAGAGCAGGTGGGTGGATGAAAGCCGTGAATGAATGAACGCCAACCACAAACACCGCGGCCCTTCCTATAAAGCAGCTTCTGACTTTGTTGGCTTCTAGAGCCCCCTGTGCATCTCCTCTTTCCCCCTGGCTCCCGAGGCACCCTCCAGGTGAGAGGGTTCTCCTTGCTGGCAGGATGCTCCCAGCAGCATGCCCAGCCTCGGGTGCTGTTCACCAGCCCCCAGGGACCCCAGACCCTCTCACGTGGGTTGGGTTCTGTCCACAGTAAAGGGAGATAACGTGGAGCCAGCAGACACAGACCAGGGAAGGGTTGAAACGTGTT
Organism: Todiramphus chloris collaris; assembly: GCA_025345505.1. Lineage (NCBI taxonomy): Eukaryota > Metazoa > Chordata > Aves > Coraciiformes > Alcedinidae > Todiramphus > Todiramphus chloris. The sequence goes on along the minus strand of JANVCC010000135.1, from coordinate 4,283,157 downwards.
GAGGGTACTACAAATCCCCTGATACTTTACTAGCAAAAGCACTCGGGGGGGGAACCGGAGGTGCGTTAGTGGTGAAGATCACCTGCTCGGGGGGATCCGCTGCCTCCCAATCACACGGCTGTTAGAAAGCAGCCATTGTATTTGGCCTGTGGAAGTTCCTGCTGCCCCCCAGGTCCTCCATCCTCTCTTCTTTCCCTAAAATCAGCCTCCCCCCTGCCCCCCCTTGAGCAGGAAGGTATTAGCACCCATAAAAACGGAAATACTGAAAGGCTGGTGGAAACTGGGAGATGTACAACTGCAGACAGGCTGGAGATGTCTCCATGCACAGCACTGCAGCGTTCAAAACACCTCGTCCAGGAGTCAGATAAATGGCAGGCTGAAAGATGATCGCAGGGAAATGACATTAGGGAGGAAAGGCAGCCAGCAGAGATGGCACTGGCAGCCTTCTGGCACAGTGTTCCTGGGAACAGCGGGGAATAATGCAACCCTTGTCCCGCAGCAACCGACCCCGAGCAGCAGAGCCGGGAAGCCCATTACATGCCCATACATCCCATCATCCTGGGGTGAATTACACTTGACAGAGAGCATTTCTACAGCTCTGTGGCTTCCTTCAGCCCTCACACACACATCCATAACCTGCAGTGTTTCCCACGGGTGATATATTACATGCATCATTCACGCTCAGCACGTGTATCGCACCGATTTCCATGAGCAGGGACAAGAATGAAATCACCTCATTTAAACAGAAAATACAGGTTTTAAAAAAAAAAGTTCTCACTTTAGGGCTAGATCATCACTGCTGTGTGAACAGAGAGGTTGTGCATGCAGTGGTGGCAGCCACAAACACCACTGCCTGTTGCAATGGGCTCGTCTGCCTGATGGGGCATCTCCAGGCACGGCAGCATCACGGCCAGGATGCCAAGGACCAGTGGTGGGCTCAGGACCCGCAGGGACCCCGGACCACAGCAGGCACACGTGCGAGCATCGCGCTGTGCACAGTACCCAGCTCAGGGCAGAGCCAGCTTCCTGTGCACGGGTCCGCAGATGAAGTCATCCCTTTGAAAGCATTAGTGTAATTTGTCCAGAATCTGCTTCTAAATCTTGAAATGCAATTACTGCCGTCTGCCAGCTCAGCCCCACTTAAAGCCACGGGCTCTCCCCAGGGCCCAGTGCAACATCCTACCACCAGAATCGCTCTTTGCACGGATGCACTCAGGGCTCAGAAACTCCGCACTCTCTTGTTCCACAGATTTTCTGTTCCGCTCTTTCTCCTCTTACGTTACACCCGCATTTGCACAGGTCTCTCTGCTGGGTACCTCAGTTATCCTGGATCATTTGTTCTGAACTGTATCAACAGACAAGTGCTAAAATAATGTATTTTACACCACCACTACTACCCTGTTCCAGAGGAATTTATTCACGAGGATATTATGCTGTCATTCCAGTTATTGAATCCCTCAATTTTAAACCGTATCAGGTTTAAACCTGGTCTAGAACCCAGGTCTAGAAAACTATTGCCATTCGGGGAGGCGAGCGGAGGGCAGTGCACGCTGCCCACCCTCTGCAGCAGCGCAAGATGCTCCATCTGAAAGGGCTGAAGCGACAGCTTTGGGGGACCAAGGGCAGTGCCCACGCAGCGAAACCGGAGGTGGCTGCACGGACCAAAGCGGTGTGTGCCTCACAAGCCTGCAGCAACGGCACGGTACCGCTCTGTGCCGTGGGAGAGCCGGCTGCCGGAGACTCCCTGGCACCGCGTTTCCAGGGCTCCTGGCACGGGGACGGCAGGATCTGCGGCCAGGATTGAAGGTACTGAAAAGCTCCTGCAAAGGAGGGGAGCGAAGGGCTGGGTGTGTTCATGCAAAGAGAAAGCCAAAAATTTAAGGGGCCTTAAATGAGGGGCTGATGCCCTCACAGTTTTATCAAGCGCAGGGTCTGCTGGGCTGCTCGTGGCCTTCCCAGAATAACAGCCAGCAGGCACGGGTTTGTTTTCAGATTTGTCTGTCCTGAACATTTGCAAATAAAAACAGGAGTGAAAGGGAAGATAGTTCCCTGGCTGTTAAACAGAGGACATATTCACCTTGATCATATTGACCTGGACTCTTCCGAGGTGCCATTTCTGAGCCGAGGTGAAACGTAACACTCACAATCTCTCTTGCCCCAGCCCAGGCAAGACACGGTGCAGTCACTCCTGCCCCCACCACAGCGCCTGAGCCGCGGGGAAACGAGGCTCCCCGGGCCGCAGGACAGACATTAGCCCATCCCAGCCAGGATGCTCCAACTGCATCCGGGAGAGCAGCTTCCAGGAGGCCCACGTGCGCACTGCCAGAGCGTTCCAGAGGAGCGAGGGGCACGGCCATGGCAGCCCACGCTGCCCCGTGCCAAACGCAGACCGCAAACAAAGCCAGCTCGGAGCTGCTGGAGAGCACAACCCCGTGACAGCCCCTGGAAAGCCTGGTTACACAAAGTGTGAGGTGTTATTAAAACCATTCTAGCACTGCGCATTTTCTGCAGTCAAAATCAAATTATCGAGACATTTCACAGACGGACGTTGCACGTTTCCCACCAGCCTTTATCGCGTGGAAAGCCCTTCCCGCAGAGGGAGGCGACACGCTGGGACTTCAGAGCCCAGCCTCTCAGCACAGGGAGGTCCCCACGGGAGCCTGCGCCCCCCTGCCTTGCTGGGGACAGAGCCTGGGGAGCAAAGGGACTGAAAAATAAACCCAGAGAGCCCAGGGGCCGATGAAACGCACGTGCATCAACTCTTGGCGACGGCCCTTAACCCGCGCGGCTGCTGCGGCCCCAGGAAAGCACAGCAGCAGGAGCTCCTCCAGCCAGGAGATTCCCTCGCAGCAGCCAACCCCCTGCACGCTCACGTTCCCACCGGTGGGGAACGGCGGCAGAGCCAGCACCGGTGGCAGAGCCAGCACCGGTGACTGACCTGGCGCTAGGCGCGGAGCTGCGGGAGCCACGGCGAAGGGCAGGGGCACACGGAGCGCAACGGGAAGGTGCAGGCAGCTGTCAGTGCTACCAACAGAAAGGCAATTGCTGTTTAAAAATGAATCCTTTTTTTTGTTACCCTGCTGTTAGTCCCTTTTTAATGTCAGAGCAAGCAAGCGAGATTGCTGAGCCACGTTCACCCACCAGGGAAGACGCCGCGGGGCTCCCAGCTCCAGCTCTGCTCCTCCACCCAGCCCAGCGGGCCCCGCATCCCGCGGCAAGTCAGTGGCCAGGCTAAAGACCCCCCAAAGTCCTGTGTCACCTCATTCGTTTTCAGCATTTCCCAACACAGCTCCACTTCTCCATTGCCACCAGCTGGACACGCATCGTCCAAGGGACAACATCGCCGCCACCCCACACACCTTTTGACGGCTTCTCTGTTGTCCTTGTTTTCTCCAAGGCCATTAAAACCACGGCTTACAGATGTTGTCTCAGTGGGGAGGGGGCCCTTCTTTCGCTTCCACCCTGAACTGCAGCCTCCAGGATGCCTCTCTTAAGGCTCCTCAGAAATTGTGCGTGTATGGAGGGCGTCATCTTCATATTTATCCCATGCAAATCAAAGGATATCTAAGCTTTGGCATCTTTACCTAATCACACGTTCAGAGACTAGCATCCAAAAAAAAGATAATTAAAGGGATGTACTTCATGCAGCAGAGAAGGCTGACAGAATGAGAAGAGGTGCCAGGAAACACAGGAGGAGGTCACAGGTGAACTGGATGGCTAAGGAGACTGGGAAGGAGAAGAAAGGAAAACGGAGGCTGGAAAAAAAGATGCACGAAGGAGGGCTGTTTCCTGTGAAAAGTAAAATAAATAAACAAATGAATAAAACCCAAAGATCATTTCTAATGGTGACTGGTTTTGGACTGGTGCTGTAAACAAGCTCATAAACACACCAGATGCCTTCTTTTCAGCTGTCCCCTCTCATTAGGAAGCTGCAGCCCCCTGGGAACAGCACCGCCAGAAGTAAATGATGAGAGAACATATTGCCTGGTGCCAGCACTCACCTTCTTCCAAGATGGAAACAAGCACGGACATTTTGATTGTTAGGGTGAGAAAACTGCTAATGATGTGTTGATGAACATGAAGTTAATTTTCCAATACATTTCCTACAAACTGTTTCTTTAGGAATCCTCCTCAGAGCCCAGCAAGCCACTTTACAGAGCTACTGTGAAATAGCGACGGCTGCTCCGGGGTCTGGCTGAAGGCAGAAATGCCTTTTCTAGCCCAGTAAGGAGGGGAGGGGAGGGGAAAGCAGGGCAGACTGAACTGGTCACTGCTGGTTGTTGTTGGGTTCTCCCTCCCCCAGAAATCTCCAACAAAGCAGTTTCCTAAGCTGGGGAAGAGGGGAGTGTAAATTCAGTAGCAAAGCTGGAATATTCTCCACTGCACCGTAGGGGAAACCAAGAGCAAGTCACCTGGGAGGTGGGAACAGACACGTTCAGAGGTGACTTTGGGAGCAGAAAGATCACAGAAAGAGGAAAACAAAACAAAACAAAAAAAGAGAGAGAACAACAGGGTGTACAGCACGCAGTGTCCCAGGAGACCAGCCTCTGCTTGGCTTGCAGGGACCCTTCCCAGCAGCAGAGCTCACCGCCTTCAATTGCAGTTTTCCTTTACGTGTTTAAAAGATCTAGGAAAAAAAATGCTGCATGAAGTAGCTGGAGGGCTGTGCTCGGGTGCCTGGAGCGAAGGGGCCGCTCTCCCTGGGTGACCATGGACAACCTCCCTCCCCCCAGGGAAGGCAGAAGGGCTGAAAGCCCCCGGCACTGCCACGGCCCCGTCTGCAAGCGCTGCTGGAGCGAACACGGTGACAACTGCTGGAGCAGCACTTCAGAAAGGCACGGAAGAGACTCAGTCTGAGAGGGTGAGAAATCGCATTAGCAGCCCATAAAGCAGCGTGTGACCGTCTCCGTGACGGAGCCTCCTGGGCGTGCAGGGTTTGCCCATCACCTCCTGCACCTGAGCTGGGGGCACAGGTGGTGGGCGACGCTCACGGAGAGGGTGCTGAGCTGTTCCAGGGCCAGCATCCCAGACGGGACATTTGCTAGGAATTGCTATGAACTCCCGATACCATCGAAAGGCACTGCCAGTGTTGGCACAGAATACGGGGGGGTGAGCGGGGAGAGCAAAGTTGGACGATGTGCAAAGCCAAAGTTCTCCACGCAGACCCAAGCACGCGGGGAAGACGGGTACTTTGCATTTCTGCCTCTGAACGAGAAAGCACCAACTTGGCAGCAAATCCCACAGACAAATAGCTGAAGAGTAACGCAGTTTTCCAATAGAATTTGTACTGTATGCTGCAGCTAACGCGTATTATGTTGAGGAATTGCCGATTCCCTGATTTTCCAGGCTTCTTAAACCCATAATAAAGAGCACATGTCAGGGATTTCATTGCCTGCAGTCAGTGGCAGAAGCTATTCTTCCTCACTGGCTAAGAAGGTAAAAACCATAGTTACGCACTCCTGCAGTATATGTCACTGGAAAATACAGATCTTTGCTGTAAATGAAGGCCCACGGAGCAGTACATCAACTCCAAACCTAGCAGCGCGAAGAAAATGGCTCGATCCATCACATTACAGGAGGAGGTTAGTGGTGTTGGTCTCCTCAGCCCAGCTGGGGAGGGAGGGATCCGTCCCCGGAGGAAGGGAAGGACCTGTCCCCATCACTCCCCCTCTCCTGCAGGAGAAGATGCACATTTCCCCGCAAGGGTGAGATGCAGCAGAAATTGGTTCCTGGCTCCTTCCCATCAGAGCCACAAAAGCAGGCAGGAGACAGGTCTGGCCATGCTCACCTTGCCATCGGCACCAATGCCAAACGAGCCTAAGGCAGACAGCAGCCCCACCACCATGCCCCTCCTGCTCCACCTATGCCAGGGTCAATCTGCTCCCACACAGCCGAGGTCACTGCGGGTTCACACGTGAGAAACTCCAGCTTTCTCTTTACGCACCATAACTGTTTTCCCTTCTCCCGAGGCTCCCAGCCACTTACACATAGCAATCATTTTCTGTCATTTACAGTTGCTGATCTGATTTTCAATTTTCTCTAGCACAGAAATATTTGCAGTAAAGGGTGGGGCAGAGACAAGTAACCCGTGAACACCATGAGCTGAAACGCTTCCCATTCTTTCTCTTTTTCACACGCTGATAGATACCAGCTACAGTACATTTTGTCCTGGTGTATGACTCAGAATTACTTGGGCATGACATTTATTTTCATGTAACACAAACACGCTATGGAGGAGGGGGGAACAGCCAGATTAATTTTGTACTTTGGATTCAGTTTTACTTAGAAGATTATCTGTCCAATACCATCATCCTGCTCTTTAAAAAATAATTGTACTTGAAGTATCAGAAAAAACGACTTTTTCCTTTAAAATTAAAATTCACTGATGGTACATACTCAGCAGGAAAATAACTTGGGTTTGCTCATCATCATCAAGGAGCATTTGAGCGACAGAGTTAAGTTAAAGAGCCCTGATTAGCACACGAAATAACATAAAAGATCCAAACAAAGGCAGAGCTTCAGATCCCTCAAATACAAATACCCCAAATAAATAAAACTTTAGCCTTGGCAAAGCTTGTTTGTGAGACATCCACCTCACGGGAGAAAAGCATACCCCTTTCCTCTGGGGAAGCTTCGCTCAGCATCAGGCACAGATAAAAGCTGACACGAGCAGTTGAGAGGAGCGATCCTGCACTTTCCTCTCCCCCTTCCGCCTGTCTAAAGATGAGTAACGCAAATAATTCCAACTATTTGTGAATAAACAGCTCAAGAGTCACCACACTTGTTCCTTCTGGTGACACGTGGGACCCTTCACGTGCAATGATCGGCGCTGCTGCAAACATCTGTGAAACTCCCATGGTGAGCAGATCCACGCTGAAAGTCGGCTCATCTTCCATCTCCTTCTGCCACCCACACTTTGTGCATCTGGTGTGGGAACGCGCTGCCTCCAGCCCAGGAGCTGGCCAAACACCACATGAGAAGTCACAGCACCCAGGGAATGAACCGTTCCTGGAGCAGGACCGTGCCCAGCAGAGCCAGGCTCAAACCCCCCAGCAGCCGTTAATAACGGAGAGTCTTCCGCAGCCCAAGAGCAAGGAGTTTATAAGGCAAAGGTCTCACCCCTGGGCTTTGTCAGCTGCTGCTGCACACAGAGCCACAGAAGGGTTTCTATTTACACCTTCAGGCTGACTGCTCACACGCTCTAAGTGTTCTGCTTTTCCTTCCACCGTGTTGCTTCTTTTCCTCAAGGTGTAAGAGCCCCGTTTGGCAGCAGGCTGGCAGAGTCTGCCAGCGAGCAGCAGCAGGTCTCTCCCCGACCTCCCTCTGCAGCGAGCTCCGGGGAGCACGGGGGCAAGGACATAGCCCCCTGCCCCGGGGTTACCCACCCCCGGGCCCAGGCACGTGTCTGCTCTGGGGGTTGTCGGGCAGTGTGTACGGCCGTGGCAGCACGGGAACCCGCCTCGGTGCCATGCCAGGGCTGGCTGCAGCTCCTGGGGACGGGGCAAGTGCTGCCTCCCTGGGTGCTCCGCGGACACTCGGAGCACAGCCCCGCTCCATTGCGCTTGCTGTGCTAACCCAGCTAAACCGGGCCAGCCCGGGCACGGCAGCAGTCCCAGCAGGACACGGCCCGGCAAGGGGCTGTCTCACCCTCCTCTGCCCCACGGCACCCGCCAGCCCACACTCCCAGAGCTGCCCCAAGCCCACGCTGCAGGCACTGGTTTTCCCAAATACACTGGTCCTGACTTCCCGGCACGGCTCAGTACCATCAGTGTCCTCCAAACAACATTGGCCTAAAAACAAGACGCAACATCTTCAGGCAAAATTGTCACATTCCAAGTTGACAGTCTAAGGACTGAAAGAAACCAAGAGGAAAAAAAAAAGCAGCAATGTTTCCCCCAGTGCAGTGGACAGCACTTGGCAGTCACGGCACCATCTCCACCCATCTCCTGCTGCTTGAGAAGCCACTCGCTCCCCTTGCTCCAAGTTCCTGAACAGTGAAAGCCAAGCCTAAGGGGAAGCAGCGAAATAAATTCAGAGAGAGGAAGGAAAAGAGAGTGGTGGAAAAGCACCTTTTGCTCCTCTCGAGTCTTTCTGAAGGAACTTCATAAGCACAGTAGAGCAAAAGAAAAAAAAAAAGACCTCATTCAGTTTTAAAGAGATTTAAAGGCTGTTGTTCCTAATGGATTATCATACTTTAAAATAAACCAGATCAGATGTGTTCAGCTGAGCTGCATCCCATAACACCAAGAGCTTTTAGAGCTGGCCTCAGAGCACAGCCATTAAAACTCCATCAAATAATTACCATCTATTTGGCTGGGGGTAGAGCTTTAACCTCAGACTGCATAATTTGGGGGAAAATTCAAAATCTAGCTGGAGCTTCTTACTTATTAAGGGCATTTTAATAGCCTGTTCTGCTGCCTCCCGTGCTCCCGCTTGCATTTCCTGCGTATTGATGAGTTCAAATCGCACGGGCAGAGCTCGAGTGCTCTGCCTTTGCTCCTCGCACGCACATCTGTATGTCGGTGACATCCAGGCTGGACAGAGGGAGGACTTGGTGCCACCAGGGACACTTTGTTATATATTTCAGCCAGGCTTTTTTATTCCCCTAGTCCAGACCCACATCGGGAACTTTGGTCTCACCAAAGAGGAGTCTGACCCCGTGGCATGCCCGCAGCAGGACAGGAGAGCTCAGCGATGCAGGGACACAGCATCTGGCACAGCAACGCACGGGCGATGTGCCCCCTGCTCCTGCCCCCAAGGGCCAGCCCAGCCCCACGCAGGGCTGCCTCCCGTCCACTGCTGGAACGGCACGGGGTTTATGGAGACGTAGAACGTGGTCCCATTTTAATTTCAGCGTGTGGATCAAATAATTGTTTGGATTTTAATATTGAGTCTACGTTTCAGTGATTTGCATTTAAATGTGTTGTCAGAGAACTTCCAGAAATCTTTAATAAGACAACCGATTTGCATTTTAATGTGCACTTAAAGAATTTCAAGAAATCTTTTCATGTGAATAGCGTTATCTGAGTAATGCTCACATTTGAGGGGGAACGAGAGCTGCTGAATTGCTAAGTACAATTCTAACAAAACGACTTTTTTTTTTTAAGACAGCCCAGCCTTGCTGGACTTTGTTTAGAAAAAAAACAACCCAAACAAGACTTACTGAAAAGTGGTTTACAGGAGAGCTGGAAAGGCTGTGGTGAGACCCGGGCCGGTGCAGAGCAGGCTGGAGAGCAAAGCCCCAGTGCTCACGGTGACCGAGGCACCTAGAGCGCCTCGGCAAAGCCCGAGCCCCACAGGCAAAGCCTCACAGAGGGGCCACGAGCTCTGGGGGCTCTTGGCTGGAGCTTGATAAATAATTCAGCTGGCTAATGTCTCACTTGAGCCATCTTGCAAGTTAAGGAACCAGAAGCTTGTCTTCCATGTCAAAAGTGAGGACAGACAGAAGCATGATTTCTTTCCCATGCTCCTCAATAAAATTAATATTTTAACCTCCCTGTCTTTCCCCGTCTCTGTAGAGGACACTGTAGTATTTAAGCTGCACTGCTACATTTCTGCCTTCAGGTTCCAGGGCACCCCTCCTCTCCTGTAATCAATCCAGTGCCCCTTATACCCATCAGATTATTGGGAAAAGGAAGCAGGGAGCAGGGGAGAGTTCCTGAGAATGAGAAGTAGAACAAAGCCTCACAAAACCAAAAACCAGAGACAAGCTAAGCAAAAAAAAAGGGAAAACCCCCCACAAACACCAACCCTCCCCAGTCAAACAGAAGCCCCCAGGGAGGCACAGCGCAGGAGAGGTCTCCTCCCCACCAACCAAGCCTTGCCCGCGGAGGGACAGGGACTCACCGCAGACCACGTCCTGCGGCTGCCCCCGGGCAAGGGGCGCAGCTGGGGGCTGCACAGGGGTTCACTGTCCCCCCCTGACATTCCTCCACACGCCACAGGACACCAGCACACGTCTCCGTGACGTTTATCGGCACCAGCAGCACCGCGGGGAAAGGACGCGTGCTCCCGATACGCAGCTTCAGCCTGCGCCTGTTCCTCGGCAGAGCAAAACTCTAAGCTTCTGTGAAAACAACCTCGCTCTTCCATCCGAAACAGCAGCAAAGGAAAGGCTCCTTTAGCTTGGGCTTTCTTATAAAACCTTTGTACACGGCTACAGATTAGCTTAACAGAAAAGTGGCTTTCTACACTGCTCAGTCTCTGCGTTCTCACTTAAGCACCAAACATATTCAATAAGCAGAATAGCTCAGCTGATCACATTGTTAAGTCATGCATTGAAGTTTAAGCTTTATTAAGTTAGCTTATGTGTTTCTAGAGGATGAGAACAGACACAGGATCCAGTCTCTCCATAAAAAACCCCACAACTCATTAGGTTTATCTTTAAAATAAAACGATGCAAAAAAATCATGCATAAATACTCAAGGAAGCCAAGCAGTCCCTAATCCAGCTCAAGGAAGGCTGGGGTCTTACCTTCACCCAGCACACGGCTCACCAGTGCTCTGCCACCTCCCCAGAGCTCAACCCCACAGAGAAAGGGGCTTGGCTGCAAACTACAGGTGTGCCAAATGGAAAAGGTGGGCTACAGGGGGTAGGAGGGGCTGCTTCCAATGAAGAGATGAAGACAGGCTCATCATTAGCGACAAGTGGAGGGACTTAGAGACCCTCAAGATTCAGATCAGCTCTTTCAGACCCCAGAAGTTACTTGCAGCTAAGGCAATACCAGAGGAGTACAGGAAAGCTCCTACGCCAGTGCAAGGCTGAGGCATTTATCAAAAATAAATGACTTTAGGAAACAAAGAAGCCTATTTTTAGCAGGTGGCTCCTTCCCCGACAACGCTCCGTTCAGTTCACATAACTTCACCCGTGCCCAGTGACTCGGGTTGTCTCGTCGGAGCGCAGACTGGCTCTGAGCTGCCAGGGCAAGGAAGGGAGCTGGGACACAGCCTCCCCTGGCCCTCCCTGGCAGCCCCTGCCTCGCTGACGCACCGAGCGCTCCTGTCCCGCGCACGGCTGGGCTGCCCGGGGGACGCGCAGGTACGGAGACCGAGATTCACTCTGCAACTTTTTCAGAAGTTGAAAAACTGCAATTAGCCAAGTGGAGACACGTGCGAGAAGACAGCGGAATAATTAGGGGGAAGCAAACTGGATACTTCAGAGTTTAAATTACCTAGCACATCATTAGTACGTAAGTAAGAGTAGCTGTTTGTTTATTCTCTGTGGGGTCACCTACTGCTCCCTCTGAACAAAGCTGTCACTGCTTTTAAATGGAATAGGCTTCTGCTGCTGAAACCAATTATTTTCTTACCGGAGATCAGAGCATCAATAAAAATGAACAAATAAGCCAGTTTTTGATCAGCTGAAGTATTGGTTACGTGGGGTTTTTATCCCGCTCTTCCCTGCAATAAACAAACAGTGACACACACATCCACAGGTTTTGTATCATCCTGTCTTTAAACAACAGTCCCTAGCACAAGGAAACCTCTCCTTCTTGTGGAAACTAGCTCTGTATTTCTGGTGAATTTGGGAGGGTCAAATAAATACAGGTGTGGTTTGGCACATTGGGATCACCGTGTGCGATGCTCAAACTTCAGCTATGAAGGCTGGAAATAATGGAAAGGTCTCTGTGAAATCCGTTTAACAACACGAGCAAACGGGCACAGAGATCCTTCCGATGGCACATCACCGAGAGGGTTACACGCTTGTCGTCGGGACCTCGTGGCTGGTACGTGTTGGCTGCACGGGCTGATGAGCAGGGGCTCGTCAGATGGGCTCGGTCGCCTCTGGGGACATATGGGACGTGTCCCTGTCCTGCAGAGGGGATTGTTTTATACCAGGATATATCCAGGTGGACGTGTTCAGAACAGCTCAGTGAAACTGTGACTCCTGTACATCCAAACAGCTTTTGGCAAACTGTGTCTCTATGAATTTGTCAACGCTGCCCTGTCTTGCCGCGGTGGCTGTGTCACCGCACGCCAAGTCAGCCCGGGAGATGACAGGCCAAACCACGGGCGAGCGCTTCAGCGCACACACCCCAGCATCCCCTGGTCTGCATTTGCAAACCGGAGTAGAAGGAAAAGATTTGGATTCAAAATGCAGTGCCTGTAAAGGGCCATAGGCTCCCCTTAGCCCCGGCAGCGATGTGGACCGGCTCCTTGAGAGCCCTGCCCGTGCAAGGCGGGGGGACCGGTGCAGAAATGCACAGCGGAGGTCAGGGGACCCCCCTTTCAGCACAGACATCCCCCCGCCATGGTCCCATGGAGAGGACAGGATGGGAACAGCCTTTCCTGAATGGCTCTTGAAACATCCCTGGCTTAGGTCGTGCATCTTTACACACTTGGAGTCTTGCTTTGCAGTCAGCAAATGGATAACCACGCTCCAGCCATCAAAACTGTCTACATTAGCAGTGAGAAACACAAACAATCAAACACCTAATAACCTTATGCAAAGCCGGTTTAGAAGAAATATGACTTTCCCTAACGAAACATTCTTTAAGGTTTAACTTAATCTGTTCTCTTCAGTTCCTTCATCCTTTGGGAATAAGCACATTAAAGCACTGATGATCTGTACATGCAAGAAAAGGCATTACAATGCCATTATCAATACAAACCCGTTTAAAATGCTTCCAATATTTAGAGAGGAGCTACAGCATGATTGCAAACAAATTCTCTGATCATTTTTGCAAACAGTATTTAATCTGTCCTATAGCCACGGCTCTGTAAAAGCTGCATCTGCAAACAAAAAATACAGTGTGTAACCAAAGTTGTCGCTGCAGCTGAGCAAACACGTTCTAGCTCATATTTTACTTATTAAATTTCGCTTTTTCCATTTTGGAATATATTCAAAATCAGGTCACAGAACTTGCAAACGTCTTCATCACCGACGGTTTTTTTCTGGGTGTCTCTATGCGGTAGAGAGACCTGGCAGAGTCAGATGCAGGAAATTCAAGCACAGGAAAATTTCTCCCTCCCCAAGGTGATGATTCATGTCAGCAAACAGCCCAGTGGCCACTTGGAACATGACACTGCAGCTCAGCTTTGGTTTGGTGGCTGTGTGAGGGGAGCAGATGTGCTGACACCCACTGCAAGCCCAGGTTGACTCCAGCCACCTAGATGTAGGTGGAGCGAAGCGTGAGAAGATCCGCATGGGATGGCAACCCCCCAGGGACTGGCAGGGAGCGGGCAGGGGGGTGGCACGTGCGTGCAGAGGGAACATGGGACATAGCTAGTGAGGAGGGAGCATCCCGGTGCCAGGCTGTGCCCGCAGACAGCTCAGTAACAGCCTCACCCACGTGGGGAAGGGCAGGAGGCAGCAAACCCCCCGGGCAGAGCTGCCACCATGGGGATGTGCCGCAGGGGGATGGGCCCCAGGGATCCCAGCAGGGAAAAAAGACGGTGTGAAGCCATAACCTGCTCCCTGCAGCCAGGACCCAGACACCAGTGGGCAGAGCATGGCCCCACCAGTTTGGAGGTCTCCACTGGGGATGGAGAGATGGGGTCATCACTGCTGTGAACTCCGAGAGCAGAGGGAGACCCATTTCCCACCCCACAGACCAGGGGGCTGAGGGTTTGAAGACAACATTTCAAATGCAGCACAAAGTGCAAGAAGTTCCTATTTCAAGAGCTCTTGAATCCCTTTGGCCAGCAGCAGCAGGACAACCTCTGTCGTTCCTGCGTGCGAGGGAGCGGGTGGCAGCGCGGCTGGGCGCACGGTGCCCTTCCCCTGCCGCCGCCTCGCTCCCCGGCACGGAGGCAGAGAAAGCCCCGGCTGGCTACCGGCCGGAGGCACTGCCAGGGTGTGCTGGAGTCAGCCTCTCTCCTGTGCACACCTGAACATCCTCCTTGCTCATCCCCACGCGCCCTGGCCCCGTTACTAGCACAGGAGAGGCTGACGTGGTGCCCGGGGGGGCAGGCAGCTGACCCTGCCCGGGTAACGCTGAGGAAACCAAATTAGCTCAAACACCTCTGGCTATGGCACGGGCTTCTCGGTCAATGTCATCTTCTCCAGGATAATTATGGAAAATACTAATTATCAGAAATAGGTGGGAGGGCACAATTTTTTTGTGCTCCAGGGGATCCCAAAAGCCCCTTCTGCGTCGGCTCGTCTGCCCCAGCAAGAGGGGACATGCCAGTCCCATGGGCACAAGATGTCTCACAGCCTTTGGACATGTGCTCCGGTGGCACCCTGGTCCCGCTGGCTGCCCTGGTTCCCCTGTAGGCGCCTGCCAGCCCTCGCCGCACCCTCCAGCCCAGATGCCACCAAAGCTCTTTTTATTCTCCACAAGTTTCCCAGGAAGCAGAAAAAAAGGTGACCAAGGGCCCTGAGTGAGGACCTGGGGAGATGGGGTCCCAGGGTCCTGGGTCCCTGCTGCAGGAAAGCACCTCATCCCATCAGCGCTGTGCTGCCAGACGTTTTAAGGATGGGAACAGTGTCTTCTGAGCCACCGTGGGCTTTAGAGAGCAGGAGGGAGGTTTGTACATTTGCATGTGAGAGGAATGAGTAATGGCAGCAGGCACGAGGGAGGAATAACTGAACCTGATTATACCTCCACCTGCAACTGGAGTCGTTGCCCTTGCACCATATGTTTGCATCGCTTCTCGTGGAAGCCTTCCCTGCAGCCGCTATTGCTGGGGTGGACATGTGAAAGGCACCAAGGACAGCTTACAGACTAAGCTAGGTGCTTGCTGGTCCAGTAAGTCCTCAGAAATACGTTCCCTTGGTAGGAGTAAGCAGGGTAGACACTTGCTCAATGATTTGACCCTTGGGAAGTGCTGTTTTCCCCAGTCTAAAGATCTCAAATACCCACAGCTTGTTTCAAACGCAGGAGGCACTGGGGCTCCCCTGATCTCTGGACTGGGCTCTAATTAAACACCAAACCCCACCGGCTGCCGCAGCGTCCCCGTGCCCAGCTGCACGTGGCAAACACCCCTGCGAGCGCCAGGACCAGCGAGCCACCTCGCCCCTCTCCCCCCGCAGAGACGCTGCCGACCGCGGCCCCCAGCAGACAGGAACCCAACGCAGAATCAAGGTTGGCACGCGAGAGACTTGCCTGGAACACGTGCTAATGTGTCCTTCCCCTGAGTCCGTGACGTGGGGCAGGAGGAACGGCACGGAAAATGTACCCAGGTGCCTTCTGCAAAACACTGGCACCTTTGCATGAAAATTAGTGCTCTGTGGTGGGTGTGAAATATTCAGGTGGACATTAATAATTTGTAGCGGTAGATTTTTTTTCTATAAAAGATTAAATAAGATTATAAATTGCGATGAAAACACAACCCCATGTTCCATGACTTGATTAGATAACAAGCATCAGATCCTTCCTGCTGTAAAAGTGGGGTCAAGGCTGGATTTGAGCCAGTGCGACCAAGACCAGAAACCTGCCCTCGCATCCTCACTCACACCAGGTGGACCTGGCTTGTTCAGCCCTCCCAGCCTGCACCAGTCCCACCCTGGGATCCAGAGCCACGGGAGGTTTTGGGGGCTGCCTCCCCCTACACCCCGCACGGGACCTGCTCGCCCTGGGGCTGGAGGGGGGGTCCCCTTGGGGGAGGCTGGGCTGGGCACCCAGCACCAGCACCTCTGCAGCACTCTGGTCCACAGTCCTCCCAGGCAGCAGGTCTATGGGGAAATGAAAGGGCCACTGGGAAGGAAACGATAAATAAATCCAGAGAGGAGGTTTTGGCAGAAAGAGGGCTGTTTTCAGGCTAAAGAGACAAGGAAAAGAGACTCTGAGCAGACCTGCCCATGGCAGAGATGCGCACGCATGGGGACAGAAAGAACGACACGTAGAGCAGTAATAACAATGGTGAGAAAGTAATTTGTTCTTAACCTGTTCAAAATAAAAATAACTAGTGTACAAGTTCACTCCTTGGACCATCTGCATCTCATAAGCATAAGTTAAAATCCTGACACCATCTGTTCCATTGGAATTTTAATACGGTTCCACGCTGCCAACCGCCCGTTCTGCTCGCGAGGGCAGCAGCCTCCTCGCTCACCAACCAACTCGCTGCCACAGCTTCATGAGGCAGGGACAGAAAGCAGCCAACGTGGAGCAAAACGAATTGCGGCTTCCTCGGGGTGGGGGAAACCGGCCCCGGCCGTGGGTGGCACTCCCAGGGCCGCCCTCGCAGCCCTCATCTGAACAGGCAGCTGGGGGAGGACACCCAAAGACTAGAAAATAAACAAAGTCCTCTGGGTTCTCGTGGGGTACATTTTGTTCTCACCAAGAGCAGCGCATTTGCCATCCGGCAGAGCTGGCAGCCCCGAGGAAGCCCTTCCAGGAGAGATACCCATCACTGCTGGGGTGAGGTTCAGGTCCCCTGGCACTACCCCGAAGCCCTTCCTTGGGCCGTGGTGGTGGCTGGAACTGTCTGGTCCCTCTGCGCCTCTGCCAGGCACCAGTCGCGGTCACCTCCACGACTCCTGTTTGTCTCTGCGACAGACCAAAGAGGAGAAGCTGAGATCCCAGCAAGACTCAGAGTAGCTGGTACTGTGATTTCAGGGGTGAGTTTGGATTCAATGGCAAAAAAAAAATCCCTTGTCAAGTGTCTAAAAAAAACCTACCTTGCTAAATTAGCCTAGCGAGATTTATACCATCTTTTAACTAATTATTACTAGTGAGGCTGTTGAAAGCTTTTGCATATTTTTTATGGGTCCTAGTGGGAAAAAATCAATTTTAAAATGGAAATTAATATAATATCTGCCCAGCCTTCTTCAGCGATTTTTTTTTTTTGCTTAGCAATATTGTAGTTACAAACCATACATCATGTCCTGTGCTTCTCGGGATCAATTTCTTCGAGAAAGAAAAACAGAAATGTGTTCCCTTACCACTGCAGGATATAAAGCGAATGAAACGAGGGAGGGGAGGAAGGCAAAGCACTGCCAAGCCAGTAAATCTTAAAGACGTAGCACATACTCATTTTTTCCTGATCAATGGAACTACGTAGGCATGTTCACAAAATTTAATTAAGTTCTGCTCCCCAAGAAATCTATGTGCAAGGTTTCCCTGGAATTATTTATTTACTATCTGCCATGTAGCTTTTAGCTTTCATCCAGAAAATGATCGGTTTCCGTAGCGTTTCCATTAGCGGGCGCGCGGCACAGAGCCTGCTTCCCAAGCCCTTTGTGGGAAGGCTTGCTCTTCTTTCGCCGGCTGTAGGTTGACTGTCTTCTCGCAAAGAAAATCTATTAATGGATTTAAATGCGCTCCAAGTACGTGCTGTTTGCACCAGAGCCACTGGCAAAAGCTGGGAAAGTGATGTACGAATGAACAAGATTCCGTCGGGCTGCCAGCAGCTCCGAGTGCCGTGGGAGCCGCGGCGTTCGCCTGCTCGCATCCAGGCTGGGCCTGGCCCCCGGAGCCTGCCCGTGCTCCTCTCTAGTCCCACTCCCGGGAAATTGTGTTCTGCCTTTTCATGGGAGGTAGGCTCGTTTGGATCCATTGCCTGCTCTGCAAGAAAAAAACACACCAAACCAAACCACAAATCCAAACCAGTTCACAGATACAAACCAGGACAAAGCCCAGTTCTATTTTAAGTCCAAGCAGTGTGACCACGCTGGGAGGGAAGGGTAGTTATTTATTTATTTATTTATTTCTGTCACGAAGGACACCAAAACCAGTGCACAGAGCAAATACTGTCGCTACCAAACGTTCATCTTTACAATAACGTGCGAAAATGTTCACTGGACTTCTGAAGTCAGGAGCACCCTTGCCTGGGCTGGAAGAGATGAATTGGCCAAAACCCCCAGGGGCTGGAGGAGAGGAGCCCAGGGAAGCTGTGCAGAGGGACCTGGTCCCTCCCCAGCAGCGCAGGTGTCACTGAGCTGGGGAAATTCCTCCTGCAGACAGAACCTTTTCACCCACAGGACTCTTTAAAGCCACAGATTCGTTGATCAGATCTCACCAGTGAAGGCATTTTTATCAGCATCCTGATTTAAATACTCTTTGTCTACTTAAAGTGAGGCAGACCAGCTTTCTACCTGCTCTAGCTTGAAGGAAGGGAATGTATTATTCCTCACGTAACATAAGTGCATTGACTTGAGAGAATAGAGGATTAGTTCTCTTGAATGCTCACAAATGAATGAAATCAAGAGTACCAGAAATGACCCTTCCCCCAGCTAGGAAGCACGTGCTGTTGCATCCTGATAACCGTGCCTCGCCAGGGCAAGGAGAGACGCCCTTGGTCTGCACCTGGTTTAGGTGAAATAATGTCCAAGGGAATGAAAGAATTCAGTTGAGCCATGGGTACAAAACCTCCCTAGTCTTCAAGTACTGAGTTTTAAGAGGTGATGGCACTCTACCCCGTGACAGGGATGACAGAGGTAAACTGACTAGAGCAAGGTGCCCAGGTTATAGCATGTCACGATCAAACCAACGACACAAAAGGAGCCTGACCTTCAAGAAACTGCCAGCAACATGTTTCCGATAGTGATCTCTCAAGAAATCACAGCTGTGCTTAAATAAAGCACATTAAATACATTTGCTGTGTCAAACAACGAGCTACCTTCCATAGCAAACCGCTCTAATTAGGCAAACCCCACAGGAGCCTACGAGCCTACGCTGGTGGCAGGGTGAGGAGAAGCACAGGGATAATGTGCCGCAGAAATGCTTGCCCAGATCTTCGGCTGTGGTAGCTGCTGCAGCTCTGCTGGGCCCAGCAGAGCTTTCATCATTAACCTGAGCTCTTCCTATTTACTCTTCTGCCTATAAATACAACATTAACAATACATACTAACAATAAGGGTAATAAATAATATAATAGATAGCATCGTTTATGCATAAAAATTATATTACCGCTGACCACTATTGGGTCATTGATTCAGAAACAGAATTCCCTCTTTAATTCTGCAAGAGGGCAGTGGATATTATTTTTCCCCACAATTACTCTGCCACGTCGTACCGAACAAAAAGAGCCAGGCACTCTCTTGAGGACCAGCTCCCTGCACTGACTCTGATGACCAGCTGAACACTGAGAGTCGACCAAAGAAAACCCAAGCCAGCATACTTTTAAAATAATCAGCACCTCATCAAATTCCTCCTCATTGATTTTTGCATGTTATAAACAAGGAGGCATCTCAACTCCTTCAGCAGCCTCAGGCGTCTGCTCTGGTGCCCAGCCCACGCTCGCTTGCCGTATGACACTGCGCTAAGGCAGCGACCCTGCAAGAGAGGGCTCTGAGCAGGCCACGTCCAGAGGGGTCCACCATTGATACAGGTGGTATATTTAGTTCAGCTGATGACCACTAATCACATTTTCCTATGAGCATGCAAACTGTAAGTCTACAGAAAGCCATCTTCTCTTCCCTGTCTCGGGACTGGCCTCTGCAATCCCAGTCCTTTGTGGGACAAAACAATGGACTTTCCCACACTGACAGTGAAAACTCTGAGCTGAGAAAAGTTCAGTAACGTTCCCTTGGTAAGAGCCCAAACAAACCTTTTTTCCAGCTCTCCCATGGCATGCTTTTTGCTCACTCGAGCTTTGCTCTGAGTTTTTGGCTTTGAGAATATTTAAAGTGCAAAATTCAGTCAAAATCAGCATGTTCCACTGGGTTCTATTTCAGCCTGATTTAATTCTGGTGTAAAAATACACTCTGATTCAGTTTGATGGAAATTCAATCCGAAGCCTTGAATGAGTCTCCTCCAAAACATGCAGAGGGAGAACTTTTTCTTTAAATTTGTTTTTCAGGCCCTTGGCAGAGCCTTGTACCCGAACAGCAGCACGGGGTCTCCATTCCCACGCGCAGCCCAGGCTCAGGGTGAGGATGAGAGTCCCTCGTGCTGCTGCTCCCTCCAGCCTAACCCTGTCCTTCTAGAAGCACACACCATGAACTCGTGTTCATTTTCCCGTGCGAAGCCCGAGGTTTGGGGCTGCTGCAGTCTTTCTCCAGAGCCCCACGTCAGAGGCACAGCTATAGAGATCTTCACGTGTGGACTTAAAGGACTTTGGTTTTGAGGCTTTCAGGACTGCAAACCAGGATGCCCAGGCTTCTCTTCACTGTATTTTCAGCGGGGGAATTCTTTAGCTGCCGTAGCAGCTAATCAATGACCTCCTGTAAATCGCTAATCACTTTGGTAGTAAATTCAGAAGCAGGACTGGAAAAAATGTAACGCTACTGATTTATGAACCAGGTTGCTCAGTCCAAGCAGCTCGTCCAGCTGCAGAGTGCTCACCCCAGAGCTGGCCTTATGGATGGAAGGGCACCTCACGTGACTGAGAGTCGATGCACAGTGCCCAACAGGATCGCGCTCCAACTGAGCGGTTTGTATTTATGGGCATTCCAACAAAGCTTACACCCAGCTATTGAAACCTGAAATGTATTCTCACAGTTCAAGGCTTCTTGCTTTCTTTTAATCGTGAGTAGAAAGCTAATATAACAAGGTCATGTGGGAAAACTAAGGAAAACAGCCTGCACAGTACTCTACTGACCAGTGTGCTGCTGTTCATTCCCTACTTTATTTACCCAGGTCCTACCAGCAGAGATAAAGCCAAGGGGCATTCATTCCAAAAGAGAAGTCTAAAGCTCTTAGGAAGGTCTTAGTAAGGGCCATTAGCACAGAAAAAACCACCAGCCTCCCATGCTGGACCAGGGAAGGGAGATGATTCCTAATGCACTAAGCTTCTATATTACACATTACTCATCAGACCTGACTCTTTATGGACTTAAGAGGCATCGTGGGTGTTCAGCACTTCCCAAAACACACTCCCTTCCATCATCAGATTTGAAGCTTGAGCTACACTGTTCCTTAAGCACGTGGGTCACCATTAGGAGGCAAATATGTTATTGTATTCCAATATTAACTTGAGCACATCTTCTGGAAGTAGCAGAGGGAAACCACTGAAGCAGGGCTCTTTGGACCGGCCAGCTCAGCTCATGCACCATTGCACCTCAGTGACCATTTAAGCAGTTCTACCAAGTCTAACTCACGTCAGTCTGTTTACTTCTTTCACAAAAAAAAATACAGTTTTGAGCAAGTTTCATAAAAGGTTACTCTTGCTCTTTGCAAAGATGTAATTTAAATTTTGCTTCTTGTCTCCATATTTACTGTATGTTAGCCTTGAACTTGAAAAGCTGAAAAAAAAAAAGGAGAAGAAACTGAGAAAATGTTGTGGTTACAAATTTAAACAAATCCAGTATGGCTGGAAAGAAAAAAAAAACACAAACCTGCTGCAAGGAAGTGTTTGTCTGTGTGTACAATATGTTGCTGATACTCACTGCATGGCAAATATCTGCGTTATGTTTTCTTATTTACGCTCCTTTGCTCTTTCACACTTTGTTTTCATAAGAACCACAACTACATCTCAGCAAATTTTTCGAAAGGCCAGACCTCAGCAGGCTGAACAAAGCTGGAGAGAAGAGGCTGGTGGGAGCCATTCCACAGAGCTCCACCACTTCCAGCCGTGACTCTGCCAGCCGCGGGCAGCAGGCTGGCCCTCCCGGGGACACGAGGGCTGGAACTCCTACCTCCCTGGCACGCATCGACTCGCGTTTCAGCAAAGCCCTCCTCTGATCAGCCCGTCCACCAAAGCGGTGCTGTGGGGCCTCACGCGCACTGCTCCTGGAAAGCATCCAGCTCAAAACTGCAGTTTAAAATGCATTGATTTTTTTCCTTCCCCCTAAATGCCAGCCCTCCTTGGTTAATCCTTTAGCCATCACGGTCTCTCTCTGGGTCACAGAGCAGCAGCAGCAGCAACGCAAGCTTCACGGGGGAGGTTCTGCCTCCAGCCCGTACCCGCTGGCCCTGCACCAGCAGCGGTGGTGGCCGGGGGCAGCGAGGACGCGAGCGCAGCGCGTTCACTGAACCCTGCACGAGCGTTTCCACTGCCTCCCTGACACCTACGCAGAGAGCGCGCGGCCCTCCCGGCAGCCTGGGAAGAGAGGGAAGAGCCAAACCCCAGGACAAAGCCCACCAACGACCTCCTGAACTCCAAACCTCCTTCCACAAGAGAGGTCTCCACGGCCACGGGGCAGAGGGGTTCTCCTTGGCAGCCCGTGCTGGGGCAGAGGGAGGATCTGCATCACCGAGTGGTATTTCAGAGCAGGAGAGGAACAGATCTGTACAATCGTGCTAACCATCTATCTCGAACACTCAGGCCGATGAAGAATCCAACGGGCTACGAAATAACCAGCCATGCTGTGGATCTGGGTAGAGACAAAGGCCAGTAGCCAAAAGCCATCCTTGCCAGTTCCCGAACACCACTATTCATACACTCCTACAATGAACTCAGAGTCCTGTGGCCAACCAACTTTTTGACAAAGTTTTGCTTTGGTTCTCCTTGGAGCCGGAGTCACAGAGTCAGATCTGACACGATTGGTTTCCAACAAATAGTAGCATTTTTTAGCTATGGAATAACTCTAATCAAAATCTGCAGGCTTTTCAGTCTGTCATGGCAAACTGGGAAAAAATCAACTCTCACTCTAGTCCGATCAAAAAAGCTGAGAGCAAGGTCCTTCTGACACGAACATGCAAACAGCCTTGGCTGCTTACAGCCCCCCACCTGCAGAGGATCATCCTTGGAGAGAGAGTTTTGTTTGGCAAGACGGACCAGATTCACTGATGGTGGCAATAATTACCTGGAAACAGAAACATCTCCTGCCAGCAGGAAAGGTAGCTGGCATTACTCATTGGATTAGACTCTATTTTGTTGTCTTTTGGGTCATTTTGATCTTTACTGATGTAAAACCAGACAGAACCAACTGCTGGAACATATGACAGCATCAGTGTAAAGAGAGGGGGAAAATAGAATATTCCTCTTCCACATCTAACCCGTTTGACAGCACAGCTGTGGGTGTCACTGTGCGAGAGCGTTCAGTTTTGTTAGTCAAATTTCTACCACACAATCCATTTGTGAGTCAGTGGTATGAACATCGGTACGGGATCCTTTCGCTCTGCTCACAGACACAAAGTGATGGGAGGCAGCCGGCTGCACTAATCCCAAGTGGATCATCTTGCCTAAAGGACACCAGGATTATCCTGGAGATACTGCCCAGTGAATGGCCACCACAGCACGTTCACAGAGGGCAGCGCTTGGCATTTCTCTTCCTTCCTGCACAGCCACACCCCAGATTCATCTGCTTATCCCAGGATAATCTGAAAACTACTTCACAAACATCCCTGCACATCAGCCTCCTACCAGCGAGTGAAAAGCACACCCAGCCAGCGTCCTCTTGAGAGGAAGGTGAGGAGGCCAGAATTTACAACTGTCCCCAGAGCAAGCAGAGGCAGCACACGTCTTTCAGGAACAAGAGCCTTGTTAATTAATTTTCAGCTTTCAGAGCTACAGCAGCAGGACCACCTCAGTTCCCTCTGAACATCTGCAGGTGCTTGAGCTGCTCCATGCGTGCAGCTGTGAAGTGGCCGGTGCAAGGCAAGGCTTAAGCAACCCAGACTGTTGGCCTGATTTTCTCATGCTTGCTCAGACTGTGAGACACAGCCTCAAGAAGGTCGGGGACAGTCTGTCTAAATCCCCATGTTCTTTTCTGCTAGTGAACTTAAAGGAGCATTTGTCAACCCCTCTCCACCTGCTTGTTGCAGGAAAACATTTGGGTTAAACTGAAGGCTTGACATGCCTAACAAATTCTCCCTCACCGTGCCTTGGTGTAGCTGTCAGTACCCCCGTCTTTTCCCCAGTTCTTTCTCTCCAGACTGTGTGTGAATTTTCTCTCCTTTCCCTCCATCTGTACTTCTTCTATATTTGTTCCTTTTTGCTTCTCCCCCAGGTTTCTTCTTCCAGCTGAGCAGAGGGCGACCTGCTGATCGTGGTGCCATCCGCGCTCCTTGTCGGTGCCACCCACAGCTGGGAGTGGCAACAAGGGCTTTGGTGTGATTAATTAGAGCCAAGATCTCCCCCTCGGACCGTGAACTGTTCTGAGAGCCGACTGCAGCCTCGGACACTGAGAAGGGACGCGACATCAGGGTTTGGGGGTTAATGACAATATGAAGACTGGGCCTGCCATGCAGTTTCTCCCCATCCCATCCCATCCCATCCCATCCCATCCCATCCCAGTCACTCAGTTCTGAGATGCTCAGCAGACACATACGTACACACAACCTGTCATGTCACTGATCTGCCTGAAGCCAAACCTTCTCTGTTTCCGACCTGTTATGTTGCTCTCCCAGCAATCATGAGGTCCACGTGCAGGACTGACGCCCACGGTCGTGGCAATGCTGCGGGAGGGCCTGCTCTGTGGGTTATGGGAGGTGGTGAAAAAGAGTCTGCTGCTGCTGCTGCTGTGAAGTCAGGAACAGGGCCAGGCTACAAAAGGCTGAGCCAGCCCATATGCTTTAACACCCCTCACCCCCGCCACAGCATTTACCAGATGTTCAAGTGCACATTTTTGATTCATCCCATTGTAAAGGTTGAAAATATTTAAAAATGAAGCTCCAAACACAGGCTATCACCCTCTTCAAAAATGAGAGCGTTTGGAGATGAGGTATGACTTCAAGATCACCAAAACAACAGGAGGCAGGG
The DNA here is from genome assembly GCA_025345505.1 of Todiramphus chloris collaris. Taxonomy (NCBI): domain Eukaryota; kingdom Metazoa; phylum Chordata; class Aves; order Coraciiformes; family Alcedinidae; genus Todiramphus; species Todiramphus chloris. Next base: position 4,258,687 of record JANVCC010000135.1, on the reverse strand, counting down.
GGGAACCACAAAATGGCTCAAGTCAGAAATCCGGCCTTAGCCAGTATAAAATTTATGTAAATATCTTCAACATAAGAGAAACTTGAGTGAAAGAAAATGTATCAGCAGAGCCTCACCTCCTTTCCTCAACCCATACTCCCCCCGTGAGCAGGGGCCAGGCTGTGACTCCTGCCTACCACCCACGCAGGAGCTGCGTTTCCAAGACCTGCTTATTCTGGCTCCGATGCATCAACAGAGCCTGCCTCCAAAGCCTCCTTTGCATCGCCCCGCTTGAAGCTGGAGTGGAGCCCAGCTGCACTCCGAGGACTGCACTGTCATCCTGAGCGCTGCCTTCGTGGCCCGTCCTGCCACCCGCTCGGCCAAACAGCCGCAGGTTCGCCGCACCGGACGCTTTCTGCCTGCCCCGCGTTGCGGGAAAACCTCCTCCGCGGAGAACGTGGATCTCCCATTAGCCCTGACAGCACCTAAATTTGAACAAGGGGAGACGATGTCGTGCGATTCTCTTACGGGCACACACTGCGCCCGTGGGAGGAGCTGCACGGTCTATGCCCTCCTGTCCGCCTGATCTACTTTCTGAAGGATTTGCACATGAAGAATGTTCTTTATCTTCATGCCAACCACAAGCATTGACCTTCTGGGTCATACTGGGAGCATGCGATGTATTTAGTGTTTCAAAAAAACTTCCTCTGTTCTGCCTTCTTTGGAAATAACGACGCTTTCCCAGCTCCAAGGAGCCCTGTGTGTGTCACAGGAGCTGCTCGGTGGCCCTGCAACGACCACCTCTGCATCTGCCCAACCAGTTCTAGTAGACGCCTCCCATGTTTAGGCCTGTTAACCTGTACACAACAGCTTGATGAATTAATGCTTATATAGACACAGTTGGCAGCTTCTAATTAAATAATTATGGCTTAGCAGCTGCAGAGAAGTTGTGATGTTCTACTAGAAGGCAGATGTCAATTTTATTGGTCCCCAAAGTTTCAAACGAAATGATCTGGGGGAATTTGGAAAGGGGGTTCCTTTGCTCCAGGTGAATTTGGCAGGTATCCTGCCTGCTCTCAGGTGCTGGCTACAGCCAGACCCCCACACATGGCCAGGGAACCTGGGAGCCCACCAGCAGCTCTGCCACAGGAAGCAGTGAAGGGCACCGAGCATAACAGGCCAATTCAGTCTGAGATAAAAGAGAGTGATTGGGCATCACGGTCGTTGCTTTAGCTTTTACCGAGAGAAGGACCCACCTAGGGAGGGAAAAACCCACCTCTGAAACCGTATCGGTGTCAAAACCCCACCAAACTGATGAGAGCCAAATGCAAAGCCAGTTGAACTGGGTAAGAGTCTTTGCAGGAACTTTAAGTGGATTGGGCTTTTCCTGCACGGGTGAGAGAAGATTTTGTGACACCTGCTATGGACTTTCACTCTCCCAGATTCCTAAGGCACCTCTCATCTCAGTGCCTAACCCCGGCTTAGTGATGTGGGAGCAATGAGCAATCCTTGATGGCAAAAAATTGAGTACCATGGAAATCAGGAGTCTGTGTTTGCTAATTCATGCAAAACCTCGGTTCATCCTCTCTTTGATTAGCATACCATTGTGCCTATAAGGAACTTAGATTTTTTGTCTGATTTTAAATATAAATACAAACACAATTTATTTTAATCCATTCCTTTGACTACATTAATTCCCCTATAACTTGTATAAGACACTATGATTTCAAACAGAAGCAGCCTAGTTATAGAAATCATCCATCCCTGTCGCAATATAAGCAGATCCATGACCTTAGAACCATTTTGCTAAGAAATCCTGCTAGAAAACTAATTTTAAGTGAATCTATGCACGTCAAAAATACAGATGGCTTTTCAGGGTGCTAACTTAAGCATCATTACATAAGCAGATTAGGGCTGCCTGTTGAGCCCAGACACAAGAGTAGATGGCGCTGAATCCGGTATTACACACAAACTATTCACTTCCTGATGCATCTTTCATCTAAAACTTTTGTCAGCTCTCCACACTACCGAGCTCTCCACCGCTAACCGCAAGCACAGCGCGGCAGGGTCAGAGGCAAAGCGTCATCCTTCTCTGAGCCCCACTGCCCAAAGCCACAACCAAAGCCCATTTCTACAAATGGTCTGGGGAAATGTTCCATCCTTTGCCCTCTTGAAATGGAAACGGAAGAAAACAGCCTGACGAACCTGTAAATATCTAAGCACAGCAGTTGTGGAATGATTTTCTGATGCAGAAGTACGGAATCGAAATTACCCTCACGTTACCATTGGTAACCACTGGTTGCCTCTACCCAAATATCAACTTAGAAAGTTAACGAGCTTGCTTGAGCCATTGGCTAAAATCACCCCGGCAGTACGTGAGCTGGTGTGGTTGCGGTGAGCAGGGCAGAACTCCTCACTGCGAGGACAGTTTGCCTTCCATAGGCGTGTTGTGTAACAAGGCACAGCAACTTGCCTCTCCCGGCTCCGAGCCCTCGTGTCAGAGCACGTCATCTGGCTCCAAGAAGGCCCCCGCTGAAAACCAGCCGGGGGGATGGGATTTTGTTTCCCCTTCCCTGCGTGTATGTGTGTCAGGTTTGTTGACAGATGGCTTGGCTGACTGTGCTTGACTATTATCAAGCAGCTATTACCTTTGCAAATTGAATCCTATTTGAAGATTTTCTGTAATTAAATCTGCGGAGCGTTCGCAAGGCTCGTGTCGCACAAGCGTGCGAGGCGGGCAGGGGCTGCAGGACGCAGCAGCCACGGGAGCGCAGGGATGGGGTCTTCGGGCAGTCTGTGCTGCCACCTAGCCAGGACCCGGCCACCGGCTTCTGCCTCGCTTTACACGGCAAAACCTAACCCCTCAGACCTAAATAGAGCCTCAGCCCGCAGCAGACACGACAGAAATCTGCACTCCTTGTGCTCTGAGAATTGTACGGTCAAGGGAAGACAGCAGCTTAAACCAGGTAGTTACATTGCCCTTAGAAACGTCTCGTACTTACGGTAGAAGACATATTCAGTGTAGCTGGACCAGACCTTGTCGTCTGTGTACTGGTTGACAAAGGAAGCTGTCACCGAGGAGTTGCAGGCCACCATGTGGAATCCACACTCGGACAACATGTCGAAAGCCCTCTCCAGGTGCTTGAACTTGAGATAAAACCTGGAGGTGTACCTTTCTGGAGCCCTGTCTGGGTCTCTGCTTTCATTCAAACTTTCTCCAAAGACCTCTTTGACCAGAGCAATCCTTCCACAAACCAAAATCCTTGGGACCCTCCTGAATTTGGCATCTGCTTGGCTCTCCCTGCCGATAGTGCACGACCCCCGGTACCCGATGGTAATGAATCCCCACTTCCGATCGGGTGGTAAGAGCGATGAGGGTGGGCATATTCTCGTGTCACTGCCTTGGGAGACCTCTTCGTAGTCACTGTGGCAATAATCATCAGGGCTTTGCTTGTTGTCATCGGGAGTCAGGAGTTTGACCAAGTCTGGGAGCTGGAAGTACTCAGCTTCCCTCTTGAGCCTTCCCTTCTCTGGGAAGTGGTCAGGCAGAACCACTTGCTTGTCCCTGAGATAGTCCAGAATATAGCGGAAAAGGAAACCATCTCTGTCGATGAAGAATCTTCCCTTGGAGTCCTTGGCCAGATCGTTGGCCGTGTCTCTCTTTGGGGTGAACATTTTCCACAGCAGGGAGTGAGGGGTGCCAACCAAGGTGGAGTGGCGAGTGAAGTAAACCTGGCCACCCACGTTTAGCTCCACTACCTCCGGGAAGGAGTGCGGCCCAGTCCCCTGCTCTCGAGGAGGAAGGTAAGTCCTGCAGTTGCCACTTAGAGCCATTGTACTTTAAAGCAGAAATCAGCAGCACGAAGCAGCAGGACTATCAATCACATCCAAGTGTAGAATAAGGCTCCCAACAGTAAGGAGAAACAGGGGGGAAAGGGAAAGTGGGAAAAAAATATAGCCAAAAGGTTTGCTTAAAAAAAAGCTGAATTGTCCATGAGTAACAGTGTGGCAGAAGTGGCTTATACTCTAAACCGTAGAGGCTGGAGAGCAATCACTTCATGAAATGCAAACACATCGTTAGATCTTCCCACAAAGCCATCAAAATCAAGGTCAAGCCAAGACTATGGTCATTCACAGGTCTGTCTAAAGGGGAAACAAAATAAGGAACAGATTATTCCTTTAAAGATCACAGAAGCTGGAACAGAGAAAAGCAGCTCAGGTTAGAAAGCCAAGCTGGATCTCCTGCTAAATACGTCCAATTTTCTGCAAGTTCTACGCTTCACTTTCACAAGTACTAATCAATAGGAGGACTACAGATGACACCACTGTCTAAAAGAAAATTCATACATCATCTTTAAAGATGTATCTGAGTCTGACATCTACACGAGGGAAGAAGAACAGCGAGTCTTACCTTGGTTACCATTAATGCATAGCTCTTGTAAAGGAAAGCAAAATGTCAAGAGGCTCAGAGCACACACACAGGCACAGCGTCCGGCTAGTGTGAAATCCGATCCCGGCGAAGGCAAGAGAAGTGCTCTCGGCAACATCCACGTAGCTCTCAAGAGTTAAACCGAGTCACTGGAAAGTTAACCGTGGCAGGTGACGAGAGAAACCAACGCGTACAGCACGGTGGGGGGGAAGGAAAAAGCAAACAGCAACCCGCAACAACACCCCCCCCCCCCCCCCCCCCCCCGGATGCGCCCGGCTGGGTGCGAGCGGGGCAGGGGCAGCTGCCTCAGATGACTTGCAGAAACCCCGCAGCCTGCGCCAAGGGCTGCCGGGCTCCCGCGGCGGCCGCCCCCCGGGGCAGCGCGGCCGGCGGCACACCCATGTCC
>JANVCC010000135.1:4231954-4243873 GCA_025345505.1 Todiramphus chloris collaris | reverse complement strand
CTCCGGGGGCCGGGGCAGCGCGGCTGAGCGCGGGCGGGCCGCGGCGGGGCCGAGCGGCGCAGCTCCCGGAGCGGCCGTTGCGCTTTCGGGAGCTCGGAGGCGGCCCCGGGGGGAGGCTGCGACGCGGCAGGGCCTGCGCGGTCCGTCCTGGGCGGCCCCTCGGGGGCTGCGGCTGCAGCCTCAGCAGACCCGCCGCTCTCTTGCAGATCGCTGGCCATGTCCGGGTTCGACAGCTTCAACACGGACTTCTTCCAGACCAGCTACAGCATCGATGACCAGCCGCAGCACTACGACTACAGCGGGAGGCCGTACAGCAAGTAACTACTGCCCGCCTGCGGGGCGCCTGCGGCGCGGGGCTGGAGCGGAGCCCTCCGGGAACTCTGCCGTTGCGACCGGGCCGAGCAGACAGTGCTGGGCTCGTCCCTTCGCTCAGGCGTGGGTTGGCCTCTCGGCCGGCTCCCGTTCCTGGCACTCATAGAATCATAGAGCTGTCAGGGTTGGAAGGGACCTTAAAGCTCCTCTGGTTCCAACCCCCCTGCCATGGGCAGGGACCCCTCCCACTAGAGCAGGGTGCTCACAGCCCCAGCCAGCCTGGGCTTCAACACTTACAAGGATGGGGCTTCCACCACCTCTCTGGGCAACCTGTTTCAGGGTCTCACCACCTTCATGGGGAAGAAATTCTTCCTAATGTCCAACCTGAATCAACCTATCTCTAGTTTTAATCCATTCCCTCCAGTCCTGTCACTGCCCGACAGCCTAAACAGCCCCTCCCCAGCTTTCTGTAGCCCCTTTCAGATACTGGAAGGCCACAATAAGGTCTCCTCAGAGCCTTCTCTTCTCCCGACTGAACAACCCCAGCTCTCTCAGTCTGTCCCTATAGCAGAGGTGCCCCAGCCCTCTGATCATCCTGGTGGCCCTTCTCTGGATGTTCCGTCACATCCATAGCCTTCCTGTGACAGGGGCTCCAGAACTGGACGCAGTGCTCCAGGTGGGGTCTCACTGGAGTGGAGCAGAGAGGGAGAATCCCCTCCCTCAACCTGCTGGCCACACTTCTCTTGATGCATCCCAGGACACGATTGGCCGCCTGGGCTGCGAGAGCAACTGATGCCTCCTGCTGAGCTTCTCACCCACCAGTACTCCCGAGTCCTTTTCTTTAGGGCTGCTCTCCAGCCAGCCCCTGCCCACCTCCTGCTGCTGTGCTTCGTGGAGAGCGTAGCACAGATTCTGTACGTGGAGATAGACAGCAGTTGCTTATCGGGTTCTCTGTCTTCTACATTTTAAAGCAAAGCTTAGAAAATTGAAAGAAGGGTTATACGAGTCATCTTAATTATATGAACAGCCTTCACATCTTTGGGAAAGGAATGCTGTTGTTCTGTACACCATCTCCAGTCGCTAAAGCAGTGAGGATTAGCTAGTGTCCCCTAAAGGGCTGTGATGTCACCGGGAACCCCCAGGCAGGGCAGCGTGGCTCAGTCAGTGGAGCTCTTGGGAGTCCTGTGTGAACATCCAGCCCAGGCTGGGGCTGTGCTGGGCTACGTGGCACGGCTGATCCCTGCGAGAGATGGAGCAGGTCGATGCCTGCTTGTGTCCTGGGAAGGATTAGGGTGCTGTGATGAGGCTGAGCTCTGCTAGTACAGGGGAAGAAAGGAAGAGGAGTTCTGGGCTTCCCTTCATTCTGTTTGTCTTTCTGTAGTTAAATAATTCCAAATCTCTGTAGTCAGACTTGGAAATGATGAGTGGCAAGAGTAACTGAGGAGTTTGTTCAGGAGCAGAGGGCAGCTTTTATTTGGCTTTTTTTTGTAGATAGCAATATATATTTTTACATATATAAGATCTATAACAGAAAAAGTATTCCAAAGACTATAAATTGATTTGTTAGTAAATAATCGAGAAAACATGAAATAAAACCTGAAAAACAGCCATTTTCTTCCACTGCATCATGTCCTGTAGATGGATGTTATAATGAGTTTAAGGTCTGTATCGTTAGTCCTGCTTGTATGTCAACGTGCTGACTGACACACGTGGTGCCCAAGGGAAGGGGAAAACAGCTTTTCTCTGGTTTTTTACTCGGTTCCTTTTTTAACTCTGGGGGGGAACAAAAGCAATAGTGTGAACAGCTTCATTCTCTAATAGTGAGTTTGCAAATGAGTGTTCAAAATATCAAATTAATGCTGTCATCTAACGAGATGTCAGTAGCAGCTAATGGACAATGCTCGAATGCCCTGGTTTTGCTGGGGTAGAGTCACAGAAGCGGTTTCCTGTTTGGGAAAGCTGCACTTTTAAGGAGACTGCAGCACCCAGTCTGGTGAGAACAGAGCTGATAAGACAGTTTGTGTTTATTGGCCATGGTGTGTGGGTCCCCACAGTGACCCAGGTCTTAGCCAGGCGCTCAGGTCAGGAGGAGCAGCTGACCCACGCTGGCTGGCAGATGTAATCCATACCATAAACATCACACTTGCTGGAAATGAGAGAGTTAACTGGGGAAGGTCCCTTCTGATGGCTGCCATCCCTAGAGGGCCTCATCCTGCTCCGGAGGCCTCCTCTCCTGTGTGCTGTGATCATCTGCTGGGAGGGTGCAGCCCAGCACTGCTACACGGGCCGAGGGTAACCTTGTGTACATTCCATTGGTATTAAGATTAGTTTTTAAAGTTATTTTATTAAATCCATTTCCATTTCAAGCCAAAGGTCTTCTTTCTTTTTCCCAATTCCCCTTCCCGTGGTGGGGTCACTGGGTGATAGAACAGCTAACTAATGAAAGACATTGAATAACTTTGAGATGTAAAAATTTCCTACTCTTTTTACAAGTCTACAACCTGTAGTAGTAATTCAGTCAATGGATAACGCTCGTTTCTCTGGGGCTGTGACTTAAAACCAAAAAAAACCCCAACAGAACTGTCTTGTTTATCTTAGCAGCATATTGTTTATAAGGGCCTGACTTGATGAATGTGGCGATGCTCCTGAGAGAGGCTTTTTATCAAAGAAGAAAGGAGGATTGCCTGCTGTCACTCACTGAGAGGCAGCTTTGCTTTCTCAGGGAGGTGTTCAGAACAAAACGCTGTACCTGTAACGTGGTGTTGTTCTTTGCAGGCAGTATGGAGGCTACGAGTACTCGCAGCAAAGTGGCTTTGTCCCCCCAGACATGATGCAGCAGCAGCAGCCGTACACGGGACAGATCTACCAGCCGACGCAGACCTACGCTCCAGCTTCAGCACAGTCTTTTTATGGAAGTAATTTTGAGGATGAGCCTCCTTTGTTAGAAGGTACAACTTCAGCTTAATGGACAAAATCCAAAACCTCTCCCGATTTGGGGATAAGTTGGGTGGCAGGCTGTGCGCTCCCTGTTTCTGAGAGTGCACACTTGAGTTGAAATTCTTAACTTATTTTTTTATCTAACTGTATTTTGCTCTGAGAGATGCCTGCTCTTGTGTGAACTTCTGCAGTTTTAAAATTGTGCTTTCTTCACACCAGCTTTCTGTGGAAATTACATGAAATGGATCACCTGAGTTCATGCAGTCCTTAGAACACTTGCTGGTTCTGTTGTTGCAAATAAGTTGTAATTGCTCACGTTTGGTAAAATAGGTCAATGTGGCTGGTTTCAGTTTGATTCTTCAGTAAGAAATGAAATCCTTCATTGCTGAAGAGGAATGCTGAACTCTGCAGAAATTCCTCTGTAGAGTGCCGCCCGTGCAGATGCCAGCACGGATGTGTAGTCGCTGTCTGGAGCCACGGGTTCAGTTCCCAGCTTACATCCATCATTGTCCAATACAAGAAACTCACTGTTGCTGCTTAGAGAGGTGTTGATGCTGCCTATGGCCTGTGCCTGTCTGTGGTAGCTTCCACCCTCTGCTTCCTTTTTGTTTTCTTCAAAAAATGCTGTTGTTCACCTGGGCGCATCCCAGGGCCCGCGGTGGGCAGGTAGTAGCTGTGTTCGTAACCAGGTTGTGATGCACAACTGTGGCCAGACTGTACAGAGGGAGACTTGAAATCATATCTGGCTGGAAGGAGTTGTGAAGCTCCTCATCATGAGACACTGAGTGTTGAAAGGGGTGGGTGGGCTTCTGTAGTGGGCTCAGTGGCTGGTTTATCAAAGAGAAACCTACTGAGGGTAGCAAAGTACAGAAAAACTACTTTGAGTTAGAAATCCTTGAGGAGCCACCAGTCGTTGGAGACCTGGGGACTCTGGAGGCTTGGGGACTCTGCACTTTCTGTGCTTATGCTCTGTCATAGGCATCTGCTTTTGGCCACTTAAAGGGACGGGGCACTGGGCTAAGTGCATCTTTGGGCTGACCCAGACACTGCACTTATGCTCTTGCCTGTCCCTTTAGAAACAGTTTTTGCATTCGAGACGTGGATTCTCTTGAGCAGCACACAGCAGCCTGGGGAAGGAGGGAGTGACTCCATTCTCTGGTCCCCACGGGGTGATGGCCGCAGGGGCAGGGAAAACGAAGAGTGAAGCAAATGGGGGTGACAGGAAGGGAACCCGCGAGATAAATGTACATCATTCTCTTCATGTCACTTGTAGAATTGGGGATCAATTTTGACCACATCTGGCAGAAGACGCTAACAGTGCTACACCCATTAAAAGTAGCAGATGGCAGCATCATGAACGAGACTGATTTGGCTGGACCAATGGTCTTCTGTCTGGCGTTCGGAGCCACGCTATTACTGGTAAGATAGCGGTTGCGAAATATTACTCTGTGCGTTAATACTCTTGGAAACACTGGAGGAAAAAAAAAAGCCAATTTCCTTATTGGAACTGACTTCTTGGCTTGGAGACCTCAAGCACATCCTGACCAAGATTTTGTAGCTTTGTGGCAGGAGGAGCTGGGGCTTCTCTCACTGCCAGCTGGAATAAAGGAGTTTGTGGACGTTTTGTTTGCTGGCCTTTGAATCCAAGTCTTTGTGCTTGGCTCTTGCACGGCAGTTACTTCGATGTAAGTCGTGCTTCTTTTCACACTTGGCTCTTGAGGAACATGCCCCCTTTTGTCACAGGAATGGGCGTGACCCATGTCCTCAGATTTTTACATGTTGGAGGGGTTTTTATGGATGGAGATGTTTTACTTTCAGAATCATACCTTGCCTTTTTGCAGCGTTTCTGTTATCTTCTGTCCCGTCAGGAATCAGAACATTGGGCACATTAAATATCTGAATATTGATTTCCTTTCTTCATTTAGGAATTTCATATTGTGATTAGTATTTAAGTCTCTGTTTTATTTCTTTGTATCTCTTTGCTCCCTATTCTTTATTCATTGATCTTTACTGATGTTAAAGAGGGAAGGAAACTCAAAATTCATATGTAAGAAGTAATTCCATTTGTGCTGGTACATGAGGCATGACTTTGGGTATCAAGGGTCAGTCTGGTAAAGTGCTTCTGAAGGAAGCCTGCTTTCAAATTGCTTATGCTTCTTAATAGGTCAGCAGCTGTTGAAGCCCGGTGTTTTTTTTTTCTTTAGTGGAGCTTAATTCAAATAAGACTGTGCTTTAATGACTCAAACATGTCAATTATGAAATGACAGAGCAGCAGCAGCAAACGTGCTTCCTTGTCACGGAAAGCTTCAGTAGTTTTAATCAGACTTTTTTTATCTCTAAATGTGTTCAGGCACTGCATTTATTTTCACAGTGCTCCGACACTTGGAACGCAGTGCTTTGGTACCAAGGGCACTTTAAGCCTACTTCTATAAGTAACCTTTATTTATGGAAACTAGGCCAGCAGAATTAATGGGCATATTTGTAATAGATACCTTTGAATGTGCTTTTCCGCAGAAATTATCACCTTCTCTTGTCTGCTTTTATTTTTTTTAAAGATGTTGAATGTAGTGAGAGAAAATAAGCTTATCCTAGTAAAAGATTAAAGCAGATTTGATTGGTTTTCTGAAGTTAATAGTGGGAGACAGAGCTCAGAGCTAGCCAGGCAGCCTTGGTGCAGCGACTGCTGGGCGCCCTGTCCTGCGGGGCGGGCACCGCTTGGTCTGCCCGTGCTGATGGCTGTTAGAAGGGAAGCGTCGGCCTCCTCGGTGGAGAACGGCTCAGGACGTAGGGTGCTTGCGTTTTGAAGCAATGCACGTGTGCTTTCTGCGTGCTTGTAAGCAAAGTTCTGATTTTAGCTTTTTAAAGCGTGCCTGAGTGAATTCTGCTGTTCACACGCAGTGCCCTACAGCTCAGCTTCGGCTCTTCCAGGGAGTGTTTTATCATTTAAGTTTGTGGACTCTGTCACAAGTTAAAGGACTTCAGCTCTCCATTTGTCAACAGGTTCCTGAATTACAATTTTTTGGACTTACACTAGTTCTGTATAGGCTATTTTTGGAAATGATCAATTGCCATGAGAAGTTAGTTAATTAAGCCCTGAAGAATTCATAGGCTTTTGCATCCCAGATCAAATAATAACAATTCAGTCAACATCTGTTCCCCAGGGTAGGGAAAGTTGGGAGAACTGTGCCTCTCGGGCGTGTCGGGAATACAGGTGTCCTGGAGTCCTGCTCTGGGGAAATGCTGCCTCTCGAGTGTGAGTGTAGGGATCCAGGGACAAGGGGGAAAACGAGATACCCTGTAAACCTTCATCCCTGTGCCTGTTATTTGTGGAGTTGTTCCTCATCCTTGGTACCTAACGTGCCTTCCTCTGCTTGACTTTCAGGCTGGTAAGATTCAGTTTGGTTACGTGTACGGAATAAGTGCAATCGGATGTTTAGGGATGTTTTGTCTCCTGAACTTGATGAGCATGACGGGGGTGTCGTTCGGCTGCGTAGCCAGTGTCCTGGGCTACTGCCTGCTCCCCATGATCCTGCTCTCCACTTTCGCTATTGTGTTCTCCTTGCAGTAAGTACATAAACCTTATCCTTTGGCCACAGGTTCCTCTCCTGTGAGAGGAAGACAGTTACTGAAAGGGATTTTCATACTTTGTGATAAAGCTACATGTAACTTGAATATGACAGGAATTTGTAGTCAGTGTGAAAAGAATATCAACACTGTTCAGGTGTTTACTGGGTGAAAGATAGGCAAATACTGGGTTTATCTGTAAGCTGATTAACAGCTTTCAAATACACAGACTCAAATAACAATATCATGTGTTTTCAGTGAACTTTGAGACTGACAAATCTCAATACCTGTAAATTCTGGAAGTAGTTATTGTTTAAGATGCAAGTGTGAATTGGAGAAACAGAAAAATATCAGCGTGATTACCCATAGCTATAGGAATCAGCAACTGAGAAAAAAGAACTTGACATAGTTACTTTACTCAATGATTTTATTTCATTTGCATAAAGTTAATTTGTTTGTTTATTTTTTATGCTGTCCTAATTGAATATTTCATTCTGGAAGTCTTTACTGGAACTATTCCAATTAATGTCAACTGTAAAAGCTAAAATCCATCTTTGAACCTGTAGAAGGTGTTAGGACTCCAGTTACTGTTCCTATAGCCACATACACCCAAGTCATACATGAATTCTCTTCTCCTTTCTGTCTTTGCAGGGGAACGATGGGGATTATTCTCACGGCTGGAATCATTGGCTGGTGCAGCTTTTCTGCTTCCAAAATCTTTATTTCTGCCTTAGCAATGGAAGGACAACAACTTCTAGTAGCGTACCCCTGTGCTTTACTGTACGGAGTCTTCGCTCTCATCTCTGTCTTTTGAATGGACTGTCCACACTGTTGGACTCTGGTGGGCCAAAATAAAAACATCAACTGGGAACACTGAGTTGGACCAGAAACAGCTGCAAACAGCTGTATAGTGTTGCTGTCTTGAAACTTAGACCTGTTTTGAATCACCTGGAACAATGAAAACAAATGTCTCATGTTCACTTTTTTAGGACTTTGAATACTCTTTCCAATTGACCTGAGGTGTCTATAGCTTTAATAAGTGTCCGTGCTTATCAAGTTAATGGATTTTTTTTTTTTTCCCCATTCCTCTATTGTTAGAAAAGTAATTTCTGTTTGTTTATTTGAGGGTTGTATTTTTTTGTTTGTTTTTTTGGCATTTTTTATTTTAGGGGAGTGGGGCAGGCTGAGGGCTTGCAGTTATAAATTGATAAATTTTTATCCAGAGCAGTTAACAGCACTGCAGATGCTGTAGATTTGGGGTACTCTGAATAAATCTGCAGTGATGGGTTCCTGATCTCCCGGCCCCTCTTACCAAAAGCAAAATGCACAAATGAACACAAGCAATTAGAGTAATTTCTGTATTTTAACAAATGTACTCTTAAGCTATTTGGTCTCTTTTATTTGTTCATTTGATGTGATAGTATTTCAGGATTTAAGATACTTAAATTATGAAGTGGAAAACAGATGCTTAAAAGTTAAAGGGATCTGTAATTCTGTCACACTTGAAGTATGAATACATTTGGATGTCTGAGTAGCTGTATGTTGACTTGGATTTCTGAAGATGACTTCAACTAGAGTTTCTTTTCCTAAAGTGCACAAACTAGTAGATGAAGAGTAATCTCCTTTGCAGTACTTCCAAGGAAAACACCATTTTGGAGATGTTATGCTTGTCAGTATTGTAGTTACTGTAAAATAATTTAAGGCATATTGATTAAATTTTCCTTAAATTTTGAAAAAGGTGCTTGATTTTTCTAATCTCTTTTTCTTTAATAGACTTCAGTTACTAAAATGGAAACTTCAATACTGAAGCAAAATCACGTATCAAGCTGTTTGGTTAGGATTCAATACTTGCTTCAGTCACAAGCACTTGATCTGACAGGAGAAATATAATCTAGTCTGTGATGTCAGTCCCCTACAGGCATCAGAAGGGGGAAAGCAAAAATGGTTTTCTTCACAGAAGCACTTGGTAGTTCTTAAAATAAGCAAGAAAAGGATACAGAGATATTTTAACTTGTACTGGGGAGGGGAGGTTCCTTATGTAGATCGTAATTCCCACCCCTGCCTGGGAAGTGCAAGAGCTCTGACGAAGCGCTGGGTTATAACAACCATTTCTTCAGCAGTTGAACCCAGGGGATTTCATTTCATTGAATTTACCCAGGTGTGGGTCTGATTTCATCTGTCCATGGAAGGATCTGTTTGCAGGCTTCAGGTCAGATGCGTTGGGTCCACGCTTTCTGGTGAGACGCGGTGTGCGAGTGATCTCCGACGGAAAGCTTTCGCCTTGCTGATAGGTGAAGGAAGGATTCAAAGGCTCAGCACACAGTTCTGTTCACTCTTCTCTTAGTTCTGCACAGCCTCCTAAAAATCTCTTCCTGGTGCCACTGGAAGCTACTGACAAGGTCCTTCTTTGGTGGCCAGAACCAGCTTTTGTTCTGTCTCTGGCAGTTGTGTGAGTGTAGAGCCTTCAAGAACCAAACACCGATGCACGAATCCGGTGTGAGTCGCGTTCTCTGCTGTAGCTGCTGCGACAGGGCCCTTTAAAACACACACACGCACAAGTTCCATTTCCTTCCAGAAGCAAAGTCAAGACCCCAGGTAATTTTCTACTTTGATATGGTGTTACAAATTACCATCCTAAATAAAAGTGGTGAGTTGATTTTTTTATTATTATTACCTTTATTTATTTATTTATTTGTTTAGCAAAATGTTTTAACTCTGCCCTTGGCAGTCTAATGTCTTGGGATTAGGAGATCACACCTGCCCTGGCGCACAAGCTGCTCCTTGTAATGAAGAACATTACCTGCTGATGGAGCATGATGTCCTCTATTTGTGCAAATAAATCATAGCCATTACTAATGAGGCCTAATTAATTACAGGATTGTTGTAGTCAGTACAAAAGCTCGCATACTTTCTGGAGCACATCAGATGCTGATGCTCCAATACAGTATTTTTGTGAGGCGGGCTAATTAAGCTTACCTTGCACCTACAGATGTGGTTCCCTTCCTGGTTCTGTGGGGTGATTACACTGCTGTAAATAACCTCTTCTCTTGCCACTGCACAGGAAGAACATTAAAATTAGCTTGTCCCAGTATGGCACTGTCAATGCAGCTGCTGAGTTTGGAAAGACCATATGAAAAGGTATTTATTTAGTTATGTATGTTGTCCTTGCTCTGGCAGTAGAGGGTTCTCCACGTTCTCCTTCAGCAGTGAAGTTTGACCAGTGAGTTTCAGGAGTGTTTTGTGCTCTTCGTGGGGAGGATTTAGCAGTGAATTTCTCACTGGTCTCTGGGTGGGAGTACAAGGTCAAACACTTGAATTCCTGGGGGACTTTACAAAAGCACAATGGTGTGTCTAGACTGGTAGTCTCAAACACCCAGTTTCTGGTATGTTAATTACTGTGATTCCATTGACTGTGTTTATTGCCCTTCCAAAATCAATTCCATTGATTTTCTGTAATAATGTTTTGTCCTAGATCTTGCTTCAATTTTAGTTACATTTCAGACAATTTAATCTTGCCATCCCATAGAATGACAAGATTATGTGCTGTAATTCTTCACTCCTACATTTGCCTTTCATATTTAGTAGGTCTTTTTTTTTTTCTTTTTACTTTCTAGATGTGAGCTGTCCCCCCCAGTCTGTTAACATCAATATTCTCAGCTAGTTTTCAGATGAAATGGGAACATTACTTGCTTCGTTGCCTCTCAACATTTTCATGTTAGCTTAAAGTGCTCAAAAATGAGTGCAGGTGTTGTTGCTTTTTTAAAACCCCTTTTGTCATCACACCCAATCTTGAAATCACTTCCTGTTCTACAAAAGTTAGAGGTTACCTGTCCCAGTTGGTCCATTTCTTGTCCCAGTTTGTTGATGCTTTGGCAGTAACTTTGCTTTTCAGGTCAGGTGTTCTGCTCTGAGGCAGCTGCTGGCTGCAGTTCAGTTTGTTTCCACGGGCACTACTTCTGCAGGTATCAGCGAGTTCCATGGCACGTCCTTTCCTAAAAAGCACCTTATTTCTGTGCTTTTACACCTCTTGTTGTGCACTGGTGCTGGCATCTGTTCCTGAGGGGCTTTTTCCTGTGTGGTGGTGGGTGAACACCCCCAGAAGCCGCAGAGGGAGGGGCTGGTTGGGTATGTTGTGTGAAGCCAGATGTTCCTCCGTGCTCACAGCTGGAGAGGAGTGTCCTGGGTTTGGCTGGGGAGCGCCAGCATCGCGCTCTCCAGGGTGGTTCTGTTATTCTGTGGGGCTGAGTGCTCCAGACTGGGTTACTACAGAGGCCATCCTTTGGGCCTGTGCTAAAGCTGGGACACCCTTAGGCTTGTCTCTAGGTATCAGCATCAGGAAGTTTTCACCAGGTAATCCATGCACAAAGGAACTGAGCCTATTGCTACTGAGGGACCAATAGTTCCAGTTGGGCAAAGGCTTCGTGGTGTGAAGGCTGGGCTGGCTCACAGCCCAAGAGCCATTGGTGGGAGGGAGTCACTTGCTAATGCACTAATGGTGCCTTAGTTTGTATCTTCACCGCTGTTTAAAACTTTGTTAATACTTTTAGGAACCACATTGGCTAAAAGAACAGCCAGCACTTTGGGGTACAGCACAGCATGGCTTATACCTAATGGGTTATCTGTATGGATTGCCCCAGGGCAGGTTTAGGTTGGAGCTGAGGAACAATTTCTTCCCCTCCAGGGTTGTCCAGGGCTGTCCCAGGCTGCCCAGGGCAGGGGTGGAGTCCCCGTGATCCCTGGAGGGGTTTCCAAGCTGTGGTGCTGAGGGACAGGGGTCAGTGGTGCCCGGGCACTGCTGGGGGAACGGTTGGACTCGGTGTTCTCAAAGGTGTAACCCAAACAAAGCGGTTCCACACCACAGGAGCAGGGTTTACAAAAGAGCGAGCATCTTTTCACCAAGCCAGCTGATGTATCCGGAGAAGCTTTCAGCAGCTGTCTCTTCACCAAGATGCTTTGGAGTGTCTGCTCTTAATGCTGCACGCTGCATCTTCACAGGAGCTGGAGGAAGGGAGTAACTGGGGCTTGCTGTTTTCCTGCTTCTCCACTGGGGGGGTCTGCACCATACCTGCCGTGCTGCTGCAGCTCCATACCTGCCGTGCTGCTGCA
>JANVCC010000135.1:4184579-4218417 GCA_025345505.1 Todiramphus chloris collaris | reverse complement strand
AGAATAGAATAGAATAGAATAGAATAGAATAGAATAGAATAGAATAGAATAGAATAGAATAGAGGAACTGAACTATTTCAGTTAGAAGGGACTTACAATGATCAGATGCCTACTCCAGCTGCCTGAGCACTTACACAGGTGTGCCCCATCCACACATCCCTGCTTATCTACACACCCAGCCTAAGGCTTGTGCCTCTTCTCAGGGTCCCTTTGCTTGTAGAGAGGGTGCTGGGTGCAGGTAAGGGCTTCTGTCGGGGAGATGGGGCTGTCTGGGGAGTGGTGGGGTGAGAGAGGGACTCCTTGGGGACTCTACAATAGTTATTGTGACCCAGTAAATAGCTGGCTTGATGCTCTTGAACTGCTGTAGCTGCTTCTCTGGCTGTTTTTTCCTCTACATGCCTGGTGCTGTGTGTGCCCAGGCTGCATTAGCTGCAGCCCTGGCTCTCAGGTTTGTTCTTGCTCGCCCACAACTGTTCCATGTTGGTGCTGGGCATCACAGGAGTGCCCTGGTTAGGGAGGATGTTCCTGCCCTTTGGGGCAGAGATGGTGCCCAGGGCTCTGCTGTGCACTAGAAGCAAGAACAAACTCAT
Organism: Todiramphus chloris collaris; assembly: GCA_025345505.1. Classification (NCBI taxonomy): domain Eukaryota; kingdom Metazoa; phylum Chordata; class Aves; order Coraciiformes; family Alcedinidae; genus Todiramphus; species Todiramphus chloris. The sequence goes on along the minus strand of JANVCC010000135.1, from coordinate 4,217,827 downwards.
TTTAGTGCACTATACAGTAAAATACTTTATGTTGTTATAGGAACTAAAATTCTAAAAATAAGCCAAAGGAAAAGAGGTGATGTGCATCAAACTGACCACATTTTATTTCAATTACAAGGGGTTTTTTTAATGCTTTCTATGCAAAGAATTCTGTAGTTTACTTTTAAGTTTTTCCTTCTCTTTGCAACTCCCAGCCTAAAAGGAGTCAGGTGCTGCAAAAGTGTTTGCAGAAGCTGCCAAGTGAGAGCTCCAGTGTGCCCATGTCTGCAGCAGCTCAGCCACGGCGGCAGCTGCCATGCGGGAAGAGGAAGGATGGAAACTAAATCTATTGAGGGCTCCGGCTCAGAATGTGAATGTATAGTGATAAAACTCCATTGGAAAAGAAACTGGAGATTGATCTTCGGGATAATTTTAAAACCTTTCTGAGCAAAATTCGGCTGTGGGGCTTTGTGGTACCAACCAAGGCAGCAGCAGCAGCAGCAGCTGGGTTACGGCTGGATCAGTGAATGCTGGGGGAGGATACGGCTCCTGGGCTGGCGGTTGTATAGGCAGAGGCTAACAATTATTAGGCTAATCCCAATAATCTTATGCTGGTGTTATGAACAAGTGACTTTATAGGGAGTCTTCACCGTGTTGCATTATTCTGCACGTGCTGTGCTTGTCCAGAACTGGCTGCTCTCTCCATCCCTTGTAACTCAGGTCAGGAGCTTTTACTTTATTGGTTTTTCCCACCAGTTGTGTATTGTGAAAGACAATTCTTGGAACCAAATATATTTTTTTCTCTTAACAATAATAACAAACACATTTGTGATTTGGTGGGCTCACTAAATACAGCTGGGGTATGGCACAAAACCTTAAAGGTCTGCTTTATCAGGAGAAGAGCCCGGTGTTCCTGCTGCTGGGTGCTGCTTGGGAGCTGACGTTTGAATTGACAGTGAACTTAAGTCATTCTTGGAACGACTGGAGAAATGAGTGTTATTATGTCAAACCCAAGCTGCAGCTGCAATCCTTTTATTAATCATAATTAAAGTTTCACGGCACCCCCTCAGCCAAACAGGGCGATGGAGCCCGTGTCAGAAGAGGGGCTGCAGGGGGGTCAGCTCTGGCTTCTCCCAGGACAGCAGGTATCACACCCCGGAACAGGGTTTCCATCTTTCTCCCACCTGACTGCAGTGGCCCAGATGGGAATCTCCAGGGTGATGCCATTCCCGGCGGATGAGCTCGGAGGTCCCCATGGCAGGACATGGCTCTGCCTCCCCCGTGCTCACGCCTGTGCCGGGGTTAAGCCCTCCGTGTTTCACTGTGCTGGCAGAGGACTGTTTAAGGGGCTTTCCCCCTTTAACCTGTAGGTCCTGCTTGGTGGATACCCTACAACCAGCCTTCCCTTGGATGGCTGCACACCTGGAGAGATTTCCCTGCTCTCACACCTGCCCTTTCTGGGGGGATTTGGTGCAAAAAGGCGAGAGGGGCTATCTGCTGCTGCGGCTTCTTGACTTGTAAGGCTGTGATTAAACACCCCCATGGCCTCACAGGCGTTGTGAGAGGCAGAGAACCCCTCTCAAAGGTGGGGTGTCCCCCTCCAGAGCCAGTGCCCATCAGCAGACCAGGAAAAGGCTATGTGGAGGTCAGGAAAACCTGTGTCCTGCCTGCTGATAGCAAAGCGTGCAGAGGAAGGGGGGAGGTCTGGCTTTCCTGCTGGCCGCAGAGCTCCGAAGGGAGGTTTCTAGGGGTGCAGGGAGCTGCCTTCGTCCTCCCTGAGCCTCGGGACAGGAGCATTCTCCCCCCTGGTGTGTCTGGGGTGGAGGTGGGGGTGGTCTGGGCACACCGCTTGCTTCTCCTGCAGCTGGGCTCATCCCGCATCGCTGCTGAAAGACAAACATCTGGAGAAGGGGCCACAGCAAGGAAATTTTCCTCGATTCGGAGGGAGGGCTGTAAGTGTCAGCTACATGGTATGTGTGTATGAAAAGCGGCAATTAATAAAGATAACGTAAATAGAAATGCACGTTAGCTTCATGTGTGCCACGGGAGGAAGGCACTGCCAAAGAGCGGGGGCTGGGGGGGTGCAAGGCTATGCACACCAGTTGACTTCTCGAGTCCCGTCCTGCCTTCCAGCAGGGACAAATTAGCTGCCACAGCCATCCTGTTTCTCTTTATATGTATAGACGTACAAATAGGGCGCACGTGTGTTTACTGTGCGCTGTAATTTCTTAGGTGCTATAAATTTCATGCCTCTTCCAAATATTTGAGCACTACTCTGACCTTTTAACCAAAACACGAAAAGTAAACTGTATGAAATCTATATGTACAGTGGTTGTCATTGAAAGCTAACATTTACCCATAGTCATTACTGTTTATATTGCAACAGCATGAAAAATGGCAAATACGGAGAGAGAGAGGCTGCTCCTGATGGGAAGTGCTTCAGATCCAGGGAAGCAACGGCCTGAGCCTGGTGCTGTGCTTGCAGAAGTTGGGCTTTTTCAACCCTCTCTGAGCATTCTCCGTGTACGTCTTATCCCACCCAAGGAGCCCCTCCTGGATTTGGGCTCTGATTCGTGTTTTCTTAATGAGCTTTCGAGCTGCCACTGGTGCTGTGTCTGCTCAATGGTCCTTCTGAGACTGCAGCAAAGGGCTGCTGGCTGCCGCAGTTGTTCCCCCCGCTGCCGTGGGATGGGGCATCCAGGGGTAATAGAGGGTAAAACTCGTCGTTTCTGCACGGGCTGCTGAGATCTCCTGTTGATGGCATCTCTACTCTTGTATCATTGCTCTGTTCGTCTCCGTCCCACATCTTCTCTCTCTCTATTGCTGTTTTGGGATGAAAGGGCCTCTAAGAGCTGAGGGTTGCTCGGGGCAGCTCTCCTGGCTCTGCTCCAGGCAGCTGGGTGTGCTGGGGCCAGGGGGGCCCAGCAGTAGGAGAGAAGGGCAGTGGGCATGGAGGGATGGCCTCGGCCCTGCTGGCAAGGGCATGGGGTGGCACAGGAAGCATTGCATCCAGAGTATTTTCTTCCCTCCTGGCCTGCAATTCCCCTCCTGTCCCTCAGGCAGAGCAGCAGAGGCTCTGGCAGCCTTGTGCAGAGGTCCAGGTATGGGTGTCCCAACCCAGGCTCCTGGAGCCCGAGTTCAGGGCTGTGGGAGGAGCAAGAACAGCTCCTGCCTTTGGGGGCTGCTGTTCAATGGGACACTCAAACCCTGCAGGGACTGTGAGTGTCCCGGGAGAACCCAGCATTATGCCACCGAGCTGTTCCTGTGCTCCCAGCACTACTTTCTGGAGAAGCTGGGGAATGACAGCACTGATTCCCCCGTGTGAAACCCAGGGGGTTATCCTCTGCCTCGCTGTAATGCTGGGTCTCTGGGTTACCCTAAAGTAACGCTTCAACATTTTGCACTTGATACGTCAAAGCTTTTCCGTCTGCCTGTGGCAATGCAGGCATTCGCAGCTTCCCTCGCACGAGGAGCCTGTGTCCAGAAGGATCTTGCCACCTTTCCTGGGTGACAGATAAAAACCTATGGCATGAGTTGTAAAGCAACCAACTTTTCCAGGTCCCCAACCTTGTGTTCCAGCTGCAAGACTGTTTTTCACTCTGTTAACAAACTCTGATGATAAACACCAGCCCTTAGCTTATAGAATTGTGCAGAGTTAATTTTAAGAGGAAGTGACCTAAGATACAGGCACTTGGCGCACCAAAAAGAGGTCACTAATGTAGTGCTCGATGCTTTGTGCTGCTGTGTAGCTACATAAACACCCAAAGGAATGGCAGAAAGCCAGAGATCCCAGCCAGTGGGATGCTTTATGCTGCGTTGCAATGTTGGCATTTTCTGCTGAACCAAGAGGCTGCTTGAACTATTGCCCTATTTACTTCATCAGTCTTTTCTATTGAGAGCGTTTGGTCCCTGGAGCAAGGCTCGTGTCCCCATACAGCGACCCCTCTGTCCCCAAGTGCCCTTGCTGAACAGAAATCCATGGACTGAAATAGAGAGAAACAGTTGGGTTTAAAATGAACGTTTAGTGAGAATCTGATGCTACCTTCAGGACTCTCTTGAAAGCCAACAGCGCAAGGGATGGGGTGGCATTATCCAGCAAACAAACCAGAACAGCCGGGGAGGACTCTGCCTGCTGCTGAAGCGTTGGTGCACTTGAATGCAAAGCTAAAACTATTGAAACCTGGGATGGAGCAGCCTTTACAAGTTGTGTATCCAGGTATTTCAAGGGTTGCCCTCCTGCTGTCATGTTGCTGATTGAGGCAAACGATGTGGACAGGGCTGGCAAAGCAGAGCAGCAGCATTTGTCTACAGCTACGCTGATGTATTCTTTAGCATGGGGTGTGTTTCTAAAGTTCAGTGTATCCATCTAAACATATTTGCATCTCTTCAGTGAGTTTTGCTTCCTTTCACTTGCACAGCATCCTCAAATCTCACCCTGCCCTTAGCTGAGACCGTTGTGTAAATAAAATTCTTAAACATTCCTGAAACTGAAGGCAATGCTGCTGCCCTGGCAGGGCGAGGTGCCCTCGGTCTGCTCCAGCCTCGGTGGAGAATGAGCAGCACAATCTCACTGGGTTTATATCGATTTCAAAATCCTGTTGGCCTTACTCATGTTTGATCTGGATGGACTCGGCAAGGAGAGGGGGTCCAGCCTCCCAGCCTGGGAAGGAAGCTTGGATGTTCTACAGGTAGGCTGAGCTGTTTGGGACAGGCAGGGAAGAATGATGCTGTCAGGTCTTAAAGCCATTAGGAGGACAGAAAAAAAGTGTCAGACCAGGGAACATTTGATAGGAATCATCATGTTTCTACTTAGCAAAGTAATCACAACATTTACTTCGTGTATGGCAGTGTCTGGAAAATTCTGAAAACCTCTTTTTTCCATTGGAAAATATGCATTTATAAACCAAAAAATATCCATAAGAGGCATGTTTCTTCCAAGGGCCTTTTTCAAAATGACCTGTTAAGTCGGGAGTAACGTTTTGTTTGAAACCGTAGTTATACTGCGGGGAAAGAAGTTAAAAGGGGAAGACTGAAACTGAAGAGAAACGTTGAAAATGTTTGTAATAGACACTTTGAGTTACTCTCTTAGCCCACCAGAAAAAAGTGGACCAGCTTTTTTTTTTTTTTCAGTGATGCTGTATACCCAATCACTTGTCCTTTGCAGAACCATTTCAGGTACTTGGTTGTTAGAAGGTTCTGTAGGTGCTGTCGCGTTGCTGGAGAGAGTCTGCTGAGCCAGGGCTTCAGGACCTACAGCACTTGGCAGCCCATGGCTGGTGTGGGCTTCAGCTTCTGGCAGCACTCTGCTGCCTGGCACCGAGGTGGCCTTGTAGGAGCCCTCGCTGGGACTTGGTTTTCTGTTAATATCTCCTCCTGAATATCTCTGTGCTCTTTTTGTGGTGTGAGCAAACTGTGTGTTTGATGTATCTTTTTTCCCCACTAAACTGAATGAAAATATATCAGATTGAGAACACTTAATAGGCATTAAATTAGATGTTAGACATATTAAAAAAAAAAAAGACAGGACATCTATATAGACAGCTGTGGGAGGAAAAAAGATTAGCTCCCTTGCCAAGTGGGAGCAGGTTCAAGTCAGTCCAGTATTATCCATACATGATACTTAAACCAGCACTTGGAAGACCATGGGCATTCCTAACTATACCTTGTTTTCCTTGGCCATTTCTTTGGCTAAATCTCTACTAACTTCTGGACAAAACCCTGATTTTACTGAAGTTAATGGAAATTTGCATGTGCTTCATTGTTGGCTTCGCCCTTTTCTTTTGCAAGTTTGCTTTTGTTACTGGTTACCTTTTCCTCAGACTGATATTCCAAAACATCTTTTCTGTACCCTGCAGACCTGAAATTGCTAGAAATTAGTAACTGAATCTAAGGCTTTGCAAACTTGTTCTGTTATCGTTCCCCTAACTTTCTTCTCACCGCTTTTTATCCCCAGTTCTCCTTCACTCCTCACACCACTAAGCCTGCTTAAATAAAATCCATGTGTTGAGGGAAGTGAGAAGGGCTTGTGGACTGTAAAGAGACTGTTCACCGAGTGCTACAACGTGGCTTGCTCAAAGAGTAGAGATAATACAGCAGTGTTTCTGTAGTCAGTGACACGGATATTCTGCCCAGAGAGGGCTGGGTTATTTAAAAGGAGTTACAGAACTGCTTTCTCTCACTATTTCATAACATAGGGGATGAAGTATTCATGGATTGGGATGAATCTAGTTAATCTATAAAGAGTTGCCAGTATGTAAGGGAAGTTGCTCTTTACCAATAATTGAAACCATTGCCTGGGTGTTTACCTTTCCCTGACTGTTGTCCCTGTGAGGCTGTGACAAAAGTGCTGGTCCTGAGCAGAGTATCACAGGCCAGAGGTGCCTCGGCCAGGAGGGAGATAACTCTTACTTGCACAGACTTTGCTTTTTAAGGTCCTGAGCATCTTGTTCCAGTTGAGGAGGAGAAGAAAAAAAACGTGGCCTTGATCTGAAATGAGCTTTTCTGTGTTGCTGCAAGTATCTGCCAGCTCTAAAGGCCCCCAGGGATGATTCTCTGGCAAGTACTTGAGCTTTCCTGGACAGGCTGAAGTCAGACAGCTTTGGGATAGAGGATCGTCAGAGCTACCCTTGTGAGCAGGACATTATACCTTGGGGTTACTGAGGTGAATGGCATAATAATGTTTAACGATCCTACAACAGTTGTTTGCACACGTTAAACTTGTCTCTCAAGGTGTGGTTTGACTTCACAACTGAAGCAATCCAAGAAGTAGAGTTGCCATCTAAAAAAGAACTTCCAGCTCCAGCCTTCCCCTCTGGGCAGTGCTGCATCTCTCAGGGCAGCCCTGGCCGTGAGCTGCAGCCAGCCCTGCAGGGCCAGCTCCCTGCTGGGGCAGCCCGGGCAGAGCGGGACTGGCACAGGGACAGGAGGAGGAGGAGGAGGAGGAAGGTGTCGCTGTGTGCTCCACCTGCCTCATCAGGACTCCTCCTTGCTCAGCTCCTTTGACCGCTGCCAGCGGTTAGGGCTGTTGCAGCCCTTAGAGTGATGGAAATCTTTAGAAGAGGTGGGAATCTCCACGGCAGTGGCTGTGTCCGGGCACCGAGCTTGGTCTGTAAACGGCTCGGCGCGTTTCCCAGCTCTGGCCGATGAGCAGCCCTGCAGGCTGAGTGTGTAGGGCTGGCTGGGGACAGCGGGGAGATGCTTGGAAATGGCAGGAGAACACAAGTTAAAGGAGCAAGTCGAAACAAAGAGATAGCAAAACAAGCCCGAGTTGATATTAGTAAGGATTTTTTGAAAGCTGATAACAAACAAATCCTAAATTCTGCTGAATAGGATTCTGGTGAAGTGCCAGAGGCTAATTAACTGATAGTCTCCGGTCCTTAAGAACTGATTCTTTCTCTGCTGTTCAGTAGAACAGCTTTCCTGATCTGGGGATGCTTTGTCTCATCCAACATGCATTTTCCCAGCTGGCTGTGCCGTGTTCACTCACTGGGCTGTCCTCAGCCTCCCTGCCCGTGCTTCTTGCAGTTCGTTAGATAACCTCAGTAGCGGTACCTTGCACTTCTCATCAGTCTTCCCTGGCTGTCAGCCACTTGCTGACCCTAGAGAGATGCTCCGTGGGTGCTAAATCTGCATTTCAGGGTTCTGTGAGGTTTTTTTTATTATTTTTAATTGCCAAAACTTTACCTCCACCCTTGGCAGCAGCTTTGTCCATAAGCTGACAGGTTCTCAAGCTTTTTGCACCCGCAGTGTCTGTGGGGCCAAACCCTGAGGACTCCTGAGGCTGATGCCCTCTTGGGAGGGTGGAATAAGATTGCTGTCCTGGTGTGGCCAGTTCACGTGAAAAGCCATGGAGAGACTGGGGATGTTCAGGAGATGGTTGTCCTCTGGATGCCTGGGATATGGAGAGGACAGGAGTGCCTGAGTGTTGGAAAATGCTGAAACCCTCCTCTTCCGAGGCTTCCACTTCTAGTAAGTGATAATTAATGGGAAACCTTAATAGCTTTTGAGGACTGTTAGTGCTCATCACTGCCTGCAGTTTAGCTTGTCTTTTTCCCCACCACATCTGTGGCTTCCCTGGGGACTAAGTGGCTGCAGGAGCGGAGTGTGTCCCTGCAAGGTGCAACCCCTCGAGCACTGGGCCCCCTCCCCTGCAGTTACTGAGGCAGGACTGCATCCTGCTCTTGACTTCATTACTATTTACCACCCACTCCCCGATCCTGGGTACCTGCTCCTCTGTGTTGAGCACAAGTCCTTAGAGGTCAGCATCTCCCAGACACTGGCTGTGTGGGGTGCTCGAACCATCGTGGAGTGCAGCTGGTTTCACCAAGAGGAGACTTGCTGAAGAGGCTCTCTCCTCCTGGCTCGAAAGGCTCATGTGGATTTGCCTGGGGTTTTGTTCGCTCGTAGGGTGAGCTGTGCAGTGGTAGCTGCTCAGCACATCTGCATTCACTTTGTAGTTCTCTGAGAAACACATCAGGAGGCAGAGGTCTGTGTTGTGGTTCCTCGCTGTATCACAGTCACAGGTCCTTTTCTGTTCATCTTCAGAAGACCTCTCTAAATTGGGAAGGAAATGCCAGTGCTTTTTTTAAGTGCATGTGTATGACTTTTACTTCCAATAAGAAAGACTAAGGAATATAGGAACACTTTTGAGGTGTGTGTTGCGTGTCAACTCTGCACTAAATAGGCACTGGCCTCTGCTTGTTAAAACAAGGGGAGATGTGAAGACATTAAGTACTACAGTAAATTGGGTTTCTGTGTGAATTGTGCTTTGTTCGCAAGAATTAAAACATGGCTCGGGGGTGAGAGGTTAAATGTAAAGGTAATACTGTCTTAAGATGCCAAAGGAAGCTTTAAAGAAATCCCATTGTGTACTTTCTAATCCAGCCCTGTTAGCTAAATGCGCAGTCCTTCCTCTTCTCATCTCCCTCCTTCCTCACAGAAGGAAACCTGCTGCTGCCTGTAAGAAAGCTCTGAGTTTAAAGGTGATACCAGGTAAATAAGTTTGCTTCTGATGGTGGTAGCTTTCCCATGAGTTACTCAGAGCACATGTTTTTAACTTGCCCTTGGAGAAGTGGCAACAGAAAGCTTGAGTTACACAGTACTGGAGATGTTCTTCCAGAGCAGTGTAGACTGTACAGTAGATGAGGTTTTCTTAGAGGAACAGAGGATGGAACGACCAAAGGCCATGTGCAGCCTCGGAAAGAACTGGAGCTGTACAGCTACAGCTGAGCAAAGGCATAAATTCCATGCAACAGAAACAAGAGATTTGGGAGGAAAAGTTACAGCAGCCAAGCTATAGAAATAGATGACAGGCAGTCTGAAGTCTACACCAGCTAGTAAGGAAAGCTTTGGTCCTAGTCCACAAGCACATTAAAAATATGAGATGGCAGAGTTTACTGAAACCAACCCAAACCATTTGTTGACATTGGCAAAGGCCAACAGGGATTTCTCCAGCTCCGAATGTGCAGCTTCCAAATTGAACACAGATCATGGGGAGATGTGGTAGCTGCAGACCCTTCTAGAAGAACAGGCCGACTTGAAAAAGAAAAAAAGAACCTGCCCCTTCCCTCAGCCAGCCCTGGGTGCGCTGAGAGGGGAAGAGATGCTGACTCTGGCTGCCAGAGCCCTGCTGGGCTCCAGCCTGCACACTGCTGCCAGCCCTGGGGTGGGGGGGGGAGAATGGGCCTTCTCAGGGGGAGGGATTAAACACTTTCCCTTTGAGATCTGAGTCACATCTTTACCTCCTGCTTTGCTTGTCTGACTTTCTAGTGCTGTCCCAGAGCGACAGGGAGTTACATTGGCCTCTGTTCAGAGCAGGCTGTAAAACTGCAGCTTGAGCATCTGCTCCAAACCAGAAGGGCAGGGACTGGTGGGGGATCTGGATGGCCAAATGCTGGAGTTACCAGAAAGATATTTTTCTCCACAAGCTGCCACCACTCTAAGCTGACATCATGCTGTCTGGTGGGAGAGGTCAGTGGGGATGGCGTGTGGGAGGGTGCCTGTCCCTGCAGCACTGTGACCTGAGCAGCTCTGCCTCCTGTTCAGCAGCTGTGCAGTGCGGGACCATCACCAGGAGCTTGTGCAGGAGTTGCTCCTGGTCCTGCTACCCAAGGGCTGAACAGGGGATTTGGCTTCCCTCCTGCTCCTCTCATGGTTCCTCTCCATCACGCCCATAACATCTAGGGACTATAGTTTCAGATTTCTTTCTTGCTTAGCTCCTCCTCTGATTCTGCCTGGTTTTTAGTTTCTAGCATCCCAGAAATGTACTGTCTTTATTCCATTGCTGTTGTGTAGAACTTTATCGAAGCCAGTTCAGCTCTCCCCATTCTTAGCAATTAATGAAAAATATTACTTTGAAAATGCTGGTTTGCATCCCCCTCCAGCACACACTCTTTTTTTTTTTGCATGCTTTTATCTCCATTTCCTAATTGCATTAGAAGCATTGCCTACTTCTATTTAAATTTTATTCTGCACGGTGCCCTCTGGTCCTCTCCTTGCAGGAGGTGCAAGGCAACGCTCCTGCTCCATCCCACGTCCTCTCCTCACTTGCATGCATTGCACACACGAGCTAGGGAATGGTGAGGGCCTTGGCTTGGGCCTCCAGCCTTCCTGTCTGGAAATCCTTGAAGCTTTTCATTTAAGGAGCACTGTCTTACAGTAAGTTTTTTCTCTGTAAGGAAAAACCTGCTATTGAACTCTTTTTCTCCCTCTCCCCCCTCTGCTCCAACCCAAGCTTTTGAGTTTTGTCTGCCTAGATTTAGCTGCTGTACACAAAGCTGTTATCTTCCGAGTTCTGTAACATGCCAGAGGAAACCAAACCTACCTGACAGACAGCATACCTGAGAAATGCTACAGATGTGTCATGGCAAGCTGTCAAGAGCGCTGGCCGGTACTGTGTTTAAATTAATGAAGAATAGGCAGGAGTACATTTTGTGCATGTAGCTTCTGCTGATGGCTCAATATTTCAGCTAAACATATTTACCTGAATATTCATAGTCACTTTCGAGGTGGTTGCATCTCCTGAGCTCAGTTAATCGTCTAAATTCTCTTAAATATACCATTTTTCTCCAGCCCACAGTGTTTTTACTGGGAAGCTGTTTACTATGTATCCTTTAACCTCCAAAAGAAAGCAAAACAACCGAAAAAAGCCCCAGCCCAGCACAAAAGAACCCCGAGGCACCCCAGCGGGCTGCGGTGGGAGGAAGGGGCTGACCGGAGGGACACGATCCTGCGCTCAGGGTGCCCACAGCCCGCTGCTTGCTGACCCAAGCTAAGCCGGGCGCCTCCGATGATGAGGGTACGTGGCTTGCTTTATGTTCTTTGGAAGAGATTCGTTCCCCCTCCAGGTCAGCCCGAGGCGGAGGGACCGGTGGGAAGGGAAAGGTGCTGAGCGAGGAGTTCTGCTGGGGGCAGGGCCAGGGGAAAACAAACCAGGCTTGTTTTTAAGCCGTGAGAGAAAGCTTGCCTCGGAATTTTCCCCGAGAGCATCAGAAAATACTTCAGGGGAGTGTGTTCAGGTGGAGGTGGAGTTTGGCACGGCACGGCACAGCCCCGGGGAGCCCGCGGCTGGGAACCCCGCGTCCGGGCGGCTCTCCCCGGGGTGTGCGAACGGCAAAGCCCCACTGACCCCGTCCGAAGGAGCCGGGGAAGAGCAAGGAAGCCGCTGGGTTCCTCTGAGGCCGCGAACGCAGCTGAGCGCCCCGGCAGCCGGGCTGAGACGCCCCTTTCCCGGCAGAGGCAGCGAATCCCGTTCCGTGCCCGGGGATCCCGGGAGCTTCCTGCCCGCGGGAGCGCGCCCCGAGCATCCCGGTCGGGACAAAGCTCTGCTGTCCGTGTGCTTTCCGTGCCCGGGGTCCCGGCAGCGATGCCGGGAGATGCTTGCCGGCGGGAGCGCGTCCCGAGCATCCCGAGCATCCCGGTCGGGACAAAGCTCTGGTGTTAGTGCGTTTTCCCCTCCAGGAGGCTTTCACCGGGGAACAGATGGTGCTGAGATGCTGCCGAATCTCAATGTCACCTTAGTTAATCCTCTGAGAAGTTCTGAGGTTTCTCTGCAAGCCGTGGCTGTCAACTTCGGCTGCTGCGCTGAGCAAGCCCTAGTTTGGCAAGGGGCCCCTTGAATAAGAAAGCCAGGAGTCATTACGGGGTTTTTACAATAACAAACATAAGTCCTGAGGTCTGGTTGGAAATGTATTTGTATTTTAAAGGGAACTGAAGTTCTTCAGAAAGCAAAGAGAAAAGTAAAGCTAGAAATAAATAAATAAATGCAAACAACAAACAGACCACAAACAGAAACAACAAAAGAAAAGAAAAACACCCCACACTGAGCTTTCCTTTTGTTGGATTAATTAGCTGTAACATTCCAAAAGAACCCAAGGGTGTTGCCTTGCTAAGGAGTGTGCTGGGGGGAAAAAGCTGCCGCCCTGAAAGGTGAGGGGTCAGCTCTGCACCGGCCTGGCTGGGGGAAGGGGCAGGGGCTTCAGAGCGGTCCCCAGCAAGAGTCTTGCACAGGAACGGGCATCTCTCTGCAGAGCAGAGCGCTCTGAGAGACCGACCTCGTGTTCCAGCGTTCGAGTGACTTCAGCGTCAGCCGCGCGGGCTGTAAAGCAGCTTTCCGTAAGCTCGGGTTGGCTGCGTATGCTCCTGGAGTTAATCACTTCGATGGGAACGGGTAATGAGGAAATGCGCGTTTGCCCCGGCAGCTGCTGCGCTGCGCTGGGCGCTGTTGGCTGCCCCGGCCCGCGGGCAGAGCGGCTGCTGGGCGCACAGGCGGGTTCTGCCGCTTCGGGGATGGCTTTAATTAAGCAGCAAACGCCTTCTTTGGGGGTTTCGTGTCGGCAGCTGCTGCTGCTGCCTGATGTTCAGCTCTTTTCCTCAGCCGCATGATGCTGATGCCATCTGAGCCCTGCGCAGCCAGCTCCTCCTGCCTGACCCCCGCCCGTCCTGGGGAACCTGGCTGCGGGTGCCCGGGGCTGAGGCTGGTGGCAAACGCTCGTTCTCTGGAGGCTAATAGCGTGCTGGGTTGTGCTGTGCTCAGACACACAGAGCGGGATAAAGTGTGCCCCTCGCTCCTGCCAGGCTGTTCCTTTTGACCTAAAATACAACCCTGCCTGTGCAGCCTCTGCTGTCCCTGCGGTCGGGGCCAGGTACGGCTCTGGGACATGTTAGCGTGCAGCGCTGAGCTGGCCAGGGGACAAGGTGGCCACTAAGTGAAGTCTTCAATCAGAAAACTAACAGCGTGCTTGTGATGAGCTGTGGGAACAGTTGCTATGTTCAGTAGGAGGGGGTGAGATGTGGCCCAGGAATGCTGCTGTAGAAACACCTGATTATCCATCCACCAAAAGCAGGAAGATTCAGCATATTGGCTGGGGGGCAATCAGGTCACTAATATTGCCTCTGTTTTGAGGATTTCCTGACATAGACTCATTGCAGTGGGCATTTTACAACTACCTTTGAAGAGTATTTCAAGCACTGCTGGCTCCTGTGCCGCCCGTCGCGCAAAAGCCTACAGCTCAAGATACAGTTGGTTCCACAGATGCAGTTACTGTCATAAGATTCACACTGGGATGCGAGCTGAGGCGTTTTCTCTTTTCTGTGAAATCTTCATAAAACCGCTTAAATTTTACACAGCAAAGGAAGAGCTGCACAAGGGGAGCGGGGAGAAAAGGGGGAATAATTTAATCTCCACGGCATCCATTTGCACTAATTGCTTTTATACCAGGTATCAGATTTTTCCTGTCTAGACAATCCTACAAAGACAGATTTTTGCAGCTCTTGGCTCAGGAACGGGTGCTTCTATATATGTGCTGAGACTTTCCTAGAATCTTCAAAACAAAACTGAGGAGCCGTCAGAATAAGCAATAACAGCAGCATTTTAAACCCGGGTGCTCAGTGCTTGAACAGGGGCCGATTTCCACCGGTGCCATTAACTCCCATCATCCCAGCTGCGCTGCAGGCCCTCCCAAACCCCAAAATAAAGGAGATAAGATTAAGTTCCTTCTGGGATCTTCCTTCGATAGTTAAAAGCTGTGATAATCTTTGCAGCTTATGTCGCTAAAGATTCTTTAACTCTTTGATTTTGTTGGTTTGGGTTTTTTTCTATCATTTTAAAATCCTTGTCTAATAGCTTCATCCCAGTAGCTGCTGAGGAAAATGATGCTATAGTCGATACAAAACTGCTTTACAGCAGCGCAGAATTGGAACAAAGCATCTGTGCCCTCTCTGCCTTGGTGGTGATGCTGCTTACGAGCCCCCGCCAACTCCAGATGCAGCTAAAACACCGCGAAATGCCTCTGCCCCGTCTGCTCGCGGCTGTGTGCCCATATCTGGAAGTATTCTCTCTTTCATGTTAGTGAGTAATGTCGAGCATTTATGTTCATTCTCCATAATTAATCTTGGGCAGATACTGTAATTAACATGGAGAGAACGCTATAGGTGTGATGTATGTGTGCTGAGGGGAAGGTGGAGATGGCAAAGTGGCAGCAGTAATGATCCGTAAACTGTTAGAGTGTAAGAAAACAATAAAAACAGAGAGGAACCTGAGGCAGGATATGGTTTCAGTTGTATTGGCCTACAACCCAGCAAGTGACAAGGAGCTGTGTGGGGCACTGACACCCAGCTTGTAAAACGGGAGGACGTTCTATGTCATATTGTGGAGGAGTTCTGCTGCAGCTCCGCAGCTCCCCGGGACCCCAGGCAACTCCCTGCAAAGCTGGGCTGATCTCTTGCAAACTCTCCGCTGCTTTCGGTGCGTGCTCAGACGTGACTTGACACGTGGGGCTTGTCTTTACTGAGGTCTACAAGCAGCGCTAGAATTAAAACATAACCTTTGATTTCATCTCCCATACAATACCTACCCCAGATTAACTTCAGCAGGGTGGTTGACGTAGTAGAGGAGGTGTCTAGACCAGCCAAGGTATGTCCATCGACTATTTGGGGCTACTCCTGATTGTGGCCAACTAAATCAGTATTTGTAGTGGTAGAGAGTGCCACAGTGGTTCGGTGTCCACAGCAGGTTGTATAACTGGTTGGGGAGCCTCTGGCAGGAGGAATTCAAGTAGCTAATCTATGCGGATGTTTCATGTTTGGCTTATAAATGGGTACTGAGGCAATAGCCCCTTCTCTGCTGTCCCTTCCTAAACTGGCTGGACTGAGATCGGTTTGAGTACAGAGCACAACGTGCTCAGATTGTTTTCTCCAATTGTGGAAGGCAAATCCATCTCTGATCCTGAACCCAACGACTGGTCACATGTGCTGTGGTCATCTAGTTCTGCCGCAGATGGAACACTTGTATTTGTCCTCTTCAGTTCAGTCCAGTTCCGTCTCAATTTGAGCTGTTCTTGTTGAGTCACTTCAAGCACTGAGGATGCTTGAAGCTTCTCAGTCCTGATAAGATGATATGTTGTTAAACATGAGAACAGGCACAGAGTTTCATGTTGCTACAGTGGCTGGTTGCTGTCTTCCAACACTCAAAGCTCTTCTGAGCACGCAGGGACGTTTGCTCACCCCTGGGGTAGCAGTGGCTGTACACAAGCTCAACAGGCAGAATAGGCTTCACTCAGCACTGACATGAAATAATCATCTTGAAGAAAAGATAAATGGACTTGCACATGTGAATTTTTTGGCCGTAATTTGCATTTTTACTCATTAAGGGATGGTTATTCTGATAATGAAGAATAAACTTTGCTATCATGTATCTCAAGTTGCTTAACAGTCCTTAATTAAACATCATCATTTTCTTTGAAGCAGGTAAATGTTATTGCCTGTCACAGATAGGCAAGTTGGGACTGAAGAGCAAATGGAGCTTGCCATGTTGAAGAGCTAAGCTTTGCAGAAAATTAACATTTTAGGATCAGTGGAGGATAGACCTTAATCAGGGGGGCTTAATTTTTCATCTTTTGTGTGCCATTTGTAACCTCTCCCTGGAAAAGGGGAATATCAAGCAGTTTGTCTGCTTGGCCTCAGCGTTGCTCTGTTTCTTCATGTGAAATTTGTGTGAGAGTAGATGTCCTTGTGGCAGAGACATGTGAGTTCCTGAATGAGTAACTGAAAAACTGAGGAGGCATTCACATGGCATTACAGGCTGCTATGACCTAAAGAGATGATGCTGAAGCTGCATGACTGCTATAACCATTAAGTGTAATGAAATCTAGTGTATAGTTAGTGATAGAATATAAAAGGATTGCAAGGGCTCTGACTGAAGACTTAATACGTGCAGTGACACGTGTTTGCACTGTTTGCCCCACAGGCACTGACATCCCTCCTCTGTTGCTCTGCACTGGCAGTACAGACACATTTGAAGCTTTGCCGAGTTGTTTTTGGAGGTTTGCTGGGTGGTATTCTGGTCAGCTAAGAGGAAAGTGCTACAACAGACTGCTAATCCTGGGGTTTGTTCTGCTGTCCTAAGTAACCCATATTGTAAGGGGAAAGAAAAATAGTCTTTGCAGAAGGGCAGGACTTCCCTGCTGGGATTGTTGTGAACAGCCGTGCTCTAGGAAATAACATTCAAGGAAAAGTAACTGGCTTTTTACAAGGTGCCAGGTACCAAACTCTCTTCTACTTAGAAAGCCTAGGACATAAGATTCTCTTCTGTTGGCTGTACCACCAGAAAGCCAGACTAATCCCCCTGGACTCTGGAGCCAACTTAGATTGACCCACCGGTGGTATTTTTCTAGTCTGTTCCCTGGAAAAAGCTGGAGCAAGCCGGGGTGAGGGTTTGATCTACACCCATGGCAACTCAAGTGCGCCCACAGCCACGTTGCTATGCTACAAATGCACTATCAGCTTTATTCCACCAGAAAGCTGAGAGGTGTTAATATACCTGAAACTGATCATTTTAAATATTCAACTTGAGACAGGCTTCAAAAAGCTCTAGTCACAGGAGTAATTTCCTCCTTCCCATTTAAGAAGAATCAATCTGCTCAGCCGCTGAAAGGGTGTCCTGCAGTCAGAGCAATTCCCCCTGCTCAGCTCTCCAGGCTCCCAGCCCTCAAACCCACCTCCTGAGCATCCTTGTGCCATCCTGGCCACAGCATCTCTGGGCTGACAGCCCCTGTGCCAGGGCAGGTCCGATTGCAGGCATGGGACCTGCTGCTCCTCACGGGTACACAGGTTAGCCCTGAGGTACCCTCACTGGTGTCTGATTTATACCAGTTTTAGCAAGATGAGAATTGGCTCCTTCTACCTGGGTACATAAACTACCGTTCCAGGGTTGCTGTGATAACGGATTCTGAATAATATACGGAGTCAATTAATTAGAGTGCTGGTTCTCTACTGATCTGTGGAAAGGTCACAGTCATATTTACTTTTTCTACTATTAAAGTGGGCAGTCAGCATCAGCCTTACAGTGCATCCATGAGTTTATTTATCAATGACTTCAAGGCATGTGTGTGCTGCTCAGCCGTTAAACCACAGTGATTGCGATCTGAGTGACTGTTGTTGCTGTGGTTATTTGCAAACATGTCACAGCAGCATCACTGAAGTGTCTGGGTTTCATATACATGTTGTTTTCTTCTTCTGAAAAATATGTCTTGAAAAGCAGTGATGCTGACGTGTCAAAGAACACCCGTACCCCGGTGCTCCTCCGTTTGTCTCGCTTTTTCCACCTGAATCTGCCCCTTCTTGCACTGTGACCAGCTTGCAAAGAAGCGCTCGTGTGAAAACTGGAGGTTTACTGCCAGTAAAGTTTGTTTATTATGTCAGCAGCTTGCCAGTGAGTGAGACAAAATAAATACTTTGGATGTAAAACCTGATGATCAAAAGGTTCAGATAGAAAAATATTTTTCTTCCATTCACATTGAGCATTTGTGGTGAGCTCATGTGTTAAACTATGCTGATCGTCCTGAAGAGGCCCCTGGATTTATTTCCATATGACAGTGTATAATCCGTTTCCCCATTCTGTTCTGAGTTGGCTTTAACATTTGGTGAGGTCTTCAACTCCAAATATCTAATTTCTTATTCAATATTCAGATTTCCAAATGGAATAACTGATCTATTTACATGCATCACTAGACCATCTGGTTCCATATGAGAATTCAACAAAGAATCTATTAATTGTCATGCATGTTTATTCATCATTCTCAATTCATAATTCCTATAAATAATTAAATCAGAGCATCTTTGGCAAATAAACAAGCCAAATGATTATTTTGAAGCTCCTACTTCCATACCTAAAAGAATATAAAATTAATAGCTCATGTAAATATCCAAGAAAGGGAAAACATTCAATTATGTGAATACATAAAGTGTTATCATTTTCTGTAACTCGCTAAGTCGCTTTCATCTCACACTTAAAACCAGAATTACCATCACCAGTGGAATGGGTAGATGACAAAAAGGAAAAAACAATGTATAGAAAGGAAGTGTTAAGGTAAATGATGTGAAAGCATCAGGCCAAGACAACGTGTCTGTTACCCGTTGCTGTTCCTGCAGCTCTCCCCGCAGACAGCGGTGCTGCCGTTATCACTGGTTATCCATCAGCCTGTGCTGGGCAGAGCGTTCAAAGGGGAACAAGGCAATCTGGGGTGCAAAGGGAGGTGATGGTTCAGCTGCTGTGCAGGTGACAGTGAGTGAGGAGTGGGAGCTGGGTGTGAGCAGCTGGTGGGCTCCTCTGGAAGGGAGTGCCGCAGAGGGAACGCTGCCGGGGCGGCACTGCACGGGGGGGGACAGAGGCTGTGCTGAGGGACCCTAACCGGCGTGGATGGGAGGCTGTGGAAGGAGCTAAAGGGGCTTTGGGCGACTGCTGTGTGGATGGGAAGAATAAAATAGGTGAAGTTATTTTCAGATAAAACATGGCTAGTGAGAGAAGACAGATGTATGGTGTTACTTCTGAGATGACTTTGATAGCTCACGGCTGGGAGAAGGTGTCTGTTACAGTCTGTGGGGTACAGTTTTAAAGGGGAGAACAAACTCCTTTTGCTGAATTCTGGAAGATTAAAAATAGAGGGACGATTGTGGTCTTTTGGGGGAAATTTAGAGGCATATCTAAATAGAATCCGTGCATCCCTAGAGCCACTGGAGGCTTTTTTTTTTTGTCCCAGCCACTCCAAGCATTATTTTTGGAGATCAAGAGTCCTCGGGCACATAGTGCTTTCACTGGGAGTGACTTCAAGCTGGAAAATGTGATTCATGGAGCTAAAATGTAATTTCCAGAATAGTCATCTCTCACAGCTTATCTTCTGGAAAAAAAGACATTTCGGCATGTCAGCGGGTGAAAAGGTTGGACACCTGCTGCGACTTATGGGTAGTGTTTTATTACTTTCACATTTCTTATTTTAACTTCATTGCCTGACATAGTCATTACCTTTTCAAGGACATAGTTTTTAAAAGTATCAGGAGTCTTCTACCCAGAGTATCCTGAAACTGCTGTAATGCAAGTCATAAATGAACCTAATGCATCTCTCTCGCCTTCACGCCGAGCCTTGGAAATGACATGACCGTGTTCATTATGGGCTGGTGGTTTGTCTCAAGTTCTTCCAGGATGCTGTAATTTTAAAAATTGGTGTCCTTATTCCTACAGTGAAGAAGGCTACAAAATGGGTAATGATTTCTGGGTGTCCCCCTCTGATTTAGGAATCCAAAGAAGTGCAGCTCCATAATGACAGATTGTTCCTGCTTGATGTTTTTTGACGGTTCTGCATGAGCATACTGGGGTTGGAATTTTCAAAATCCCATTAAATAGTAGATCTAAGAGGTCTAAGCCTCTAACAGATTTGAGAGATGTCAGCTCCAAACCAGAGTTCTGGAAACTGAATTGCCTTTCCTGAAACCTCAGTCCATCCCATTGGGTTTTTTTCACTTCTTCATTCCCAGGGTGAAATAGAGGTGGTTTGTCCTCTCAAGCTGGCAGTTTAACAGCTTCATGTTATGATGCTTAAAACCTGTGTGCCATGTACTTTAAAATCTCAGGAATTACTTTCCTCCTGGTTGTGTCCAGTGGTGCTGATGGGATGGGCACCAGATTCCTGCCCCGCATTGCCTGAGAGTAAAATTCATACTCGATGCTGTTGTTCTCAGCCTCCCAGTTTGTGAGAGCTGTTGGCGGATGGTCTGGCGGGGGCTGTCTGAGCCACACATCTCTGTTACCAGGCACCTAAACAAGAATCCTAATGAGCAAATCAGAAACCACAAGTGTGAGCTGTTTGTCGTCGGCAGTGGGTGGCTTTTTGCTCCTTTGGATGTATGCGAGGTGATGGTTGTAACGTGAGTTGCTGGTTCTTCCCTGCTGTAGGATCTCTCTGGCTGCTTGCACGGTAACAGAGCGGTTCTGTGGATGGATCTGAAATAGAAGAATGCTCTCCAGGTTCCCAATGCACAACCTTTCAGGCTCAGTTTCCATTGTAGGAGAGGCAGAAGGAGGTCTGACTCGCTCGCCTGCGCTGTATGCCTTTGGCTCTGCTGTGCTGTCATTGCACGCGGCGGCCCAGGGGCAGTCAGGAAAGCTTGTTCTGGGGCACTGCTTGGTGGTGTTGGGTTTGGTGGGAGCCTCTCTTGTGTTTTACTGCAGCCAAGAGATGTGAGTTCAGTGTTTCAGGCATTAAGGTTGGAGAAATTCTGGAAGAGGCTTTATAGAGTGATTTGTGCAGCTCCTGAAGGCAAGCGGAGCGTGCTCCTCGTTGTCGGGCACCCGTAAGTTTGCAGCAGCCCAACTCGCTCTCCTGAGAGACAAATATCAACTACCATGCAATTGTTTTTCCCTCTTTTAATGAACTCATAGCCTCATTTGTATGTTGAATGAGGAATCAATGCAATCAGACCACAAGAAGTGGATATTCTGTATAGATCAGCCTGAACGATATTAGCAGCTGAAACATTATCCTACGTTCTCTCCGTCGCTGGTTCAGAGCTAATGGGAAATACTGATTTCCAATGCCATCGACAAAGTATGAGAGCATGTTTTCAAACTTGCTTGCTCTTGGAATTTTGTCACCCCTATCAAAACCTTTTTGAGGGTGCCTGGATAACGACTCTGACACTAACACGTTCTCTTCACAGCCCGGCCAATGAGGAAGTGCCTAAAAAACATATAAAGATTTTTCTGGCTGCCTGTGATAGAGACATAGGTAGTGTCCATGGGATGTCAAGCACTGGTGAAAAGATAAGTAACCAAAGCTAAGAAATTGGGGAAATCGGGAACTTTCATTGTTCAATATATGCCACGGGAATTTCTGGTGTGCATCGGTTCCTCAGGATAAGATTTGTTAATGACGGTTTCACTTTGGAAGCTGCTGTAATAGAATATCCTCATGAGTTGTATCCTAACAGACAGAAGAACTATAAATTAACAGTTGCATGATCTGGACGTGTTTATGGTGCATCTTTTGCTATCATGCGTGAGCAGACACGTGCTCATGGACGCTGCAGTTCTAAAGGCTGCCTTTGTGCTGTGTGTAGAGCTAACTGGAAAATCTGATGAACGGCTCTGCCGAAGAGCAGAGCAGTTGGAATTAAAACGCTCCGTGTAATCATGCCCTCATTGCTGAAAACTTAATTTCCAAGAGGGCGAAGGCACTAAGGAGATGATAAATTCGGGTGATGTCAAACATCCCATTTTGACACTTTTTGAATGAAATGTTTCAGTACTTCTTTCCAAACTGTCTTTCCATTTTTGAAGGGCTTTTTTTAAGACTCAATTATCTTTTTATCTTTTTTCATAAGCAAGTGTCAGATCATACCAGAGTCCGGTATGGCAAAGCTCAGGCCTGCACAGCTGTATAACATGCCTCTCTTATATTTTGAAAAAAAAAGTTTTGAGATTTCAATGCTTAAGTCTCATTTCTTGGTCATTTGTGAACTCAAGTGGAAAAGATGTCATTGCCAGTGGAGCCATTTTCTTTGTTGTTAACAGTACCAGTGAATGCAAAAGCAATCTAAAAAGACATAATGAAACACCCCAAACTTAACCTGTTTTCGTTTATACAGATAGAAATATTGCTGGGTTCTTTCTTTTTAACCAAAAAGCTGCAGATTTTCTTGATTCCTTTGTCTTTCCATTATAGCCTAGATTATAGGCTGGGTACTTGAGCAAGGTGGGAAGCAAATGATAAAGAAATACTTGCAGAACGGTACCAGAGGCTTCTCATCCCTTCCCTGCTAGGGGGGTGGAGATGGCCCAGAGACTGAGCGCAGCATTCCGGACGTTCGGACCCTTTCCCCAAAGCTCTCGGGGCAGCGGGGGTGGGACGGACCCACCGAGCTCCTGCGCGGGCTGGGAGCGGGAGGGAGAGATGCGCTGCGGGGGCTGCGCTCGGGGTCGGTCGGGAGTTAACCATTCCCTTTGTAGGAACACATGGAACGGGCCTTGGTCTTATGGAACGTAAATGTGTGTCGTAGTAGAAAGATGAGTGTCCTCCTGCAAAGGTCATCGCTGTTAAATAAGACACCCCGTGGAAAGTAGCGCTTGTGTAAGAAGAAACCACAGGAACATGAGGCTCGATATACACTGTCTGCTAATAAATTTGTGGTGATGCCCAGAGTTTAGTAGAAATTCCACAGGAGGGGAGAAAGAAAACACCCCAGCCTGTATCCATTGCAGTAACTGCAGAGCTGAGGCTTAGGGGCAGTTTAATGAGTGTGACATGACCAAGTGTTCCATAGGTGGGAGATGCGCTGTAGATCTAAAGGGAGGAATGGTGGTGGTGGGTGAGATCATTTTCTCAGCCGAATTGGAGAAAACCACATGAATGCACAACCAGAGTTGCTCCGACATCACCCGTGCCTGCTAACATCCCCTGACTGAGGGGCCTGCTCCAGACACCCCTTTCCCTTGGATTTTGCCCCGTTGGGCCTGACACGCTGCAATTTCTTGCTCCTGGTCTGATGACTTGGACCAGAGCTGCCAAGTGAGGGGCCAGCCCTCCTATCGGGGTGCAGAGCTTACAGGCTGTGCAGCCAGGGGCCAGATCCTGCGCTGATCCCTCAGGGGGCGAGCACCTCTCTGCTATTGCCAGCGAGGCCCCCGCCTGCCTGCAAAGAGAGCGATGGCTGTGATGTGAGAAGAGAAGAGCTGCTCTTCCTTTCACAGACCCGGTTTTATCCCCGGCCTGGTGCCTTTTGCTAAATTGACTCCTGTCAGGCAGCGCGCAGACGGGCGTGAAAGAGCAGGTGTCAGTTTGTCACACTCGGTGTCATCGTCCCAGCTGAAAGGATGCTTCAGATCATCGACAAGCTGCAGACGCAGCGCAGCTTTTTTCCCCTCTCTCCTCTCCTCTCTTTCTTTTTTTTCTTTTTTTTTTTTTTCTTTTTGACTATACCATTTCCAGAAATAGAGCTGTCATCAAATCCTGCCCTGATGCAGCTTCTCCACAGGCCTCCTCGCTGGGGGAGTTTGGTCCTTGAAAGCAGGTTCTGCTGGAGCACAAATTAAAGTGCTGCCCAACCGCTCGTAGACTTCCCACTCGTTCCCAGGGACCAGGACTGATCTCATCTGGTAGGAAGATCACTGAACCGGAGCTCACATGCGTATTTGGGTGCAGAGCTGTCCCCAGTTCATTGATAGGCATCAGAGGTGTCTAACTGTCAAGCATCTTTCTCTTCTCATGCCTATTCAGAGACAGGAGGAAAGCAGATTGTGGTCTAACTACTGCACAGTTTGGGTTCCTGTACTATTATCTGCTGCATTCGGGCTGACTCATTCCAGGATCGTGTAGGCACTTTACTCACCGCGTTATTACTGGAAAGTTCCTTCTGCAAGGGTTTGGAATATAAAACTGAAAATACTCTGATTGTAAACTGTCCAAGATAACAAGCAGCGTGTTGTAAAAGTAGGTCCTCTCTGTGCAACACTAATTCCACAACTGCAAAAGCCATAGCGAGTGTTAATATTTTTCATGCGTGCATCTTTTTGGTAACTGCCAAAACCAAGATTCTCACCACAGAAAAAGTAGTCTGCCTTCTCTTCTCTTCACTTTTCTTTTTTTTTTTTTTTTTTCTAGTTGAAAACCAGTCTCTTAATGCATTACTGCTGGATGTCTCGGGTATTTTCTCCAAGATCATGACAATCCAAGAATCTCGAAGACGTGGGTGGTTATGAGCTCTCTCCTGAAATGTGCCATAAAGCACAAAAAGGAGACAGAATTCATATTATTTCATTGCTCTGCCACACCTCAAAGGAGCTGTCATCCAAGGGCCACACAGCCATTGAGTTAGAATTAAGCTAAAGGGACTTCAGCAGTACTGAGGGGGGGTCTTTTTGTGGTTTTTACCCTGATTTATCTCTCTTACCCATGTTGGTTTCCTGAGATGTGAATGCCAGCTGAGCTTTCCATCAGTAGATGGCTGCACCCTTCTCTTCAGAGAAGTACGTCAAGATGTGATTACTTTTCTCTTAAGTGAAGGTTTCTCTTAAAGAGAAGGTTTCTGTCTCAGAATTTCTAGTCTTCAGTTTCAAAGTCTAGGATGTTTTTGTTTGGGTTGGGGTTTTTCTCGTTGTTTTGGTTTTTTGGGGGGGAGGAGTGTTTGTTTGTTCTGTTGTTGTTTTTGGTGTTTTATTTGGTTGGTTTTGTTGTTGTTGTTTGGTTTTTTCCCCTCCCTGCTAGCTTCTGGCAATGTGAGGAGCTTTGAGACACAAATATTTATGGATGAGGCAGCATTTGGATTAGGGAATGAAGAGTCCAGATCGGCTGCGGTGCTTATCTGTTTAAGAGAATGAATATTACAAGCATGGTTGTGCTCTTTAGATAACATCTTACAGCTTTGATTCCACAGAACATGCTTGATTAAAAAGTAGCCCAAAGAAAGAAGAGGTTCATTTTACAGCTTCCTGCAAAGCTTTGGGATTTGGAAGCAGTTCTCAGTTCCTTGGCAGGACATCCAAGCCTGGGAGAAAAGGGTTCTGAATGTACATACTTACACATGCGCTCAGAGTCAGTCCGCATGCCCCAAGCTGTGCTGGGCTCCAGGGGTTCAGCGAGCTGGTTGGCACTAGCAGACCCGAGGCAGGACACCTTGCTTGGTCGTGGGGACGGAGCGAGTGTCCGGGGTCCTGCTGCCCAGCTGGGCACTGGGAAGGGAGAGGATTCCTGGCCCCATATCCCATCAAAATCCAGCCAGAAAGCATCTGCGTGTTAGGAAGTGATTTGTGCTCGTTCCCTGCATAAGGAGAGAATCCTTTACCAGGTTCTACCCGTCCAGCACCTTTCAGGCACAGTTAAATTAACTTTTAGAAAAATAATAAAAATAATGGCCAAACTAATTAATGCCCTAGGAATTCTATAGAAGGCCTTATGACACATTAATACCAAATGAGTTCATTATGATTAATGTTATTAAAATAAATGTCACAGGAATGAATAATGGCATGGTCATTATTTTAAAGTGTTGCCACTGGATCTATAAAAGCTAATGATTCAATTCTGGGGAAGTAATTCTGCATACTCATGTCGAAAACCTGTAGAGAATTCAAACTTTTCTGCAAAAATAGCAGTGAAAAATAACATGAAAAGATGTGCCTGTTCTCTGAAAAACAGAGTGTGCCCTGGCGTCGGGAAGGTCTGGTGTCCTGGGGGCTGAAAGGGGGGAGGAGAAGCTCTCTGACCAGGGAACTTCTTTGTGCTTGATGATGATTTCAGAGTTGTTCATGCTGGTTTGTGTTTAGGTTTTCATCAGGCCAGTTTTGTGCTTGTTGTTGTTGTTGTTGCTGTTGGTTTTTTTCCCCTGTTCTTTTTTAAAGGAGAGTTTGGGCTTCTGTCTGTGAATTCAGAATGAGGTGGTTTCCCAGGTCCATACCTCCTCCCGTCTGCCTTTGCATTGTGTTGTTTGTAACAGATAATTTTGATAATCAGTTTAAAAGTGCAAAGGCAGAGCATGTATGGACGATGGAGACCCACCACACCGCTCCTGAGCGCTCCTTGCTCAGCCTGCGTGTCCATCGTTCTGTCCGTCCGTGCAGCGCGTGCCTGCGGTGCCGGGAGTGCCTTGGGCTGGTTTTAACACAGCACTGCTCAGCTTGAGTAGATCCAGTCCGTGCAGCCTCTGCTGAGGAACATGCTGGGGTTGGGAGAGTCTCCATAGCTGCTGTACTGCGTTAGATTTTCTAATAATTTTAAGCAATTACTTCCAAGTATTTTTGACTATGCTTCTGTCACGTAAATGCTTCCCTCCTATTTCTTGTTGTACACGTGGTTACAGTTTAAAGGCACTCCTGGAGATCATGGGTGTGAGATGTGCTGGAGGTGGCAGCATCTTCACAAGCTGCTCTGCAGCAGCAGGAGGACATTCAAGCAAGAAACCATGTTCAGAACAGCCCATGTGTCCTGAGACAGTCATGGCAAAAGAGTGGAGAGTAGGGTCTTGCTTCTGAGAGAAGTAACATGGTTGTAGAGAAACTAGGAATTTGAATCATGAAGACTTTCACTTGAATTATGAGCAGCACACTGTGAAATAACCTTAATAAAAAGTGGGGAGAAAAATCGCATCTTCCAGAAGACTGGTCCAAGACCTCAGAAGTAGTAACCCAAAGGGGATAAGGTTGAGCTGGAGATGCTTTGGCTTCAAGACCTATTCCTGGTTTCTTGGAGAAAGGGCTGCTGGCTGGTCAGCACTGCCCTGTCAGATTAATCACAGAAATTAGGAGGTTAGGTTGATCATGCAGTAAGGAGTGTGCTGAATCAGCTGATCCCATAAAGGATGCATCAAGCTTGGGAAAGTCACAGCCAGTGCCCACAGCCATCCCCTGGCTCTGCTCTCACCTCCTGCTCTGCTTCCACCAGCTGAACAGCTTCTGCTCTGCTCTCTCCGAGGCTGCGGTGGATCTTCACCCTCTCCTCGGAATCTGTCGGGGTGACAGTGGAGCTCCTGGTTCCCCGTTAGCACTGCCCATGTGTGACGGTCCCCACGCTCCCAAAGCCTGGCTGAGGTTGGATTTTGCTCACCCTGGCTCTTCTCATTGCTTTGTGAGATCACTCGGTATTTATAATAAAATATTAATGCTTGAAAATTGCTTTAAGGATTAGGAGCTGCTATTCATTTAAGACTCTTCACATTCTTAGGGAATCTTGAGGGAGTAAAAATGAAGTCTTTTGGAGAGGGGTGTACACGAGGACAGGGAAGCCAAGATTCAGGCTGCTTGCTTTTGTAAAGATCTAGGTAAATGTTAAATGCTATCGTTATTTGTCGATTTAGATAGGAGTTTTGTGGCATATACTAAACAGCTTGTAGGTTGAAAACTGAAACATGGCTGTTCATGATGCAGTTCACCAATCAGTAAGACTTCATCCAGTCCTAATGTAAAAACACGTCCTGTTCATTGAGGATAGTTTGAACCTATGCAGAATGGCAGAAACTGGAATTTTGATGGGTTGTAAGAGTTGATGTGAGATTGATAATGGCATGAATTGTCTGCTTGTTAATAGTCTTACATGTTCAAACTTTTGTCTTTTCGTTATTCACCTCTTACTTTGATTTTCCTGACACAGTACAGTAGTCTTACAAACATCATAAACTTGTCTTTACAGCAAAGAAAACACTGAGAATGAAAATATTTACATTATTGACATTTAAAACCCAATTATGTTCCGTGCAGTGGGTTTTTACCTATGCAAATCTTTTTAGTAGCTTGTGAAGCCTTAGGGAGTTGTTCTTTAGAAGCTTGATTAAAGTTTCATCTGGAATGAAATATTTAGCGGAGAGATGTTTCCATACTCTTCAATTACTCCTTAATGAATCGTCTTTGTTAACCTAGTAGGAGACATCCTGTTTCATTCAAGGTCTGATTGTGACTTTTCTTTTTTGGCTTGGTATAAAATATGTAAATTCATTTTTGGTTGTATAGTTCAATCGTAAAGAAAAAATAGAATAAGAACCTCGCTGCCACTGACAGCGTGTGGTTTGCAGGAATAAAGGACAGGGAACAGACTGTTGGCCCTGCAGTCCTGGGGGGACCCTGGCAAACAGCTTCCGTGCGAGCTGCACGGAGCCAGCAGCGCGGCCCTTGCTGAGAGCCCAGCCACGGCGGTGAGGGGCAGAGCTGCACCTCCTCCGCCTCAGAGCAGTCACGTTATCCTCAAAGGGTGCAATAAAAAAGACATAGAGCATGAGGAATGAGATCGATATCTGATTTCAAGCGTTGCCAAAACAGTGCAGTAAAGTTTAAGAGGTATGTCTTAGCGCGAAGCTAAAATCACTGGGGGTGTAAGAGATGCAATAAGGGGTGAAATGTGTGTAATTTATATAATTATTTTTAAAGCAATGCATTTGCCTGGTCGCAAAACTATTTTAACCGTGGTGACGTAAGGCCTAATTAATGAAATGACACTGGGAGAAGAGGCACAAATCTGCCGCGTGTGCATTTTCCTGCTGCTGCTGTCGCTGTGCCGCAGCCAGGGAGCAACGCGCTTCAGCCCCGGCAGCGCGGCTCTGCCAGCCAGCCAGGCGAGCGTGCAGCCCACGACGTGCCTGATCTGGAAATGATGACAAAGTTTGTTGACATTTCTGAGTTAACCAGGTCAGCGAGGATAAAAGCTGACTGCAAATAAACCCAGAAGGTCCTCCTAACGCCAAATGAGTAGGTGGTGACAGGATGGAGGAAATTCAGTACCAAGAGATGGAGCGTCAGTGTAACGGGGGGAAGAAATGCAGAAACCCCCTGGTGGGGTTTAGGCTGGCTAGCCCCGCGGAAGGGCCAGCTCTCAGGGCTGCAGCAGACAGTTTTACAAAGATGTCAGCTCAGTGCTCAGAAAACTTGCAGAGGATCAGGAGTAAGAACATGAGGAGAGGAAAAGAACATAGGAAACATGGTTTTGCTGTGATGCATCTTGGATAGTCCTGTAATACATAGGAGACTCTGGAGGTAAAAAAGAGATATGGAGGAGATTGCAGAGGACAACAGTTGTACTTTTAATCTATATTTTTTAAGGAACATCTGAATGGGTTCAGGCTTCTCAGGCTCTTGAAGAGCAAAGACTGATGGGGAATAAAGGAGTAGTCTACAAAATCATTGGTCTCATGGAGATGACTGGTAGGAAACAAGCGTTTGCTGTAGAACTAAGAGTTACCAGTTAAAACCATCAGCATTGGGCAAAGCAAAGAGTATCTTCAGAGACTCTTCCCAGAGGGTGCCATGGAGGCTGAAGGCTTACATGGATTCAAGAGAGATCTGGGTAACTTGGTGGAAGGAAAACGCAAGGGCTGTTAGAGACAGGTCTTCACTCTGGCTTACAGTCCCTGTGTCCATCCAGGTGACCTGGGGACATGGACTGGTTCTCCCAGTCCTGCCATCCTTACCCGGGTCTCTGTGAAAGGCCCTGGGCACTGCAGGGAGAGCAGAGAGAGCTGGTGTGACCGGCAGTGTCTCTTTTCATGCTCATACTGTAGGAATTTTCAGTGCAAATCCTTTAGATGGTGGCTGGAGGGGTTTAGAGCAGCAGATGAGTCTTCTCAAGACCTTCTTCGTGCTCTACCTCCTCTGCCCAGAATTTAGCCCAAAGGTGCACTGGGTGTCCCCAGTGCAGATAAACGTGACGCTGCAGCACAGCCAGGAACTGCACCGATGTTCCTTGGAATTTCATACAAAGTCAGAGTCTCCTCTGGTTATAGAATTCAGGGCTCCTTTGAACTTGGCTGGTGGGAGGAACAGGGTTTAAGACAAGCACTGCCAACTGCCCGGAGGAGAGCAGATGGGATTGCATCCCTGTGAGTCACTGTGGCCAGTCCCTCCTCGGGGGCTGGCGGCAGCCCCGGCTCCGTGCCCACCAGCAGTGCCCACGGGGGATGGAGCCCAAGATGTTGTTAAAACCAAAACACATGTCGCACACTTTGTTATTGCTAGGGCCTAAAACCTTCTAATTTCTGAGTAGGTGTTTAATTTATTTCCCTCTTAAATTTTTTAGCTTGAAGAGGCATGAATCATTCAGTTCCATTTACCAAAGGGCTTTGCTCCTGGGTTTTGTTTCTGTGGATATTTGCAGCAGTTACCTATGGTGAGTGGGATGTTGTTGCTGCTGTGTTAAGGGGCAAGATGCTGGTAAGGGAAGCTGAGAAAACTAATTAATTTCAGGTTTGTAATCCACAGAAAGAAGTTCCACATATTGATGAGAACAATAGTGCGTGTACCAGCAGAATGAAAACAAGAGGTTTAAGAAAACGAGGTTTGAGATGGAGTGATAGGTTGTAAAGGGCTGCAGCAGCAGTGCTGGCGGTCAGAATTTAGTTGCAATCTCTTTCCCCACGGTTTCTTGACTGTGCAGAAATATTAAACGTAACTAAAGGATGTGGCAACCCCTCCTGTCTTCCTGTTCTAAGTGTCTTTTCCTCACCACGGAGGGCTTCTGTCTCTACAGACTTAGACAGCTGTGCGTGTGCCGTGCCCCCAGCTCGGCACTGTGAACCAGAGGGGGAAAAGGGTAAGGAACAAATATTCACGTTTCTGATACGTTGCCAAAGACAAGGGGTGATAATTTAATCTTCTGCCTAACAGCTTGAGAGTCTACAAAAAAAAATCCCCCTTTTCTTCACACACTGCCACGAATGCTGGGAAAAGTGAAGAAATAAATAGGCTCATTGTAGTTGTGAAATATGATGGTTGGCATTCAAACCTAGGTCTAATATCTCATTTCTCAGATTCAGCATTGTAATATCTCCAATATTTCTGTGATTTATGCAGCTGTCATGAACACGTCTGCCCGTGGAAAGCTGCAGAAGTTACACTAAAGCGCTTACAAACCTTTGAGTAAAGCCATAGGTATTTCTTTATCTGGAGCTTTTTGATGGAACACCAGATCCTTTACGTGCTGCTTCTGGAAATATGTTGTCATCTTACACCTAAGCTACCACCAGAACTTTGCCAGCTATGCACATCTCCTAGTTGGAGCTGATCAAATTATTTGCTGTGAATAACATGCCGTCGATCCTCAGAGGAGAGAGGCTGCTAGGAGGTGAGCACCACGGTGCTGCTGTCGCTCGGGGCTGTTTGTGATGTGTGACCAGTCATCTAAGCAACAGGTTTCATGGGGTTAACGTGGAAACGGCTCTTTGCTCACACCATGGAACAGCCTATGAACTGCGTCTTGAAACAACAGCATTAGGAAGCACGGTCCCTCCAGCAAAGAGGAGGTGGCTGCCCAGGTTTGCAGCCCTGGGCTGTACCCAGCACCAAGCTCCATGGCTACATCCTCTGCTGAAACCAGGGTTTGTGACGAGAAAACAAAGTTTTTTCCAGACACAGGCTCTATTCTGCCTTAAAACAGGGTGCACAATAGGTTGCTGATTTTGCGCATTCGATGCTGCCTGTCTGCCCTTACATGGATTTCTTTACTGTTTCTGGTCACGCAAAGAGCTGCATCATTTACAGGCAGGATTCGCAGGAATGCGGCTCTGCTGCTAAGGAGCAGCTGGAGGACACACTTAAATAAAACAGGAATCCTCCTCACAAGCTGTTTCATGTTATCATGGAGGTTTATAGATGGAGATAAATCCTTTCTGACCTAGGTGACCCAGCTGGCAAGCAATGACAAGTTCCCGCTGAGCCTGGACCCAGGTTCTTTTAACATTTCTGAAACTTCTGCAGCATCCCTCCCTCCTCATGGACATGACTAAGTACAGAGGGAATTTAATCTCCTTCTCTCGCAGCTCCAATCTCCCAGGGGCTGACTTTCTCACTTTCTTTGCAGACTGTGTCTGCAGACTCCCTGCAAGAGGGAGACTTCTCTGCGCGCTGAACCGCTCCGAAGTTCACCCGAGAATAAGTCACCCAAACCTGACTAAGTCTGGCAAATCTTGGTGGCTGTGACACAACAAGACGCAAATCCCCAGCTGCGAATACAGGGCGTTATTTCTCCCTGGGGGTGTTGGAAAGGGTTATTCTGCGTTGTGACTTTGCAACTCCCAGGTGCCGTTGTCAGGGAGAGGGCATTTCCAGTGGCTCGGTGGCCCAGCCTGCGCAGAGCTGTTGCCAGGACTGCCGTGAGCCAGTCACTATTATCGGGCCACTCTTGGTCGTCCATGCGCCTGAGAGCCACCTATCCCCTCAGGTTCCATCAGTCCAAACCTCACTTCAGTCCAAAGGGGGATGCTGAAGGGCTACACTGTATGGCAGGTTGCTTGCCAGTCCTGGTGTGTCCTCCTCATTCCTTACTGTCTGCTCTACTGCCGCATGCTTGTAGGAAACGGTCGTGTGCTTTGTGGCCAGCTCTGTGACCTGTGCAGGACGTACAACGGAGATACCCTGAGATCTCTCTTTTTTGCTCAGAACTCCCCTGCCCGTGAATGTTTAAGAAGTTTTGGGGTTTTTTTAGAGGTATTTTTGTGATCTTATTTCCCTTTTCAGGGCCCCCAAACTGTTCTTGACCTTGTATTTCTATTATTGAACATTTATGGGATGCCCAAAGACGCTTTACAAGGGACTGAATTAGGATGTTAACACACAGACAACATTCTCCAAGTCGTGTGTGACTCTGTGAAGCAGCTCTGCACGGGTTCAGCTCTCAGGGTCATGTTACTGACAGAAAACAATAATGAAGAAATCATCACAGCCCAGATGAAGAGTGAGGAATGAGATGTCCCGGTAGAGGAGTTGGGAATTAAAGTAAAATGAACTTTGAAATGAAGCCATCCAACAGAATTAAGGCAACAAGGGGGGTGAAAAAACGTTCCCACCTGAACAGCATGTACATTTTTAGACCGGTCTGAAAAAGTGGAGTTCAGTGGGCTCTTACAGACTCAGTGGTTCAACACAGGCTGCTGCTGTCGCTTGCTAAAAAACCTGCGCAGAACTTGGTAGGAAGAGAAAGCAGGAAGGGTGTGGAATAAGTCACTCTGTGCATATTGCATATGTAGCGGCAGAAAAAAAAGCTGGCTGGAGAGTAGCATGGCTGTGGGAGCACTCTGCAAGCATCCTTTCAGTAGCACGTGCTTCCAAGACCGATCCCCCCTGCCATTAGCCCACAGCAGCCGGGGAGTGGTTCCAGCATCCTCGGTTGAAGGCGGCTACACAAACCGGAGTGGCCCACGCAGCATGCACGTGGTGGGGGGCGCATGCCGCGCTTTTAGCAGGCTGCGGGTTTTTTCCTTCCTAAAGCATTTATGTTCCCAGAAAAGCCCGTAAATATCCTCTTTGCTTGATTTTACCGCCAAGGATGGATTTCAAACGTTTTGCCGCTTGCAGACACTTTCACGCAGCTCTCCCTGCCGTGCTGCGGGGCTCTTCACGCAGCGTAACAACGAAGTTGGAGGGGCGTTGGGAGAAGGTTATTGTGGTCCTGCCACCAGCCGCTGTTTGCAGAGCGTGAGCTCGGCCAGTGCTGCGATGGAGTCTCTGCAGAGCTGAGCCCAGGCAGTGCTGC
>JANVCC010000135.1:4099347-4184569 GCA_025345505.1 Todiramphus chloris collaris | reverse complement strand
GCAGAGCTGAGCTCAGGCAGTGCTGCGATGGAGTCTCTGCAGAGCTGCCCCGAGGGGCTGTGGCAGAGCGTGGCTCCGGCTGCTGCCCATCTCCGGCCGGGACCGCTCAGCGCAGAGGCTTCGCCCGGGCTGTGGCTCGGTGACAGACGATCCGCGGAGCTGTTTTGACAGCTTTGCAGCTGCCATCGGGCCCGCTCTGCGGTTAGGCTGCCGATGGGCTGTCTAGACACGCACGCCTTCTAGGAAGCCATGTTCTCCTGGTTCGTGTTTGATTATGCGACAGGCTTTTTCATCTGCAGTGCAAACATGCCCCTGAAAAAAAAAAACATCGTCTGTGGCATTACTCGTATAAAAGCCCCTTTTCTTGAAGGAGTGATTCAATTCATACATTTCCATTCCCCACTACGGATATATTTTCAGCTCTCCCATTTGGGCATTAGGTTTCCTGAAAAAAAGGGTGAGGTGAAAATGCTGAGCCCCTCAGAAAGTGTTCATATTTAGCAGAGCCACAGCTGTGCAAACACCAGGCATGGCACAGAACAAGTGAACTGAAATCCACCTGGTTTGGTGGCTTCCACTGAACACATCCAGCCTCGGGCTCTCCCCAGAAGGCAGGAGCAAGGCTGGGAGCCGGCGTGGCCCTGGGCACAGCGATGGCGAGGCCAGCTCTGGCTGGGGCAGGGCTTTTCCAAAGGCAGCTTGTGCAAGGCTGAACGTCAGGCTGGGTCTGAAAAGACTATTGGAATGGGTAATTCCTCCAACCAGTGCAAAAACACACATTAATTTCCTTGTAACTGAAGCAATGTACCCCGAGGGTGAGGAGAGAGGGCTCTGAATCAAGAGACCTGGTTTTGCCCAGTGGCTCCTCGTTGCCTGCTGCTGGTTCGTGTGTCTGCCCTGTGCTGCCCTCGCCCACCTCTCACCATGGACACGGTGCCCTTCGGGCAGCCGAGGGCAGGAACACGGCTGGTGTTTGCATAGACACGGCTGCCAGCTGCATGGAAAGCGGGCACAAAAATGTCACTTGTCAAGCGTAGCTTGGGAAGCCTTGGTGACTGCACGGGGAGATGACTCCTCTCGAAGTTGGATCTTCGCGTTTCCCCTTTCCTTGCTCTCACGTACCTGAAGCAGAATCGACCCGAGAGGCCAGGCCAAAGCTGCCTACGAGGATTTGGGTTGTCCTGGGGAAAACTGGGCATGAAGGCCCAGCCTTCCCGCGCCACCTCGGGCGAGCACAGTGGCTCTGCAACCCTTGGCAGTCCGGGTGTGCGTGTCCTGCTCTCCCGGGCTGGCAGCCAGTCCAGGGGGAATGTTTCTGCTCGCTGAAAGGGGACCAGGCCCCTGGAGAAACTCGACAGCTTCTCTCCATAAAGGGTTTGGAACGGGGTAAGTGGGATGCATCACCAAGCGCTAAATAAATGAGAGGTTTTCCTTTCTAAACGGGCTTCCTTCCGATCATGTTTTAGTTCAGGAAAGTCCGTTCTCTGCAGCTTTTTTGAAGACTTTCTCTACTCTTCTGTTGACCATCTTCGTTTTGTTTATGAAATCAATATGATGTTGAATTTCATATGTTATTGAATTGTTTTGGGCATGTTTTGTCTCTATGGAAGTAACATGAGGTCAGACCCAAGAAAACCACAAAAATTCTCTGTGTGTCAAGACGGAGACCACGCTCACCTCGCTGTGTTTCAAGGAGGTAAAGAGACCTCCAGACTCTCCCATCCCTGTCCTGCACCAACACGATCCTGTCTCTAGGAGACAGCAGTACAGCAGATCACCACTGCAATATATCACAGACTTCGGTGAGCTTCCCTTTGCTTATCCAATCTAGAGTATAAGGAGGAATTCTGTGAGATAGCTATAAATCCAAACATGAATACTTCTGTTGAGCAAGAAAGAGAAATTAAGGTTATGAGAGGTCAGAACTGAAAATTTAAAAACAAAAGTCTGGTGTGTCCTGAAGGACAGAAAGTTGTTTTATTAGCTCCATAACATGCAACTCCAAAGCTGGTGTGAGATTGAAACGCAGCACAACAGCAAAGCCACTGCAGGTGTTGTTCATAACAGCAACATTTAGCTACCGAGCTATTAGATCTTGTTTGAAAGGGCTGCGAAAATGTTTGTTACCTCGTCCTACCTGTAAAACTGAGTGTTGTCATTAAGCATGTCTAAATATTTGTTCCATTAGACTACTCGTGTTCATGTCAACAAACCCGGCAATAACTCCTGTCTGTCCGTGGCCGGCTGGCGAGCAGCCTGGCTCCCTCACCCTGGGCAGGTTTCGGATGCCTAGTGAGCGGAATGGCTCCTACAGAGTTCAGTGTTTAGATCAGTCACGTCGAAATTCTGTTCTGGTGGAAACGTGGACCTCTTTGTTGTGATTTTAGGACCACTGAAGACAGTGTTGCTATCCTTATTTCTCTTTCACAGGCCCCTGCAGAGTAGCTCCTGAGTAAAAAACAAAGGGTCCGTAGCTGCCAGCCATAGGTGTTCTGGGCGATGCTGAAGAATGCAATAGAAGATTATCGGCCTTTGATAAAATAGTGAACTCCATTACATTTATATGCCTTTTAAATCAATGTGTATGGAAACCTATTAGTTAAGTATTACATTTTATGTGAGTTTCTCGTAAGAGCTGCTCCAACGTGCAGCCATCTGGAGAGGCTGGCTGCTAGGGTGTGAAGAGCGGAGGCCACCAGTGTGACCCAGCCTGGCTCCAGCAAGCCGAGGCTTCAGGTGGATCTACACCCTACACCCGCTCCGCTGCTCATCCCCCACCCTTGGAGCAGAGCACGGGTGCCCCACCTCAACGCTGGCCACTGCCTGGGCTCTTGGTCCAACCTGCCAGCTCAGCCGAGGTCAGTTTGTCTATTCCTGGCCACTTACAAGAAAGGATTTAACCCCCAAGTAATGCCAATAATAATAACAATAGAAAATTGTAGAGAGCCTTGTGAAAGAGTGGCTTGAGGAGTCAGATCGAGGCCGTATGAAGCTTGTCCCCCTGGACAAGCTGACAAGGGCTGAGGCAAGATCGGTTTAACCTTGCCCCACTGTGTATGTGCTAGTAGATAGCAGACAAGGCTGTGGGAAAGAAACAGAAGCTACACAAGCTGACCGTGGGAGCAGGATGTGCTGATTGCAAAGGCATCTGCACAATTATGAAGATAAGTAGCTGGGTAGGTCTGACTTTTATAGCTGTCTTTTTATAGCCTAACCAATAATGAGCTTGCTTTCTGTAATATGCATGAGCTTCATTAATAACTGTATAAAAGAGTGTTGGCCTTAGCAATAAATCGAGACGGGCTGGATGACCATAGGAGTGTCCGCGTCTTCCTTCGCCGACAAAAAATCAAACCGTTTTGCATCAGCAGGGCAAGGAAATGAAGCATTCCATGTTCTGTCAACAGCAGCGATGCTCTGTGTAGAGAAATTAACTCCCGACGTGTACTTGCCCTTTGTATCTGATTTTAATCCCATGCCTTTCTATCAGTTTTAATAAGTAGATTTATATTGGACACCGAATGTTAAAATTACCTAAACTTGAAACGCCTGCCTACGAAATGAGTCGGAATGGATTCTCTGTGGAAGTTACTGCAGTGCCAATAAGGATTAATTAAAACTCAAATGTTCTTCATTGTGTGTTAATTGGGGAATTGTTATTCAGTCAACCTTCTTGATTTTTCTCTGTGTTAGATAATCATACAAGTATTTCACCTAGTCTCACTGTTTATTTAACCAATTAATTAAGGGAGGGGATATTCTGCATTTATTAGTATTTTAATGGGAGAATTTTATTCCCGGTGGCCTAAACATCTACATATGGTCAGGTTTTGTGTTTAGCTTTTTTATCTTTTAAATGACCAATGTTCCTGATTGTACACATTACAGACCAAAAAAAAATAAATCTTTCAAGTACTCTGTACAATTGAACTTCATTAGAGCTTGAAAACCAGGGGCCAGGTTCTAATCTCAGCTGGGCTCGTCTAAGTCTGAAGTAATTCCCCACTATAATAATGTATTTACTTGAGTTGATACAGGTATCAAGATGAGAAGCTGGCCTCTGTTTGAAATGATTAGTGTGTGGTATAATGAAGTTTAACAGTGGCCAGTTCAAAATAGTATATTTAATGGTTACTGATCTACAAAAATTCACTTTATAATATATTTATGGTTTAGCAGATGCCACAGAATTCACGTCTCCGTAAACAGACAGCCCCTTTGCAGGCAAAACATGATAAAATCTTCTCTTTATAAGGACACTATTCCCACGTATTTCAGTGTGGCCGAACATGACCATTCTCTAGGTGACATTACCTTTTGCCCCATCCCTGGCACCATCGCAGGGGAGGTTGCCCGAGGCTCTGAGCACCCTGCTCTAGCTGCAGATGGCCCTGCTCCCTGCAGGGGGGTTGGACCAGATGACTTCTCAAAGTCCCTTCAACTCAGAACATTCTATGATTCTATGACCACATAACTGCTAAATAATAGATATTTGCAACTCTGAAATGAAAGTACTTCCATGTTTTTGTCATGTCTACTTTTCTTCACTGCACTCTGTTGTTCATCAGAAGGCCACAAACACCAGCACAGTTTTCACGCTGACACACTATATTCTTTGTGATCTTTTTTTTATTTCCATCTTTAGTATTCTTCAGTAACCCTACTAATACATTTTTCCTCCTGATTTTACCAAGGTTTTTTTTTATTTCATTGGGAAGATCAAGGTAAAGATTACTCCAAATAAAAATAAGCCTTTGTCTTGCACAGAGTAATATGAAAAACATATAAAGATGTCCAATATCTTTTTATTTCTCCATACCAGTGCTGAGTGATTCATAGCTGCAGTGCTCAGTTCCCTGACAAATAAAGTGGATTTAGATTAAAAAACTGGCAAAATAAATTTTTTTTTTTCCCTTCTAGATTAATTTAAATTATTGTTGAGGTCCATATTCTAATCACAGTCCCTGATTTAGAAACGCAATTAGTACCCAGTTACATTAAAAAATAGGCACAAGCTTGCGTCGGTCAGCGAAGCACTTGGGCACAGGTTTAGATCCTGCTGGGTTTAATAGGCACGTCCCAGTTGGTCCGAGTCAGGTCACTGTGCTAAATATAGAAAGTCCGATTAGCTGGTGTGATCTCGGAGACTTCCTCGGGTGAGCTGGTGGTACCAGCACTGCGACTGCGCACGTCACCTTGTCTGACACACAGTGATTTGTTCTTCAGGCTTCCTTTCTATTCAGGGTTGTATTTCTGGCAGGGGAAACTTGTCCATAGCTCTTGAAAAGGAGTCCCAAAAGGTGACAGAAGATTAAGAAGCTGAAGACCAGACAACAAACCATGACAGAATTTTGGAGGCGTTTTCCCTACTCTGCTGTTCCTGACGCCATGGGGAGTCATAAAGGCCATGCTAATATTAGCTGTCACTACACACTGGCAAATAACCAGAACTGAAAATTAGGGTGAATCACAACTTGTGCTTTTAAAAGAAAAGAAAAATTTCCTATTGCACCCATCCACCACTGCCCATCCTTCCAAATCCTTTTGAAGAAGTCCACAATTAACCAATCCCACTCTTTGGGGTAACTGCTCTCCCTAAGAGAACCCTCTTCTGCGGAAGTACTGTCAAAACAAGGACAAGTGTTGGGTCTGTCAACCTTGACAGTGTCCCCTGACATTATTAGCTGGATTCATCAGCTATTAATGACTGTAAGATATATGGGATATACTCTGGTTAGCACTCAGAAAGACTTCCAATTCACTTCTAGCTCTATTTGTTCATTTAGACTAAATGGAGTTATTAAAGGTCATGACTTCATTTCCAAAGTATCAGGTGA
Source organism: Todiramphus chloris collaris (assembly GCA_025345505.1). NCBI lineage: Eukaryota > Metazoa > Chordata > Aves > Coraciiformes > Alcedinidae > Todiramphus > Todiramphus chloris. Next base: position 4,178,732 of record JANVCC010000135.1, on the reverse strand, counting down.
AAACGCTTTTCAATTTCACAAATAGAGGACACTGCTTGTGATAAAATTAAATACCATCTTCAACAGTTTCTTTGGTTTTAAGATATTTCCTGAAAGTTTTCCTTTCATTAACTAAATCCAAGAGGGGACTGGAGAAAAGAATGATGGTGCACAGTGCTCAAAGGAGAGCTGTGGACTCCAATAATGAATTTGGGGACTTTGGGTTTTCAAAGAACAGCAACATGATTTCTTGTCCTCCTCGGCACTAAGTGACATGGAAAACCTGAAATATAATAACTACCATGTGCAGAGAGGTTTGACAATAAAGCTCATACTTTCATTTTATGACCTGAGATTTACCTGCAGAACACCTACTGAGTCACTCATGACTGAAGAAAAAATTTTCTATGCTCTTATGTTCCATAAGGAGTGCCCAGGCAAGGTGCCTTTTGTCTGTATACGTTGTTGTCCAAGTGCTTTCAGTGTGGACGTTGCAATATAAATTATAGATACTGCTATATTAAAATCTTATCCAACTTTTTTTTTTTCCCCCCAGCAGGAAATCTGAAAAGCCATCTGCACCGCTGACTTCTGCCAGAAGATCAGGGGTCACCTTTTCATATCCTATAACTGTTCTAGCTCTCAGCAGCCTGGGCTGAGATTGTGATCTACAGCCCTGAATCTGGACAATGCAGGGAGATTGGCCCCGCTGGAGATGCCCACCCTACCTTCAGCAGGACAAGTGCTTCCTGGCTGGATTTGGTTGGAAGGGCAGGCAGGTGCTGGCAAGCCTTCTCTGGGAGTTTCCTCAAGAAAGATGAAGAACAGAGGGATTCAGCAAGCTTCACAGCTAGATGCTGAGGCTCCTGGGCCTAGGAGAAGGGGGAAAGGACCAGAGGGGGACCTGGGAGGACTGGATTCAGAGCATCGTGGAATTTTTCAGGAGCCTTGCAGGATGATAGACGAAGTGTCCTCAGGGGTAATCAGACACGTCAGGTAGGATTGATAGTAGTCTTTATGTGCTGAAAAGTGTACGACTGAGAATAGAAGCTGCTTCAGCCTCACATGGATGGCGAGCTGCTCCTGGCATGCTGCCTTGGTGTGCAGGATGAGCAGCCCACGCTGGGAAGAACCAACCTTCCTAAACCCCCACCTGCTTGCGTTGCCCACGCTTCCCTGGCTGGCTGATTTAGGTGAGTATCTCTACTAATTTCAAATAGCAGAGGCTGCAAGATCCCCCCTGTGCTGGCTGTGAAACTGATAAATGTTCAGTGAATAACTTCTCTCAGGTTGTTGAGGGAACCTTCAGGCCCCCACGAAGTGAACGTGGAAGAACTTGGATTTAAGGTGAATGTCTCCACTGCTCAGGCAGTGGCATAGTGCAGTGGCATTTCGGTTACAAGGTCCGCAGTCCACGGGTAGATGACTTCTATGACCACAGAAATTTGCCTGCTTCATTCTGTAGCTGCAAAACAAATGTTTCTGCTTCTGTGAAAAATTGCTTTGAGAATGACCAGGCATCCGAGCGAGGCCAGATGTTCCGTGTGTTGTATCAGACTGGAATAAAAAGGTGCTTTTAACTGAAAATGGGTATGCACAGGATGAGCATCATGCCAAAATAGCATAAAGGCCCCTTTGTGATCTTTTCCTTGCTAGTCTGGAGCTTTGTGCACCTTTGTTTTGTTGGAGCTGTGTATTTAGTTCTCCACAGACTGTAATGAAGAAATCAAGCTGTAAGCAACCTGATCTTCTGTAGTTCACTCTTGTTATTCCCCGTGAGGAAGCCTTACAGTTGTAGGAGCAGTGGATTGATTTGTGGAGATGTCTGCGGTCTTAGAACGTGTCTAGGCATCCTGAACATGACAACAACAAAGGACAAGTATTTCCTCCGAGGTCCAGTGTAAAGATGATACAAATGCCACAAGATGATGCAAATAAGAACTAATTCAAAGTACTGGTCAGAGCTTGTTCTGTGGCTTAGAGCAGGACCAGCACAGCTACAGAAATTTGAACTACGTCAAAATATTTGTTTTCCCTTGTTGGTTTGTAACATGTGGCCAAACGACCTTGCTCATTTTCCCTTGGTGCATTTCTCTAACTACCAGAGCTGGGCTGTGGAGGCAGAGATTACAAACCTCTTTCTTATTGTTATGGCTTGCAGACAGAAACGGTCCGGTGAGCCCCGGCTCACCCTCGCAATTTAGAATGGAAATTGTAGCTTCCAGCTGATTACTGGAGAGTAGAGAGATAATGAGGAGCCAAAGAGGAGGGGAGAAGTCGAGTCTGTGTGTCGGTACCTCCATACGGCAGAGCTGCGGGAGGACTGCCCCCAGAGTTACCATCCACTGTGGTTTAGAATTGATAATGCCTACATTTGAGAATGCTTTATTGTTTTCTTAGGAGATGGAAAAGTGACTTCTAAATGTAGGGATCCTGTTTTTGTTGGGGCAGCTGGGGCACAGTGCAATTGAAATGCTGCACCTGAAGTCGCTCTGCAAATCCATCACAAATCCATAACGTACGGAGTGCTGCAAGAGTCCGCACGGGATCTCTGCAGGTCAGACAGAGGTGGCTGGACCTCCTTGTGCCACAGCACTGTGGTCACGAAAGAGGCACTCGGAGCTGCTGGGAAACACCTTGTGAACAGAAGGTGCGTTACGTTCCTAAGCCTGGAACATCCATTTCGGCTGACCAAAAGTTACGGTTTTGTCTCAAATGTGTACCTATCACAGATTCACTCTTCACTTGCAGTAAGGGAATGATGGAGGAACAAATCAACAGGCTCTTCTGGAAAATCAACATCATCCCGCGCAGCTTGGTGTTCAGCATCTTCCCTAAACTGTCCCTGAAGGGAGTGCTGCAGGCAGTGCCCGCTGCTGCCTGCCTGGGGATGCACCCGCTCCCGTAGGGATGCCCTCACTCCCTTAGGGATGTAGCCTTTGGGCCTTCTTAAAAGGAGAATATAAACTAACCACATTTTTGAATTGCAGACTTTAGTTTCTCTAGGCTACGACAATAACATCTGAAGATCCTGGAACTGAATTCGTCTCCTCGTGCAATCTGGCCAGTGGGATGGTGTAGATGTTTGTAACATCCTGTGCTGTGTATCCAAATCAATAGCAGCTTCATGGCTCCTAGCTGGTAAAAAATTAACAAAAGACTTGAAAAGATGTCCTGCTAATGATGTCTTCTCATCTGTTCATGGAAACAAGCTCCTTCTATTAGGAAAAGATGATCTAAAATACAGTAATATCCAGTGATATTTACCAGGAAATAAAAATGTTGTCTCCTTGCTGTAAGTGAAAAGAAGGAAGTCATGAATATTTGCAATATATTTTTTTTTTAGTCATTTTTAAAAATAAAGAACTTAATGTTGTTATTTTTGCATTTGAAACTATTCGGAAAGTGTCAGAGCAGGCAGTAACACGTAGTGCAAAGTGAATTGAAAAGAAAGTCTGGGATAATTGATTGTTACCTCAGAAGAAAGGTAGGGGCTCCTTTTACTAGACAAAAAAATAGCTTAGCCTAAACTTGCCATGGTGATGTTCTTTGCTTCCTGTGAGACTCTGAGGAGTAATTGTTGCAAATGCAGTCAGGGCACTAATCTATCCAGCGCTCAGAGGTCAAAATGCTTCATCAGTTTAAGGGATTATCAGATTTCTAGAAGATTTGTTAAGGTCATTTTGAAGTCTTAGTGGTTAGATTTTATTCCAGCGGTTGCTAGAATGCTACAAATAGGTGAATGTACTTCTACAGCAGCCCCACACTTTGACCCACGGACTGTAGAATTGAACAAAATCTGCTCCAAAGTATTTACTCAGTCCTGCAAAGCAAGGAGTCCTTCAGGGCTGGGAGGGTAGAGAGGCACGTTATGCCTGCTGCCAGGCTGGGAATTGCCAGTGGAGGTTTCGGTAGAGGTTTCAGCGGAGGGCAGAGCCTGCAGCATCGCACTGGGAAAAGCAGCTGAGTGGAGAAGAGCCGGCTGAAAGGAACCGCTGCCAGACCCAAACACACTGTGCTCGGTCCCAGCTCTGCAGGGTGCTGGGACAGGGCAGGATCAGATCAACCCGAGGGCAGAGCGGTGTGATGGTGGAGAATCCTCCCACCACAGAATAACTGACCTCTCTTTATTCAGGGATTACGTTTTCATTCCCGCTTTCAGATACAGGCAGGGCTACGTGTCGTCGCTAATTAAATAGATGTATGAAAGATGTGTTGAAAAATACCTGTCTGTTTGCCAAGGAGATGTGTGAGATTATGGTGAGTGTGAGAATACTTTGCGGGGAGTTTCCCAGTCAGTTGTAATTTTGAGTGTTCTTTCCCATTAACCGATTGGTTTGTGCAGGTTGGAAAGGAAATATCAAAGAAGAGCTGCGTGAGGAAATACTGCGAGCAGTGCTAAGCACTGTGGTCCTTGTGTCCCTGCTGAGCAGAGTGTTTGTAAGCATAAACATCCTTCTCATTAAAAAATAGACTTGAAAAATATTTAGATGCCTTTAGGAATTATAATGGGAACAGCCATATGTGCTGAGAACAGTGCCTTTGTCACTTGCCGGGGGTGACGTTGTCTGTGTCAGCACCGCCTGCATCCCCCAGCAGCTCGGTTCACTAATAAGGTGCAGGTCATTAACAGGAAGAATTGAGCTCATTACTTGGAAGGACTCCAGAGGCACGGGGTTCAGAAGCCACCGTGATGGGCATGTTGTGCCAAGGGCACCAGGATGACCGAGGACCGGATCGATGGTCGGCAGCGAGTGGGGGGGACTTGCTGCATTTTCACCTTTGCAGACCTCTAGTGGCATCTCTGTGGCAACTTGGCAAATTGGCCAGCTTTGCCTCAACAAGTGGCAAAAATCCTCCACGGATGAGGAGCGGGAGGGAGCTGCCTGCCGCCGAGAGCTGAACCTGGTTAGATCGTCCCTGCAGAGTTCGCCCCGCGGTCACCAGGACAGTGACTCATTGCTGGCACTTCAGCGGTGCCTGGAGCTGCTGAGCCAGGCTCTACCCCACCCAACAACTAAAACCCCAGCATGAAATCCCGATTGCCATCCCAGGGCCTTGCTGAGACACTCCGAGCAAACCCATGGGGAGCGCTGCAGGGAACGGGCTCTGGCACCAGAGGAGACAACACAGATAGCAGAGGTTCTTCAGCTCCCTTGTGCAGCGTACTTTAATGATCAATTAATTCTTTAATGATATCCCTTCCTTTAAAGTGCATATGAAAGCAGAGACAGGTGTCAAACTGCCAGTATTCCTGCACGATGCCCGTGGTAGAGAATCACTCGTTTGCTGTGCCGCAAAGCCACTCGCACACACTTGGGGAGGACAGACATACATTAGCGGGAAGAAACAGGCAAAATTTTAGCTTCAAATCATAAGAAACTCAGCAGTAGCCTGCCTTAAACTGTGTCAGAGTGGGAGTCTGCATTTATAACATCCTTCTAAGTATTACTTAGCATTTAAATTTAGGGTTTCCTCTGTGAGTGATGCTGAAGACGGCAAGTGTCTGCAAAGTTGGTGGTACCACACTGAGTGTGACCTTTTGGCAAGCCAAGCATTACCAGCCTGCTGTCAAGTTCTCCTCACTTCTTGCTTCACCCCACGTGAAAACAGAGCAGCTCTGAGTGTTCCGGAGGTGTGAGGCATGGCACATGCTGCGGGGAGACCTGCGCAGCGCTTCCCAGCGATGGGTTTCTTCCAGTTTGAGGTTAAAAAGGGGCTGCTGGGGAACAACAGGAGCGTATGAAACGGCACTGCTGAGTGCGAGGGGTTTTGTACGCTCCGTGTTCCGGTGTCTGCATTGTGACGTGAGTAACTCGAGGTGCAGAGGCAAAGCCATTAGCTCCCCTGAGCTGCAGCAGCCCGCGCCTGCACATTTCCCAGGGCTCCTCATCATTTTGACCAGTGCCATGTGACTGCACCAGATAACCCGTGCTGGAGGATGTGCTTCCACTCTGAGGTAACGTAAATCATTTACAAAGCAGTATCTCGTTGGCTTTCACCTAATTCTGCGAGAGAACTGGTATTTATTTTAGCTATCTCAGACTTTGGTTTCACTTGGTTCTGGCTCTAATTAGCTAATGATGCTGTTTAACTGTGATCTGAGTATCTGAGAAGAAAAATAGCAATAATTTTAATTAGCTGACTGCAGTGAATAACTACTGTGCTTCTAAACTGGTGGGTTACTGACCGTGCATTGCCTGATGTGGCTCGTTTGGTAGGTAATTGCTTCACTCACTGGATAAGCAAATGCTTGTAAGCCATTATGTCACAATTCCTTGGGGAGAGGTTACCTACATGAATGTGCTCACCTCGTTTTTTACCACATCCCTTAGTGAGTTTGACATATGCATCCAGCTGCCCATGGCACTGCAGAAGGGACCAACACCTGCTGGTGCAACAGGAGAGCTCCTGGAACACGGGTGATGGCATCCCAGCCCCAGCAAGGCTGGGTTGGAAACCTGGTGTGCTGCAGAGGAGCAAAGGAGCGGCACTGACGGAGGTTCTGCAGATCCATTCCCTTCTCCCCATCCCCTGTTCTGTGATACAAGTGTAATTTAGGAAGTCACAAACACCTCTGTTACCATTAACGACCCTCCTATGTCCTCAAATACATCCTCAGGCTGTCAGCTGCTGTTTGCCAGAGCTCTTCATGCTCTCCCTGTGTTCCTGTGGCTCGGGTGAGGAGGTGTCTTCAGGTAGGACCTGGGTCCTAGGCTGCCAGGGTGCAGCCTTCTCCCATGTGAGGCCCCTGTGCCAGCTGAGTGTCCTGCTTCCAGGCGATGGGGGGAAATCAAAGCTTTCTAGGGAGATGTTCCTGCTGCTCAGTGCCCAGCCAGAGGGTCACTGGGTTTCACCTGCCAGAGGGGGCTGAACAGGAATGTCCCAGTGCCCAGCCTGGGGAAGCTTTGGTGCTTGTTTTGCAGCTGCCACCTGAAAAGTTGGCCTCTTAAAAACCTTTCCAAGTGAATGTCAATAACTTCTGAGGACTTCAGCCTGGAAGGACGTGACTCGCCAGTCTGTTGAGAGTGCTGTGCTCTTACAGCAGCACCACATACTTTTTAAACTTAACTTCTGCCCTCTTCCTGACCTTGTGTCTTTAATGTCTTTGCTGTCATCGATTTTCAGTCTTATTATTGGTTTATTTTTGTATCACACAAGTGCTCAATGAAAACAGCAGCCCAAGAGAAAAATACAGTGTGCATTGGTCAGTCCTTTATTGGCTCGCGTTACTGAAGGGTCCATTACAACCCTTCAGAAATGATCAGAAGGAAGGAAAGCAGAGAAAGTAAATCAGTGGTTTGTTGTATAGCGTGAGGCAAAGAGAGGGGAAAGGTGGCTGCAAGACGTGGTGTGGCTGCACCCACCACCCCTGAACAGTTTCCCTCTGTAATGTTCTCCTGGCAAAAGCTCTGCTGTGCGCTTCAGAAGGGAGACCTCAAAATAAAATTTAAAATAGAATTGTCAAGCCTGAGGAAGGCTCTGCTTTGCTCAAGCGAAATCAGAGATTACTGAAAGAACTTGATGCTCTGGAGAGATGCTTACCCAGGAGCAGAGGAGGAGATGAAACCCAGGCATCAGTGCTGGCCCAGGCGTTGCTGTTCCTGAGGTGATGGGAGGTGGTCGCCCAACCCCACGGCACCTCGGCTGCACTGGGTGAGTGGGTCTGGAAAGGGCTCCCAAGATGCCAAGGCAGCCAGTTACAGTGTTTGCATAAATAGGACCACTGAAAAAACCTGTGCTCTGTATAATTTTCCAGAACAACAGAGCCGTGCTAATGCAAGTACTTACTGAGAGCAAGGATAGGGTGTCACCTACAGCAGTGAAGAAACGCTAGAGCGTGTGTTCAAACCAGTGTGCATGGCTGTCTCATACTTGATAGTTTTCATCCAGAGCCAATGTCAACAACAGGGAATTGCTCTGGTTTTCTGTGTCATAAATTGCTGCTGCAGAATATGCATTGACTTTGTAAGTCAATAGATCTGAATAATTGATTTGAACAGAAGTCGCTGTTCGCATCCTTTTTTTTATTATTTTAAATATGAGAAATGAAAAGCTGCTGACTTTCTGAGTAATTGGCTCAATAATTGGCTGGGCAAGTGGGCTACATGGCCATTCGTTTCACTGCTGACGCGTGGGTTCACAGGAGTCAAACTGACTTTTAAATCCATCGGGAGACGAGTGCAAGCGTGCCAGCAGAAAAGCTTTACTCGTGTTCCTCCTTGCCATTTAACGCCCTTTTTCACTTTAGTTTGATTTATTGAGCTTCCTGTTTCCTTTTTCATTTCAGTATCCCACAAAAGGTGTCATGTGTATGCAGTTATTGTGCTGATGAATACAGATTTATATATGCATATACTTTGTATTTTACAATACGCAGTACAAGGACGTGTATTTCGCCGTGCTCTTCACTGCACTGATGTTTTCTCCACACCAGCTGCATGGCTTGTGAACTTGTAATCAGAAAAATCTGGTCCCTGGAAGATGCTCAGTCAAGTGTCCTGGGAAAGGAGTTGGACACAGAAACCTCATCTGCTGGGCAGAGCCTGGGCATCCTTCGCTTCCCCAGGAAAGAGCGAAGCTGAGGCCAGAGGAACCAGCACCCTGCAGTGTCCCGGCAACCAGAGAGGCAAAGCAATAAAGCTGCGTGCATGTCTGAATTAGGCACTTATTTTATTGTTATTGTGTCAGGGCCTTTAATTACACAAACGTATACACCCAAAGACTTGAGAAATGAACACGGGTTCACTTAGCTCACCCCCAGGTGTGTGTGTATCTATCTATGAGGAGGGGACTGAGCTCCTGCCGTGGGTTCAGGTCAGAAAGAAATTTGAGGTCCTCTAAAAAATATTGACCTCTTCTATTTTTCATATGTGCTACTGTCAAAAGTGAAATTGAGAACGTCAGAGACCTCTTGAGCCTTAAACCAAGAAAAGATGAGAAAGTGATTGCCTCGTGGAAGGTAAGGCAAGATGTTTTGGAAAGGGAGATGAGCTGTTCCTTGGGTAAGGTGAGGTAATCAAGAGTGTGAAGAGGCTGTGGAAGATGAATGCAGATTAGGTGCTAATGCACGGTAATTCATGTGGTTTGGACAAAACCTGGAAAGGAAGAAGAGTGCAGGTGGGATTGAAATGCCAAAGCAATAGGAAGGAGTTTACGCATGAAGTCTGAAAGCCTCCTCGAATGAGATGGAGAGAAATGAGCACTGCCCCATCTCATGCTCAGTGTAGAAGGGAGCAGAGAGGATGAGTGGTTCCTGCAGAAAGAAATCCCAGCTCTGAGCAGAGCTGCTGCTCGAGCTGAGGGACATCTGGTGTTGCTCTGGCTTTGCTTCTTCACTCAGCTAAGGAACCCAAAGCAGGATCCTTGCAGCTCTCATGCCGAATCCGTGGTGTGATGCCAATGGCACCAGTACATGGGATCGTGTCTCCTGCAGCCTCAGAGACAGGAAAAAATGCCCCAGGAGCACTTTTCCAATAACCGTTCTCAACCATAACATGGCTTTGAAATGGCATGACTTCATCTCGTGCTTCTGTCTGAACACCAGAAGCGGCCTTGAAAAGAATGATTTTACATGAGTATGGTTACATAACTGAAAATATTCTATGGTAACATACTCCAGGGTTGGCGTGAGCCCGCTCGGCATGGGGGAGAACAAAGGCTGTATTCTGCGGTGGGCACGGCCGACTGTTTGACATTAAACACAAACAGCTATTTTCCATCTCTGTGTAAAGGCTGAACATACTGTGGGGACTTCCAGCACTCACTGCTCCGTTAATGTGGTCTGATCCACACTACATTATTACAGGAGAGGGCTTTTTTTTTTCCCCCTCTTCCACACGCCACCCCCCCCCCCCCCTTTTTTCTTTTTAACATACAAAGAAACCCAGCCCTCTCACAGACTTTTGCTTAAATTGGATTTTATTCCTCTTTTAGCATGTGTCTCATTTATCTTCACTGCTGAGCCATGTGAAGCAGCAAATCTGCATGGGGTTAATGCACTAAAATAGCAGAGGCTGGCAAGGAGGAGTGGGAGAAAGTAGATCAAGAGTGAGCGCTTTGTTCCACTTCAAGTGCTTGAAGTATCAGGGAACACTCATGCTCTTACTGGAGACTGAAAGGATTCTGTTAAAGGCATGGGATCTGGTTTTGTTTCAGTTTAAAATCTAGCATCTCTGACGACCCAGCCAATAACGTGGGAAAGACCCTTTCCATGAATATTCTTCCGTGAAGGGGTTTCATCTGGGCCATTTCGGATGGTTGTGATAACAGGTTTGGTTTTGCAAAATTAAAACTTTCTTGTGGTCCTGAGGGTACTCAACGCTAGGAAACTGGTAAAATCTCAGTCCTCTTTCCAGTGCACATCGTTAACAACCAATCGCTTGCATTTTGCAGACATATATTGAGCTTTGTCAGTTGAAATATTAATTAAATTCCCTCCTACTCTCAGGAAAAGAACCAGAGCTGAAACTACACGGGAGCAATAGAATTATTTCTTGCTTCTCTTGTGCTTGCAACCTACACAGCAGATCCCCACTACTATCTAACGCAACCTTCTATTTTCTTTCCTCAGGGGGAGACACGAGGAAGACCTTGGGAGAATGCAGTGGGGAGAGACTTTTGCTTTCTAAGAAAGGCACAAAAGAGAATTTGGGGACTCTCAAATATAACAATGGCTTCAGAGGGAGGAGATTCTTTTGCAGCAGCTGATTTTTTCCCAGTCTGGCGGAGATGCTGCTGCGTGCTGCTGGACCATGGGGTGTCCCGTGCCAAGGAGGGGACGGAGGGTGGCTGAGGGTGATGCAGCTGCTGCGGATGCTCAAGCAAAGGGAATTGGCAGAAATAACGAGGCTAGTGCTTGTCTCCCCGAGCAAAGAAGAAACATGACACAGAGAGAGGATGAGGGATCTGGCATCTGTAAGGCAAAAATTACCAGAACTTTCTCAGGAGTCGTACTTTGATTTGCTTGTTCATTACCGGGAACAGGGAGCAGTTCAGGCTTGGCAGATCAGAAGAGCTGTCATCGTCTCATTTTCATATACTTTAGTACTTTGTAATCTTGGCAAAAGGAAGGTGCTGAAGGGGGGTCTCTTCTCAAGTTTCCAATTCTTGCATTTCCAATGCTGATTAAAGAAGAAAACCTCCTACAAGCCTCTTCTTGTTAGATTCTTCAGTCCTGTTTCAAGATCAAATAGGCTTTCAAACAGGTCTGGATAAGCTCACAGTCATAATCTGCTTGAAAGGGATGGATTGGGCAACAGGCTGGATGTGACACGGGACCCCTCTGCGTGTCGCAGGTGCCCTCCTGTCCTCTGAAGATAACTCCCAGTCATCTCTGACTGGGACACCAATGTTCTGCAGCTTGCCGTACGATTTGCACAGCACAGTTGTACCTGAAGGCAGTTGTTTAATGGAAACATTCAGTTTGCATTTTCTGCCACTGACACTTGAGTGGGATCAACGTTATTGAGGCTAATTAGAATTCACTGAGAACTGATTGTTCATTAGAGAGGGGAAAAAATGTTCCATGGAGTCCTGGGTTTGGTAGAACTATTTCACATAATTAAGCAATTCCACATCTTGGCATTTTATCCCTCTTGTTATCATTGCACTTTGTTAATAAGTTTTTAATTGCAAATCATCTCTATGACACAAATTACACTGTGTTTACCGATCAGCGAAAATACCATGATAACCAGCTTGGGTGCCAAGTCCTTCAGAAATACTGGCTGCCAACTTCTCTCTCTTTCGTGGTTTGGCATTAAAATACCTCCAGGTTACCTAAAATGTATTGATTTCCAGCTCGAAGCGCTGTGGACTGCAGAGATCCTTGGCCAAGGCTCCAGGAACAGGGAAAGAACAGCTTTCATAACCAAAAGAAGTTTATTCATATGTTGTAGACCAGGTTGCTGACCAATGTGTCCCAGATGTTCCGGTTTCCATTCTGCCCTGCTGCCATGAATGCTGTGCTTACCTCAGACTTGGGAAAAGGGGCTATGAATACAACGATTTAAGATAGTTGCACGTGACGGGTTGAGCAATAATAATTTATCTTAAAATTTATATTGTTTGTTTGGGTTTTTTTTTGTTTTTTATAACGCGTCCGGGCTGACTGAATTGCTGAAGAATCTTTTCTTTCTCTTTAGAAGGAAAGGACTCAAACAGCTGAAGAGAGAAAGGTCCTTCCGTCGTCTTAAAACCTTTATCACCCTCAAGTATAAACAGACAAGCCTGAATTCATGTTTGTAGCTGCTTTATTCAAGAATATATGAAGAAAACACATGAATATCTGCTCAAGTTCAGCTGTGAAGTTTCTGTTCAGGTGACTAAGTTGGCAACTGTTTTAATTGAAAATAATGGGATAAAAATCTCACAGAACTCCAATGAGAGTGTGTGTGTTTTAGAGAGGGGTTTAACTTTTGAGATTATTTTTTTACATATGTGAAAAGCTATTTGAAGAATTCTTACTTCAAGGCTTTAGATATCGATCAGCAACTGAAATGAAAAAAATGCTAAAAGCTCGAGGACAAATCTCAATGATCTTAAAGGTCCCTTCCAACCAAAACGAGTCTGTGATTTAAGTCAAGTGGAAACTGTTCCACAGTAGCGGGGAGAATTTGGGAAACAGTAAAATGTTGGTGTCCTTCTGTCAGAGTGTTGGAGACAAACAGGGTGCGGGGTCGCTGCCTCCCGGCCCCCGAGACCGATGCAGCACAGTTCGGAGGCATTCAGGGGGTTAACTGAGCTTAGCTCCCTAGCACTGGGCACTGGCATTTGTCCACAGGCGCTTGCCAAGGTGGGGTTGGGATTTCTCTGATCCCACAGGTTGGTGGCAACGCAGTGAGGAAGACCTGAATTTCTGTCCTAATCTGTTGACTTTCTTTGTGAGATCCCAAGCAAACATTAATCCCTGGTGGTGAAGTGACTGCATCTGTAAAATATTTAAACAGCCCTCGTTAGGGCACTTAGAGAGCGGTCGACTGGAGCTCGGTGGCTCTTGCCCGGGCTCACCTTGCCCTGCCCTCAGCCAGGCTGCCCACGGCCTCGCTTGGGCAAGGTCTGTGCTCCAGCGTTCATCGCTCACCTTTGCAGATGTGGAAACAAATGAGGGCATTCCAACTCCCATTCACCTTGATGTGGCCATTTCTTTCTGAGATCATAAAGCCACGTGCCTGGCGCGTGATTCTCAGCGTGGAAAGTGCACTCCAGGTACACTGTGAACCACTGCGGGGTAAATTACCATCCCCTTAAACCATTTCCAATTACTCCAAACTCCCAAACTCCCCCACCAGGTCTCATTCCTTTATCTGAAGTAGCCTTACCAGAAAAGAATCTCTTAGTTCGGCTAAACAGAGATACCAGATACACAGAACACTGCTGCATTGTACTTTTTTGTCACTCCTCCCCACGATGTGTATTCTCTCTGGAGCTTTGGGGGTCAGCTGCCTCCATCTCTCTGCTCAGAAGGGACTGTGCCATTTTCTGCAGCCAGACTTTGCTTCTTTCCCTTCCACAGCCCTCTCTGCCAACAAGGACATGGTCTCAGCACTCCAGAGGACAGAACTGCACCAGAGCAGCCCCTGTGACATGCTTTCTTTCCAGAGGACGTATTAAAGGAGAGGTATGAATAAAAAGTATGAACACTGTTAACATTCACTACTCGGTTTCAGCAGTGACTGTGCTTTGGTAAGAGAGCTTGTTTAAAATGCTGAGCCCCGTTCCACAACCCCTCCACCAAACATCTGCCTGCACTGGGTTGTTTCCTTCATAGAACGTACAGGTCACTGCTGCTTTTTTCCAACACCTCTCTGGCTCTTCAGAAGGTTTTTTGTTCCACCGCTCTGATCCAGAGGAAACTGCTGTTTTCGTTTGGGCTCCGTCACGTGTTTCACTGCAGCTTTCCAGTTCGCAGATGCAAAATTATATGTACTGGAAGTAAATGTCAGAGTTACCTGAGCTGCTGCTGAGGCTGAAGTGTGCTTTGGCCCCAGTAACCATGCCCCAGGGAAAGCCCGACAAGGCTCCACTGTCCTTCAGTCGTACTTCATTTCCTCTGGGTCACTGCAGGAATGGGTTTCCCTGGTCAAGGCTGAAAACATCCCTTCAGGAAATACGCTTCGTGAAAGCTGTGTGCGTGTAAACGTACGCCGGTTTGTTACAAAATAAAGTTATAAAATATTGAGTACCAAGGGGAAGAAAACAAATGCAGATACAGACTCATCTCAGTTAAAAATAACTATTATCTCAGGCTGGAATTACTCCCCATAGGTTAAATCTTTCAAAACCCAAGACTTTGAAGTATCAGCTGCGGCATGTCTGAAAAGCTCCAGAGCAGGTAAAAGACAACTGGCTCTACATTTAATAGTCCCGGGAAGCCAAATAACTTCAAACTGCAAATGCACCATTTGAGTTCCGTTTTAACTGGATGTCATTAATTAGATCAGAAGAGAAAACAGTTGCTGGAGCACTAGTTGCTACAAGATGAAGCACACCCTGCAAGCCATCATCGTATGCCCAGAATAAATTCCTGTAGTAGTGTCAATCTAAATAGTTGTCGGCAGTGTAACTGAAGCATTAGTCACCAGCTGCTCAGAAAATTAGGTGTTTGGAACAGGAAAGGTAGCCATCCATAATTTATCTTAAAGGACATCCTTTATTTTCTCCATTATACGGCAAGTCAAAGGAAAGCTAAGTGAATAAAATAGTAAAAACCTTTATAGTCAACACTATGAAATGTGGCAGTTCGTACAAATATTGTATTAATGAAGAATTCAACCTGAAGATCCCCATATCTAGTAGCAAAAAAATCCAAATCAGGTGAAAAAAAGAAAAGAAAGTGAAGGGGAGAGGGAGAGGGAAAGGGAAAGGGAGGAAAATACTTCTGTGTGTTTTGATGAGGCTGCATTCTACCTCTGGAGTACAAAGAATGCGATTATCACAAAGGCATCTTGCACCAATAGCTCAAGTGAAAAAAAAGCCAATATAATGGAATTAACTTCTCCAAGGCACATCTCTTACAAAGAAGTGGAAAATGTGCATTTCTCAGAGTGAATGGCAGTGCTATTTTGCCTGTGTTAGTAAGGACAGCGATTACTGTCGGTGTAAGGCTTGTTGTAGTTCGTAGGGAGTTTTCTTAGCTGCCCTCGACAGCCAGCCTGCTGCCGGGCAGCGCAGGAACAGGGCAGCTGCTGCAGCACAAGCATTGGGAGGAAAGTTGCTGAGAATAAAAGTCCCAAAACAGTATTTTGTGGCTAATCAGTAATGGAAGGAGTTTTCTGTTGCAGTGGCACCATGAAACCTGTGCACGGCCACCGACACGGAGAGACAGCCCGTGGCGCCAGGGTCAGCGGAGCTGGTCCCCAGAGCCCCCGAGGGCTGGAATGGGCACTCCTGTGAGCTGGGGGTGCCTCGGATTGCCAAGAGTGGGTGAGGTTCTCTTTCAGGTAGGGGAAAATTCCTAGGCTTTGGCTGAAAATGCTCTGTTTTCTCTGCAGCTAACGGTTCGCCAAGGCGTGGAGCTTTCTGAATGTTTCACTATGATGCGGTTTAAAGGAAACTTTTCCTGTCGCTCAGGAGGAGATACAGGGCGTTTCTTAGAGCAATGCTCTGGACTGAAATATTGAGTGAGGGAGTACAGTCTCCAGGAGCCTTCCAGTGCTTGGGCTCTGGATTCATTTGAGTCTATAGAACTCATTATGCCCAGTCCAGCTGCAAACGGAGCGGCAGGAACAGACGGTTCTGTATGCCAACCAGTATTGCTGGAATGCAAGAACATCCTACATGCAGAGATGGTAAGAGCTAACTTCCAACGGAAGTTAACGGCAATGATTTGTGGAAAGCATTTATTAATTGACATTGAATGACGCATTAATATTTATTTTAAATTTTTCATAAGGATTTTAACCATAAACTGAAGCTTCAAATAATTGTGTTATAAAGGGAAGTGGAAGAAGCAGAGCAGCAGCAGCAAGATTAAAAAATTAATACCGTGCAAAAGGAAATGAGTTCACCTAAAAAAGTCTCTTAAATTAAATATTTTCACTTATTTCTCATGAACTACCACCTTATTTCCATTCAAGACACATAGTCATTCTGAAAATGAAAGCTGCTGCCATTGATCCGTGAGCACCTTGGAGAACTGTGCTTCCATTGCTCTTCTTTGTAAGAAAGCAAGAGATTTGGAGAGAAAGCCCAGGGTCTATTTGAAAGTTGATGCACTCTCAGCTCACCAGACCGGTTCCACGTTCATCAGGTGAGGAGGTGCTGGGATGTTTAAAAAAAATTGTCAGGCAACACCAGAATTCAAACACAAAGTCTTCCTTCCACGTTGAAAGCTCAGATCTAACCCAAAGCCTGACTGAACTTGAGAACAAACCCCAGAACAAACAGTGTGATGTGGCACCGCGGGGCTCTTCTGCCCTGAACCCTCCCACCAGCGTGGCTGCTCCTTCTCTCTGGTTTCATTCGGTGTTGAAATGCAGCGACACCACCCACGCAGCCCCACGGGGATCTCCTGCTGACCACGAGTTAAAAATAGGATCTGCACATTTTGTGGGTTTTCTTTTCTTTCTCTTTTTTCTGCTCCATGCAGCAAAGGACTGCATGCCGTTTTGTCTGGGCCAGCAGCTACACAAACGTGATGTAAAATGATTATTTCTTAACATGTAAACTGAAGTATTGATATTACATTTTACAAGAATCGATTAACCTGTGGATCCTTGAGATCCAAAGTTCTGGAATGGGAAGTGTGTTTGGCAAATCCAGGTCCACGGGTAACTGGTATTTGTTATGATTTCTTCTGAATGTAAGATTTCCCAGCTCATTTCACTCAGCTCTAGGAGACATGAAGCCACTTGTTTACCAGGGTAGAGGGCAGATTGACTCTAGATATATAGTGAGGGTAGATTTAGACTACATAGGAGGAAGAAATGTTTTATGCTGAAGGTGGGGAGAGGCTGTGCCAGGCTGCCCAGAGAGGTGGTGGCTGCCCCATCCCTGGCACCATCCCAGGGGAGGTTGCCCGGGGCTCTGAGCACCCTGCTCTAGCTGCAGATGGCCCTGCTCCCTGCAGGGGGGTTGGACCGGAAGAGCTCTAAGGTCCCTTCCCACCCAAACCAGTCTGTGACTCTATGGTCAGACTCTGAGAACACGCTGCTCAAACCAAGTGTTAGTATGAAATGAAAAGTCTTTATTAATTTTCAAGTGACTGAAACTATTTTTTCCTGCTTCTTTTATGAAATCACCAGCCTATACCTTGACAAGGAAGTTTAGGAGTTAGATAGTCCCCATGCAGGATTCAGTGGGAATGAAATGCAGATGTAACTCACGTTAACTACTGCTGCTGCCACTTGGTGATTTTGGCTGGAGGACGTTCCAACTTTGTGCCAGACCGGAATGTCTGGCATTGCCCCGGGCATCTTGCGTGCGGCCGCTGGCAGGGGATGCTCCTCTGCCCACCGAGACACTGGGGTGAGAGGCACATTAGGCAGTGATGGAGAGAGTGGTGTTTGCAGGGCTTAAATGAAGAACCTGCATTACAGGGCTCTGTGTGTTACATTAGATCCCTTCCCTTCCTTCTGCAAAATTGATTATATGCCCATTTATCACCTCCTACACTCACACTAAGCTCATTCCATTTGCCTTTTCTTACTCTTCAGATGTGCATTTCATACCATCAAAAAAGATGGAACGCTGGAAAAAATGAATAAATTTCTCAGTAGAACCCAGGAGTTTAACTCACATCCTTAACCCAGGGGATGGAAGAGGAGAAGGAAAACAGGGGTCCGGTCCTCAGGTTATGGAAGTTGCCACATATCAAGTTGGAGATGCTCAGTTTTCCTCTTGCCTAAGTAGTTCAGGGATTTCTCTGCAGAAACCAGTGGAGTTTGGTCTAAGTAAAAATGGAAACAGTCTGTCTGAGTTATAAATGGCACTTGCTGCCAGTGGAATAAAAATCATGAGAAGCAAAGCTGCTGCCATCAAGAGCCAGGAGAAAGGAGGCAGTGGAATAGAGCAGAGACCAGTGATGGCTCTGTCATAAGACAGAAGCTGACCTATGAAATGTTTATAGAATAATCATCCATTTCTTAGCATTTCCTACAATCCCACCAGTTTTGCTTGTGTCAAATGCTCATTTCCCAGCCTTGACATCTCTGTTTATAGCTGCCCTGACAGCCTTCCCCTTATTACACTAAAGATCTTCTCTTTTTTTTACACATTCCACAAAGAAGTAATATCTGGGGCTTGTGTTTGATGGTGTATATTTGTGCTGTATTTGCAGGGTCGTGTAGGCAGACACTGATGAGATCTCCAATAACTCTCTCTTTCCAATTAGCAACACAAATACAAGTCAGCTAAGAAATGCTCTTCTGCTTTGAATAGAACATTTGATGGAAGGACTTAATTTTAAGTGTATTAGATGTGACAAGCTGTAAATCTGAGAAAGTTGGAAGAGAATAAATACAGGGCTCGTGATGCCTGTTTGATTTTGGAAGTGCTGACTTGTGCAGTATGAAGATGGTTTTGGTTCAGGATCAAGATGTCACCTGTGTCAGGAGCACTGGGATGCTGCCTGGAGCCTGGTTTTCTGGGGGGGAAAAACAAACAAACGAACAAAGGAAAAAAGAAAACTGAGTTTCCAACAGTCTGTGATGGTAACCTGCCCTTAACCAATGAGCAGCATCGGAACCTGTTTGTGTCCTGGGGAGGGACTGGTGCAGGCTGCCTGAGCCCACCCCGGGCACTCATGGGGTACAGCTGGGAGCCAGGGGCAGGGGCAGGGGCAGGGCAGAAAGTGGGTGGCTCCCTGGGTGGGCTTAAATAGAAAGGTCTGAGAGGGGCTGAGGTTTTGGTGCTACAGCTCGGGGTGAAAGCTGTTCCTCTTGTTAATGAAGACTGGCACTGCAGCTCATGGAGATCCAGGTACGGTGGTAGGCACTGATCCTGCTGCTGGGGGGGTCTGCAGGCGGTGGCTGGTGGAAATGGGGAGCTCTCTGGCAGTGTTTGAGGGAGGTCCTCGTTGCATTTAGAGAAACGAGAATGGCCCTTCCCACAATGGAAGTATGTCTCCTTGAGACTGGTCAAGTAAGAAATCACCCAAAGCTGGAGCTGAAGATGTTTCAGAGAATAAATGTGTTTAGAAAGTATGTTCATCTGGTTGTGACAGAGCTTTATGTTATCAAACCATAGTTGTGTTTGGGTTTTTTTAAAGGGAAATCCCATTTCACTTGTCCAATGATTTCCCCTCATGTGAGCATGCACAATTAGGAGCTTGAAGCCCATTCCCTACCTATACAGCTTAATGAGGAACTGAAGTTATGCTAATTAGAGCATCATTACAGTTAAACACCAGATCTGCCTTAGCAGCTGAAAGGGATTTTGTTCCTTCTATAGGGTGGTGGAATATGAATGTAAAGGTGTTGGCTGAAGGCTGTGCAGGGCACTGTGCTTACCTTGCTCTCCTTCTCCAGGCACCTCATCGCCTGTGCCAGTCAGATGATGCCCCTGCTCTGAGCCTCGCCTGGTCCAGGGTCCTGGGCGAGAAAAGGTTTGTCTGAAACGGGGAAGCCTTCTGGGGGGAGGTAACACAAAGGGTTCTGTCCTCTGTGGGGATCTCTTCTGAAGCTAAAGCCCCTGTTGGATTTCCACTGATGCAGCTGAATTAATGGAGGGTGTGAGAAGTCATGGACGGTGAGAGATGCAAGGGAGCCTCTGTTGTAGGAGCAGCTCCTAGCGATAGCCTCTGCACGGGCGTTTATTTTGCGTTTCAGAAGTGGTTTTCATACCCACATGAGGTGCAGCTATGCTGTTATATTTGCATCCATGTGGGATGGCTTCTGTTTTTAAATACGCTGACATTTCAATGGCTTCAAAACGTTCGGCGTAGATGGAAACTCTGTTTCAGAAGCTGATGTGAATTAATACTGTGATATGACCAAACGTTTGCCCGCTGTGGGAAGAATAATGTTTTGCCTGGTCTGCCATGAAAATACTTCAAAATGGCACAGATAAGGTTATCAGGCGTGAAAACTGAGCAAGAAGTCACTAAGAGAAAATCCAGCTGAGGAAGCCCACAAAGCTGCTTGTGTCTGGGGAAGAAAATCAACATTTAATCATTCTGTGAAGTGAAACCGGCATTTTTCACTAATAGAGCTGAGCCACGATTCTCACTTCTTCCTAAGGAAAGGAAAAGCACAGTAGGAGAGTCTGCCCACTTTACTGAAAACATTTGTTGTTCAGAAGCTCTAGTTAATGCAGAGCTGTTAATTGTCTGACCATTAAATTACTTGGCTTCTACTTAGTCCCCACTGGGGACTAATTTTAAATTCAATTAGCACAGAATTTAAAGGGATATAGTTGAGGGATTCTAGAAAGCTACAGAGATATGAAATTGTGTTTGATAGGATGCAGTCAGGAAAGGGAAGCTTTTAATCTCCATTTCAAGGTTTTTAAACCAGGAGAAACTCTGAAAGAGAAATTAAATTATCTTTGAACGCACAGGCACAAATGAGATTTGTCTATGTTAATGAACTGTTATTTCTAATTATTTTGTTATTTCAGACAAACTATTAATCAGCTAGAATTTGAACCAGTGAATAACATCTCCAGGAATTAAAAAGTCATGAGGCTGTATTTGTAGGCTCACACACTGTTGAATTCCTTAGGTACTGGCTGAGAATTCAAGGTGTTAAAATGACAGTTCCACTGCTTTCACTCAATCAGAAGCGAGAGAGATGAGCAGTCCCATTAGGTGGCCTGATTTCCAAAATACTTTTGCAACTGCAAGAAATGTAGGCAGGCACTCAGAAATCAGAGCGGGGACGGAGTGCGTTGCTCCTGCTGCACACAAAGGCAGGCATCCTTTATTTGAAACTGCTGGTAGGTCTGTGGGGGTGGTGTAGAGATTCCCAAGGCGAGATTTGGCTCAGGCTGGTCTCACTTAGCAGCAGCACCATGAAGCTCTCTCCGTCTCCTAGCACATGTGCCCTGCAGTTACAGCAATGATAATAGCATTTGGATTCTCAACCTACCATTAAAATGATGGGGTTTAAGGTTTATTTATCAAAATAAAATTCGCACAGATTGAAAATCTGTCCTTGTTGGTAGGAGAACAGATGAACCAGCCCTCATGCAGGCTTTGGCTTGTGTGTCAGGCTTCTACCAAAGCCACTGATGTGATGTGGGGAGATGTGCATCATGTGCTGAATGATAGCTGTGTCCTGGATAGTGTATGTAGTGAAGGTATAATGCCTTCCTTGGAAGGAAACAGGTTACGCTGTAGGGTGCGTCTGTAGCGAAACCTCTCTGGAACCTGCATGGGGAATCACATCACTCCTGTGCACCCCTGTCTTGAGACTTTGTGCACCTTGCGTCTGGACTCTAGCTGGGATTTTTCGAGGCTCCACAAAGCTTTAGAGGCTCTTCCCTCCGCAGGGATCTGCCTCTTGGACTTTTTGGAGATGTAGCCTTTTAGACCGGTACCGCTGCTATCCTGCTCTACAGGAGCTACGTACTCATTGGAGAGCTCTGGAAATGTGTTCAGAGCATCCCATCCCCTCCCCAGGGTAGCTATGTGTAGAGCTGCAGACGCTGGGCACCAGTGCCCACCACTGCCAAGCAGCCTGTGCCAGGGCTGCAGCAGATGGCATGGCCATGCCCAGCTCTCTCCTGCTGTTCCTGCTCCTCCGCCGTCCCGATGCTTCGAGCACACCGGTGTGCTGCGCTCAGGAGCGTGCACTGGAAGGCAGGGGCCTGTCCCTGTGGCGTGGGTTTTGTGTCTGTAATGCTGTGGTTTCCCTGGGGAAGGGAGAAGGAGCCGTTCTCCTCCTGCAGCAGCAGCTACTCGGCTGGCAGGCAGGTGTCCTGTTGAGCGAGCTGGTGTGAGGCACCCGAAGTACTGCTCTGCCCAACCTCTGGAGGTACAGAGGAGCCCATCAGCTATACCTTAGTACAGGGACTTGCTTCATTTTGTGCTACTCCTGCCTGATTTTGAATATTTACACTCTAAGGTAAATGTTGATCTAGATCAAGGAATTGCTTAGAAATGTCCGTGTCTAAGAGCATGAGCAGCTCCCCTCCTGCCCGCAGGCCTGGCACCCGTCTCAGACCAGCTCCGTGCCAGCAGCAGGCAGGGGCTGGAAGGTGTTTGCTGAGCTGATGGAAACACTCCCGCTGCGTTTCCCACACGAGCCAAGGCACCAGCGAGCAGATGTGGTGGGGAGGCACTGGCCAGGAGCCTGCTGGGGGGACAAGCACGGGGAAGGTTTTGTCCGCACCCCGCGTGTTGGTTTTGGCAGAGGGGAATTCAGCCGTGGGCTGGGCACCCTGCGTGCTGTGCTGCTGGGGGGAGAGCTGCTGCTGCCCAGCCCCTGGGAAAGGGGCTGGAGGGAGGGACCCGAGGGGTTTGCACCCAGGCTCCTGGTCAGGATGCCTTGAGCTGTCTGGGGTCCGGGTGGTGGAGGGAGTGGAGACCTGCTGAGTGTTCATCGCCATCGCAGAATGGGCTAGAAAGGCTAAAAATGGAAGAAGTCCAGTTAAGTGGACACTTGGGCCTTTCCTTGGGTAGAGCTCACGGCTGCTTCAAATCCTCTTCCCTTAGCGAAACAAAAGTTGTGATACCTGTGCAGCCCCTTCCTGTTAAACTCCTTGTGGGCACACAGTTTTTGATGGTTTTTATTCTCCTTCGTTTCTCTCTGTTCCATATTACTTGAATCATCCACGCTTCTCTGTTTTGATGTCTGTGTACATTTTTGTGAGTAGAACCCTGTTTAAAAAAAAAAATAGTGTTTTATAGTTAAAAAAAAACCACCAAGAGAACAAAACCAAATCATAAAACAAACAACAATATAATTACAATTACGCTTAAAACTTTTTAAAGGGTGCCAGTTTTATTTTCCTTCACTTTTCTGGCACGAATCTGTTCAGAAACAGTGCTTTGCCAACTCATCTTAATTTTGGATAATTACAATTTTGCGATTTCTAATTTGCTAATCTATAGTAATTCTCTTGTGATTTTTAAAAGGCAGAAGTGGGGGGGGGGAGTAAGGAAAGCTGATTTGTGATCAGAGTTCTCCCTGCTATAATTAACTGCATCTAGAAAACCATAATTGATGCCTATATAGCTTCCCAACAGCATCTCTCGAGCTGGAACAGGCAGCATTGTATACCGCGCTCGCCGCTCGGAGAAGATTGATTCGCAAGCCACTATCAATCTGTTGCTAAGCAGTCAGTGACGGCACACAGCGAAGTCCTCAAGGACAATACAGAACAGCCAGAATGTTTTTCTCAGCATCAAACCCTTCCTCCCCCCCCCCCCGGTCTCCTGAAATATTGCATCAGTTGCTCCTTAATCAAAGTATAAAAAATGTTGCCTTGGCAATGCCACATTTTTTCCTGCCGGTCGGTGCAGAGGGGCTGGTGCTGGGAACCTCGGGTTCCGGGGCGCTTGCTCCAGGCAGCCGAGGTGTCGTGCGCTTGCTCGTCGTTGGCATCTTCATTTTAAACTCAGCTTTTGTTGAAGGGTGGGCTGGTTGGGTTGGGTTCCCCCCGTATTTAGGTAAGATTAATGAACAATGGGAGAAGAGCCAAAGTCAGCTCTCTTCAGCTCAGCCTGGTGCATCTGGCTGCCCTGGTCTGTCTGGCTCAGAGGCGACCGCGGCCATCGGAAGGACCGGGCTCTTGAGTCGCAACACAAAGCGTGGCTAAAATCCCAGCCAGGGCCGGAGGGTGATGTGGTGCTTGGAGTACCTGCCAGGAGCCTCCGGGGCGGGCAGCAGCAAAATGTGCACCCACCCTGGGCCTGAGCTCACCCCCGAGTGTGTCCGTACCAAGCAGCCATCCCAGTTCTAAACTTAGCCCGGGAATAAAATCCTCTTTCTCAAGGCTGCTGCTCCTCTTCGGGCCGTGGGGGGAGAGACGGGGTGCGTACGTGCACCCACAGCAGAGGTGTGATTCTTCCACACCAGCAAAGAACCTCAAAATCAGTGAGGCCATTTGTCTATAAGTATTTTGTGTATGTACAGATGCAAATTGAAACCCAGTCTTTAAGATGATATCCTAAACAATTAGGTCAGAAAAGGAGCTGGATGCTAAGCTCTCCGCTTGCCTGCTCTGCTTTGCTGTGAGATTTTAATAAAGAGGCAGAGAAGAATGCCAGCTGAGCTGGCATGTCTGACATTTTGATAACCTCGTCAATAATACAGTTATTTTATTGGCTTTGAGCAGCTGCAGAACTCTTCCTTATTGTTTAGCTGTCTGTTCATTCTATTCCTGTCTTGTTGATAACAGTAAAAAGATGATGAGTAATGGTGGCAAATCAATAGAAAGGCAAGTTTCTTATATGACCATGAACCCAACTCTGCAAATCACATCTTAAAACTTCAGGCTCTTTATTTGATCATAAAAAGATACGTGGGGAAAAACGATCTGAATTGGTAGCTGTTGGCTTAGGCTTTTATGAATGTATTTGTTCCCAGGTTTTCTCGCTTCCGAACTAAGTTGTATTGAAAGCAAAGCACAATATTTGAGCGAGGAACATGCTTTTAAGCTTCATTACACGGCCCTGATGGCCGGGTGATTGCTAAGAGAACCTACATCTGTGCCCAACCCTGTGACAGCACTCGGGACTTGCTGCTGCCGTGCGGGTTGTCCTCTGATAGAGGAGGGATTCTGTTCTGGCCGAGTCCAGAGAAGAGAGTTGAAGGTGAACCTGCTGTTAAAATTATTATGAATGCAAAAGTCAAAATAAAAATTGAGTTTTAGAAACTAAGCACTGCTCTTGGCAATGCTCAATTTCAATCTGAGTGATGAGCTTATGAAACTTCAGCTGTGGTCGTGTAAATTTTAACGTTTGTAAGCAACCAATAGATCTCAACTTTCAGCAGCTTTCTATGCAGCCGTATGAGAATGGAGTGATGCATTTCCATGTATTTGTCAGAACAAAGTTTTAATTGTTTTAAAATACTCTCTTCTGCCTTCTGAAAATAATTTTTCATCATAAAATTTCATCAAAAACATCATCTGATGAGCATGCATCAGCAGAAGGGTGGCATTGAATTAAAAGCTGGACGTGAGCTGCTCTTCAGCTCCTGTCCTGCCAGGACTATTTGGAGCTGTGGGGTGGGAGCTGGTGCCTCTCTGGCTTCTGGTGTCCTCAAGTGTAACATGAAGCTTAAAAAGCTAGAAGCAATGTCAGAAAAGACTAAGAAAACTAATGTAAAACCTGGCACGCTCCTGAAGAGGCTCTTTAGGAACAAAAGCAAGAGACCCACTGATAGCTGGAAGCCAGAGCTGGCAAAAGTAAATGAGCTAAAACGGATTTTTAATCATTCCTTTAGAAAGCTTGCACCGTGCCGTTGGAGCAATTCCCTCTCTAGGAAAAGGCCCAGCTTTCCTTTCCAGCCAAGAGCCAGACAGCATGCGAGGTGTCCCTCTGTTGTGTCACACTGGTTCCTGGGCAGATTCCCCGTGTGCGAGGTGGTTGTTCTCAGCCCGGGCTGATGCACAGCGTGGCCTGGAGCTGCCCGTGTGTGACTCTGAGACCTTGTGGTGGCAGAGGAGCATCAGCACAACCACCACGAGTCATCTTTAACCACCTTTCTTCCCACTTGGGACTGAGCTTCCTAAAGTACCACCTGAAACCAACTGGTTTCAGAGAAAAGATGAGAACGCATCTTCGAGAGCATCGTCTTTCAGCTCATCCTCGGAAGACCTTTTTTCCCCCCCTACTGTTGGTATGTAACTAGAAACCCAAAATGGTAACAAAAGGTTTTTTGTAAATAAGTCGATGTGCTTGGCTTCAAAACCGCATTTGAATGAGATGAAAAGGGATGGGAAAGACTAAAAAGCATTCGCCTTGTATGGAACTAGACCAGAAAGTACCCTGTGGGGGACAGAAATCACCTTCTCCAACCTCCACAGCTCTGGGTCCACAGGAATTGAACACTTTGGAGAGCATCTCCTAGTCTCTAACCTATGAAACTTGAGCTCTGGTGTTCTAACGTTACCAATTTGCTTCCCTCCTCCTGTAGTACTGGGATAATCACTTTTCCCTATTTTTATTTCACTGGATTCATTCTGAGAATTTTCCTGCGGTTATTTAATATTTGCTGTTCAGCCGGCAGCAGCTGTGCTTGTAGGTGAAAAAACTCGTGTTGTGTTGCCAAAAGAAGAAATATAAGCCAAGCTACTTGTGTTAATATTTGCATCTGAAAGTACAAAACTGAATTTTTCTCTAGTACTAAACATTCTCTGGTAGTGAAAGTGCCTGAGAGAAATGTTCCTAGGGCAGAGGGGAGGATGCAAAAAAAAAAATAGCCTTGGAAAACACCACTTATGGAATGATATTTTCAAAATCCAGAGTACTTGGAAATGTCAACTCCCTGCTTAGTGGCTAGAAGCGCTTATGTGATGGTCCTATTCCTTAGAAAAATTTCCTGTTTTCCTTTAACTGCCACGTGCAGCCTTTACTAAGCCATAAGCAAACTCTGTGATGTGTTTGGGGACACAGGGCTGCTGCAGGTTGGTTGGTTGTGGCTTTTTGTTCCAAACCCCTGGAAAGGCACGGTGAGCTCTGATGCTTTTGCTGCCTGTCCTGGTTTTGAACACGGCAGAAGGTGGCCTTCAGCAAATAGATCCTCTGTTAGTCTCTTTTCCTGACTTACAAGCTCTCTCTGAAGGATGACACAGGACTCATTTTTGTATTCGGTTTTCCCTGAGGATGAATACAGGTTTTACTTTATACCTAAAATCAGCCCCTCTTACTCTGGGGGAGGTTTTTCAAGTGGCCGAACGCTGTAGCAAGCAGGTACCAGGGAACAGACAATGCTCCTTCAGGCACAGCGCTGTGGGGCTGCAGTGTAGGAAAGGGGACGGAGGGGAGCCGATGCCTCCTGGACCCCCATCACACCAAGCAAAAATGAAGCAATCCTTGGCAGCATCTGGAGGGCTGTTAGAGCTGGGAGAAAAGCTCTGTGGATGTCGGGTAGTGAAACCCATCCGGCTGGAAGGTGGCTGGGTAAAGCTTATCGCATCCCAAAGAGAATTAGTGTTCGCTGCTCAAACCTGCCTTTTCCTGGGGTTTTAGCTGGGCCCTACCCTTGCTCTGCCTTCCTTTCAGGTCCACCAGATCTTGGCTCCAGGCTCCAAAAGGCGACACGTAGCTGTTCCAAGCAGCAGGCAGGAGGATCTGTGGTGCTGCGAGATCTCCCATACTGCTACTTGCATTTCTCGGCAAAATGATAATACTCCTGAGTAGTGATGACTTTTGTGTGTGTGTGAAATTCCCTTAAATATATTGCTGCTATTAAAGCATCTGTAAAATGAGGGATGGAGATTGTGGTGCTGCCTCTAAGCTGTCTACAGAGAAGGTTTTTCCCTTTTCCCGTTTCTTCCTAGTCTCATTCATGCGGAAGGTGGCAGTGCCATGGAGCAGCCCATCCCAGCCCTACACCAGCAGTTCCCACCCCGCAGCGGGGAGCCAGGGGTGCGTGGGGATGGCCACTGGCTCTATCCAACACTTAAACCTTTTGGTGTATAAAGATAAACTGGTATTGGCGTTGGTGCCAGTAGATGGCACTCCAGAATACACAGCCCAATGTCAGGAGCGTGGAGGACCTGGTGCTCTACATGGAAAGTGGTTTTCCCCTGCTTGGAGGGATGCAAGCTGTGCTGGGCACCAGTCCCACCATACCTGAAAGCCCCGCAGCAGTGTGGGGTCTGAGGCACTCTGAGCTGGTTTGAAGCAGGAGGTGATGCGCAGTGGTGCTCAGTGGTCCAACCAATGTGCCAAGAGGTACCAGGGCCTGCAGCCTCCTCTACCCTGGAATTGCCCAAGTACTCACAGGTAGTGATGCTGAAGTGAATTTTTCAGCAATAGGGGGAAAAAATATGTATATAGTTTATTTGTCAAAGGGCTTGTGGTGATCAAAGGGCAAGTCTAAAAGGAGACCTGGGCAAAAGCTCCTGCATCTGTGCTTGCCATCCTCACTGCAGGGGGGTTGGACTAGATGACCTTTAAAGGTCCCTTCCAATCCAAACCAGTCTGTGATCCCTGTAAACCTCAACACGGGCACAGTGTTTTCAGTTCTCTCAGGTGGTCCACATCCAGAACAGGTCTTTTCCAGCTCATTAGTGGTGTCTCTACCCCATCTCATTGCTGGGAAAGCAGTTGTGGTGGCATGCTCAAGGACAAGAAATCCTCCTCACCCTGACTAGCTTGTCACCTGCTGCTTTGGATGTTCCTTATCTTTTAGGCCAGTTTCTGCAGGATTCCTTCTGCGCAGGTTCCACAGCAAGTGATCTGCCCTAAACAGCAGTGTGGAGACACAGGCAGCAGCCATTGGGAGTGAGGCAATGTACTTCCCAAGCCATCTCCAAATCCCTCGTAATTTACCCCAATGTTTATCACCGGGACCCGTAACATCATAATTGTGCAACTTGATCACACTCTTTTTTATTTTTTAATGTAATCTGTTGCTGCTCTTGCACTGTCACAATAAGTAGAGGAAGAGACTTGCAGGGTGAGGCTGTGCTCTGAGACACATTGATTTAGTGATTAGTGTCATGTTCATCTTGAATTTTGTAATCCGTACTCATTAATGTGAAAATGTTCTTGTGATTTTCTTCTGGAGCAGTTTTAAAGTACAAAAGCAGCTTCTGTTCGTTTCAAGGGATCTGAGAGCAATTGTCTCTTGTGAGGCGGTAAACAAGGAGGGGGCAGCCTGAGAACCACTAAATGGTATTTAAACCATTACATTTATTGTTTGTTCAAATCCTTGATTAAAATGGTATTTATCTGGTTTATGTCAACTGTTTAAGGAGCTGGACCAAATCACTCTATTAAAAAAGCAGCCCCCAGACCTTCAGGCTGCCTAATTGCTGTAGCTGGTAAATAAGCAACGCGGTCCCGATTCTGACTGTGCTGGCTGTAGTTACAGGCTGGCCCTGTTTCACCCACTGGAAAGAAGATGCTCTCTGGTTTGCAGCACTTAGCACAGCTTAGTGCACCCTGCACCGCCTGCGTGCGCTGCCTTGCACCCTCTCATGCGAGCGCAGACTCATTTTAGGATGGAGATGGGTAGATCAGACCGAAATGATAGCAGCAGAGCCCCATCCAGGCAGCAGTGCTGAGTGAAGTGGAGATCTGGGGGTGATTTCTGCAGCACTGTGCCTGAGCTCTGCCGGCTGTGCCACCCAGGCCAGGCAGCCCCACATGCCAAGTGTGTCTCTGCCCGCTTGTCCAGGCTCTCCTCTTCACCAGACACCTCCACGCGCATGCAGCCAGTGTCCAACCAGCAGATACCAAGTACTGCTCTCTTTCCTTGTTTAGTTTTGGTGGCTTTAATCCAAAGTTGATCCTTGTTATACATGTTTCTAACTTATCCTTGCCCTGGGTACCACAGGCATCCATTTGCCATCCTCTGTAGTTAGGAGTGTTGTGGTTGGCTCCATCTCCATCCTGCTGGAGCGAAGGCTCTTCTCTGGGGAGCCCTGCAGCCCAAAGTGCTGCTGGAAATGGTGAGGAGGGTTGCATGTGCCTGGTTTTTTAATAATAATAATCATTATTATTGATGACACAGAGTTGTGCATAGGCTGGTGGCCTCAGGAAAGGGCCATGGGCAAGTGGACCTGCTGGTCCTCACTCGGGGCTGCTGAGAGAAGAGCCTCTGCTACAGGTACCGTCTGTGTAGGGCAGCCTCCAGGGCTCTAGCTGAACCCACCCCTGGGGGCACTGCAGGAAAATGCCAAGACCTCCAGCCTGTGAATTCACGTTATTTTAAAGAGCGTTATGAACTCTTGCAGTCAATATCCAGCTTCTCTCGTGACACAGTGAACAGGCTCTAATGCAGGCTGTCCCCTGCCCAGCTCAGATGCCATCCATCCCCCATGGGGTGGGAAGGGTGAGCGGACCCCCAGCTGAAGGGGGTCCTCCCAGTCAGGCAGGGGAGCTGTGCCCAGGGCTCTGGGGAATCGCTCTTCCCTTGCTAGGTCAGCCAGGAGCAGAGATTCCTCCTTGTTCTTAGCCATAAATTGTTCTTCTGGGGCAAGGTGGGAAAGCTCAGGTACAAAAGCATGTCAGGGTTTTTTTTTCTCCCAGATAAAGTGCTGATGTTGGTTAATCCACACACCCCAAGCTTGGAGAAGTAACCTCAACTTATTTTGCTTTCCTATCCCAGAGCCCTTTTTTGGGGCGAGTTTATAATCTCATCTGTCCAAACAGTAACCTAATAACCTACAGGATATTCCAGGATGCAAAATGTATTTCTTTCATGTGTTAACTGTAAGCAAAGCAGCAATTTGACTCACTGGACTCTCCCATTTCTCAGATGAGCACTGGCAGCAGCCACACAGTTCCTTTGGTTTTCGCACTGAGCATCTGTGACCTTTTTTCCTAGTGGAAAGGTTTCTTACAAATGAAATATTTAATTTTGTCTATATGGATCCCTTTTTAATACAATCAAACTCTCTGTTCAAAAAAGCAGATCTGATGAAACATCCCATTTCAGAGAGGGCAATTTAGGCTAGACATCAGGAAAAGCTAGCTAATGATTCAAATAGTGAGGAACTGCTCGAAGTTGCCAGGAGAGCTTAAGGAAACTCCATCATGGGAAGTCTTTAAGAATTGGTTTGGCAGCTATTATCAGGAATGATTTAGCTATAATTGGTCTTGACTTGGAGCAAGAGAATGGACTGGATGATTTCTTCTTTCTTGTTTTGCATGATTTCCAAGAAATTCTTAAAAAAAAAGTCAAATTTAGATGGTTCAGTTTTACCAAATGTTCCTTCCCCTCTTTCTAAGGGAATTTTCAACTACATTTCAACCGAACGTGCAAATAGTCGAGCACGGTTTGTAATTCATGTCACATGTCAAGGCCTAAACCTCTTGAGGATGCAGCTCCATCTCCCTAAATATTTAAGTATTTTTCCTTCTCTTCCTGTTGTTCACCAGGCTCGTTGCATTGCAGGCAGCTACCTTGAGTTGCTGTTTCTCTGCTGCTGCCAAAACCGAGGCAACTGCACTGAAAGGAGCAGAGCTGCAGCCTCCTGGCAGAGCAAGGCTGAGCCAAGCCTTTTATTTCCACAAATAAGAATTAGAACAGAAAGCATTTTTAGCAAATATTATTCAACGGAACTTAAAGGAAGAGCTGAGCACTCAGAAAATGACTCATTGTGCAGGCGAGGAGCATGCACTGCCTTCAAGTGTTGTCCTGGGGGCTGTTCTGTTAAAGACAAGACTGAACTGACTAACAGCAAAACCGAAGCAGAATGCTGATGGTATCTTTGACCTTTATACCCTTGATGAAATTTATAATTTGTGCTTTTTCTAATTTAAAAAAAGCAATAATATTAGTCATTCTTTACCCTTGCTCCTCCAAACCCGACATACATATATACATGCAACTGTGTGTGTTCAGAATCGGTGCTCGTGTATTAAAATGCATTAAGACATACCCAAGAGAAGATATTCCCCCCTGTGTCTCTTCCTGAAGTGATGGATGGAGGAGACAGGAATCTGAAAATACCTGCCTTTCACACCTAAAATTCATATGCGCAGGCATCCTGCCCATTCAGAATAACCGAGTACCCCCAAATCAGAACAGGTACTATGTGCCTTCTCTTAAACATGTGTAGCATTCCTTCCTGGCATTTTATTTTGGCGTGTTCAAGATTAGATATTGCTGTTCAGAAACAAAATAGGTTTACCCTGCTAGCAGGGATGAATGCTTACAGCCTCCATCAAAAGTTTTGTTAGTGGCCTGATGCTACCTAGACACCATCTCTTGCAGGAAGAGGACACTGAGGTGTCCAACACACCAGGCAGCTCTTCTGGTGCCTTCTGGAGAGCTGCCTGCCTGGCACAGAGCTGCTCATTAGCAGCATCTCTTCTGTGATGGTAAAGCTGGCGGTGATGGATGGATTCCAGATTTGAGGACCAGAAGCCATACCTGGTGAAAAGCCAAAGTTGGGGTCAGTGTATGTTTGGGACTGGGAAACTTTGGTCTTGATTAGTGGCTGTGGAAAAGGGGTTTGTTCTCACCCCGGAAAAGGGGTGAGCATTTGGCTGGAGAGGAGGCATTAGCCGTTTGGTGGCACAGGGTAGTCCTGCTCAATGAAGGCTCTGCAAGCCTGAGACAATAACCAGTGAAATCTGCAATACTAATAACAAATATACACGGTTCATATTTCCTGATAGAGAAGGGCCAAAGCTTGAGTTACTTTCCAAATCCCCGTGACTTTGCAAGTTGGAATTAAAATAGCATATTTATGCAAACCACACCACTGATTTTGGCTTTACGATGTGAGAAACTTGGCTGGTGAGCTTTTGCCGAATAAAACCACCCTGGTTTTTATTTCACAGCAGCTTTTGCAGGCAAGGATGCTTTTCAGAAAATGAAATCCCTTGACCCAGGCCAAGAAATGAGGGAAAAGCGCATAAAGTTTATAAACATGTAGCTCTAAAAGCACTGAAATCCTCCTCTGTATAAGTTCACTGAACCCAGTGTAGCTCGCTCGTTGACACTCATGAACTTGCAGTCAAGATCACATCATTTCCCACCTCAAAGCTATCTCTCAGTCCTGAACTGAGACAAGTTGAGCAAGACACCTGAATGGTTGGTAGCGTTTTAAATGCAAATCCATGTACTCTCTTTTTCTAGGGAATGGCTATGCCCAGTAAGGAATTGCCATCCCCAGTTTGACACAGGGAGCGGGAGGACCAGTACTTGGTACTTACAAGATCAGACTTTCAGAAGTGCTTGATGTCCACGAAATCCTGATGTTATCCAGCTGTGTTCAGCCCCTGATTTTCTCCGCTCACCTCACCACAGGTTAAGCATAGGGAACCTATGCAGAGAAGAGCCTCAGATGATGGTGAGGAAGCAGCTATTTCCGTTTCTAATTCCGCTCTTTTATACGTTTTTTTTCTGGCCAGATCAAGCGGAGCCAGGCACTTCAGTGCTCCACCCACCCAGCTTCAAGGCCTTCAGGCTCCAGGCTTTGAGAAAGCTACAGATTCAGCATCGCCTCTTATTTCTAACTCACTATTTGTGCACAAGTAACGTGCACTTCACCACCTGCTCTGTGAACATCTGCATCCCTGCACAAGCAGCAGAGGTGCACGACGAGCTGAGATTTGAGGGCATCGGGCACGTTGCCCGTCCCTCCTCTTTACGGCTTGCTGGCTATAAACATTTTTTAAAGACACCGGACAGATACGGCTGGTTCTTCCGAAAGTCTGTTTGCCTTCAAACTGGAAATGCAAGAAGAAGAGGTCTGCAGTTGGGTCACTGAGGTAGTGTTCTGCTTCTGGCTGTGGGAAGGCGTGATGGGGATTGCTCTGTAAAACTCCGCAGCCATGCGTTAAGTGTTGTTCTCAGAGATTAGCTTCAGCTACTCTTTATCTTTCCAGCTGCAAAAAAAAAAATTACAAGGTGTTAAAAAAACTTAATGTTCAGTTACTTTCTTCTTAGACTCCACCCTGAAACTTAAGTCTCCCTTTCCCCATTATCTGAAGGTAAAACGCTCCCAGGGAAAAGAGCAAGGAAGGACCTAGAAGCTGACGACGTGTCAGTGCCTTGCCTCTCGTGAGATGGATGCGCTGGGGCTTTGGCATCGGAGAGCAGCTGAAGGCAGGCAGATATGGGGAAAGAAATGATGAAACCAGATGTAAGGTTGATTGGAACCTCTTCTACTGATTCATACTTCTAATGTATTTCTCGGCCCTGGTATTTCATCGCTGTATATTCCCCCCTGGCATTCATTATGCTCCATGT
The DNA here is from genome assembly GCA_025345505.1 of Todiramphus chloris collaris. Classification (NCBI taxonomy): domain Eukaryota; kingdom Metazoa; phylum Chordata; class Aves; order Coraciiformes; family Alcedinidae; genus Todiramphus; species Todiramphus chloris. Next base: position 4,144,983 of record JANVCC010000135.1, on the reverse strand, counting down.
GTGCAACGTCTCAGCCAGCAGCCGGGGAAAGGATTGTGTGATCCCTAAAGCCCACGGCTCTAGGTGAGAAATGGCCAATATGAACCAAGTGTTGAATGTGCAATTTTCTGTCCTTGCACACATCTTATTAGTGCAGAGGGAAGGAGTGAAACCCCAGAGAATCATGGAATAATTTTGCTTGGGAGAGACCTGTAAAGGTCTTGGGTCCATCCTCCTGCTCCTGCGAGGTCACCTTGCTCAGAGCCTGTGCTCACCTGCAGCACCTCCCTTCAGGGTGAAGTCACACCTGCAAAATGGAAACTTTTAACCATTTTAACCCCTCTGAAAACAGTTTCTGTCCCCTCCAACAGGAAATATAGCTTAAGAACAGCAAAACTTTCTATACACCAGAGCTGCCTTCCCGCTTTCTGCCGTGCTCAGCAAGTGTGCGTCTTTCTGTCCATAAGCCCTGTGTTCAGGCTTAGCAAGAAGTCAGCCTACCTTTCCTGCTCCACGCAGGGACGCGGCCACCGCTCCCCCGAGGGGATGCTCGCAGGGGACCAAAGGGACGCCGTGGAAAAGTGCTGAGCTAGTTCTTTCCCACCTACTTTGGGACTGAACTGCACACCCAGGCAGCATCCCACTCAAATTCACCCTTCCACAGCTTAGCTTGGCTGAAAGCTTCATGAGCCTGAGTGAGGTTTGGGTTTGCGATCATATTCGAAGCTGGAGATGTTTTGCCAGGGCTTTGCTTGAAAATTGCTCACAGCTCCATTGACTGGCCAGGCTGCCTCTGCAGCATCAATTCTATCCCTGGCTGACACCTTTGGTTTTGGAAGTTGTCTCCATTTTCCAGAGAAAAGTATGTACATTAGCTATTTTTGGATAGCGCCTATTTAATCTCCTGCAAGAAATGGAGCAATTCACTTGTTCCTTCTTTCCAGAGCCATTACATTTCTCTTGGTGGCAGCTCCAAGGAACAGAAATCCTTAACTTGTTTAATGTCTTCATTTGGGTGACTGTAACGTACCTAACCAAAGATCCGCTTCTGTTCTACAGTGAGGAAAACAGCATGTGGCACCCTCTGAGTAAAGCAGCTTCTCTTTCATCTTAGGTAAAAGGCAATGTTAAAAAGAAACCAGGTTTTTTGATGGTTCTTGTATCGGCTTGGAAGCCAAATGAAAGTGCTGATGAGTGTTCACCATTTCCTTTGGTCATTCTTTTATCTGACGCTTAGTTGAGGATTAACTGTGGTCTTTGCTCCATGTAAAGTGTATTCAGGCTCTTTGCTCAAGTGAAAAATGAGTTGTTATCTGTGCCAGTACTGAAGTGTGCAGGGAGAAATCTGGGACAGTCAGAGGGGCTGCCAACGGAAATAACCGATGGAGGGTTTGACTGTGCTTAATTGAAAACACATAAAGCAGAGGCTTATATTGTGAGTTCCTTGTGGTGGAACAGTGACCGAAAGTAAGTGGTGACTTCAGAGAGGCTGAAGAACACAGCCTGGAGGCTTCTCAAGCCTGCCCGCAGACTTGCTCCGTACACGTGTACTCAAGTGAGCTGGGCTGCTTGCAAATTATAGAAGTGATCAATACTGCTGATATCTGGAGGGGCCTCTCTCTCCAATCAGAAAATGAAAACCTTGCTGGAGTGCTCCAAGCTCATCAACATGCAGCTCCACAGCAACTGTCCTGAAGTCCTGACGTGTTTGCAAATTTGCTTACAAAATAATTAAAAACCAAAGATAAATCAGAAAGTAGAGCGGTGGCTGCCCTTGAAACGCGGGCTGGGCTTGGAGCGGTGCTGGCGGGGTCTGCAGCGAGCGCGGGGGCAGGTGCTGCCTGGGGAACACCCCGTTCCCGTGCAGGAAGGATCTCCTCACCCGAGGCGAGGCAGCGCTTGCCGAGCTGCCGGGTTGTGCTTGTGGGCTGAGGTGAAGTGCAGGGAACTCCCGGTGAGATGAAGGCTGCAGAGGTGGAAACAGCGGCGGTCAAGATCTGGATTAGGGTCCAAAGTAAACAGCGTGGTGCAGAACACCGGGTCGCACCAGCGGAGCCGTGTGAAAACACCAGCTCTGTTACATGCCGGGCACTGGCGAAGCCTCTAGCGAGGCTGAGGCGCAGGCTGATGCTGCTTGACCTGGTAGGAGTTAAACCCTTTGTTCCTGTGTGGCACAGGTTCACGCGCAGTAAAAGGGCTGCAGTGTTTAGTCAGCAGTTTTGGGTTGGTTAGTTGGGTGCTCTTGGTTAACGCCAGATATTTCAAAAACTGATCGAAAAGCCACAAGGTGTTTGCAGAAGCTCTCGCGGGAGGCGTTTCGGATGCAGACTCACCCGTGACTCAGTATCTTCGTTCCCACAAAGCGTTGCTCATGGCTTCAGGACACCTCAACGTCTCTCTGAGCTGGTGGTCCAGTGAAGGTGCAGAGAGTGATCAGGGCAGGGGTGATCCCCTGCTATCAAAACACCATGGCAGGTCTTCCTCTGCTCCGGGTCCCTTGCTAAAAAAGAACAGCCTTGTCTTTAACTTCTGCTACCCGATAGCCCCTTAAAGGACCTTTTCAGATCCATTTCTGCCTTCCACCTTCCAAGGCACATGCCTTGGATCACACAGCCTGCAAGCTCCTGTGGGCTTGTTTGTCTTGGCTTTGCTCCCTCTTCTACTGTACTTTGCACTAGACCGAGGTGTGTCCTCAAACGCAGATGCACAGAAAGGTCACCCAACAATGGGACAGTTATTGTTTGAGTTTTGATAGCAAATATGTTTTTTCCTGACTGGCATCATCGGCTATAGGTTGGCAAAGCACACCAAGGAACGCTGTGTTGTCCCTTAGAAAGTGACATTGTCTATTCAAACCCGTACTCTGATGAGGAGTCACAGGAGAGAACACCAACTGCCATCATTTGGGGAGCGAAGCAAGGAGTTGTTGAATAACCTTTGAATTCCCAAATCTAGCTACAATTGGCAGAGAAGAGTGGAAAGCATTGATAAGATATATTTCTCTGATATCTTTCTTTCCAAACCAAAGGGCTGCTAGAAAGGTCAGCACCGTTCTGTGTCTTCAAAAACTGGATGTGTTGGGACAAACACAACATGTAGACCAACCTCAGCGAGTGTAGTCTGGGCAGTGAACTCACTGGACGGACCAGCAGAAAAATAGAATAACCAGGGTTTAACATTCTCCCAGAGAAAGGGGAGTAGGTTTCTTTTCTGTCTGACTTGTTTTCTTTCTCTCTCTGTGACACAGACACACACGGGCATGTTCTTCCATTTTTCTCATTTACTCTAAATCAATCTGATTTAATAGAAGCAGCAAAAATAAAGCAAGCTGCCATTTCTCTGTCTGGTATTTAACAGCCCGTCGGTGTGACAGGCATCTGGGGCCAGTGCCGTAACGCCAGCACATCTGCTGTTAGAAACAGCTACCAGTGGGAAGCCGCGAGCTGTGTATTCTCTATGGTTACCCACAACACAGGGGCTGGAAGATGAAACGCGTCAGGCCAGAGGAACACTTCATTACCTCAGAGTCACAGGAAACAGACGTCAGGTTTTGTAAAACCAACACCAATATTCGCGCTGAACCGTTCACCTGCCATTGCCCTTTCGGTTGCAGTGCTCCCCTGGGTACCAGCCCTCTCCTGTCTCAGCCTTCCCTCCCTGCCCCCTTCCCCGAGTCTCTTCCCTTCCCACGGGGTGAGCCGGGCCCCTCTGCTCCATGGGCAGCGCTGCCCCCTTTGCATGCAGCTTTCCAGCTGGTGACGGGTGATGCCCCAACCCCCCCCGTGTGTTTGCACCTCGTAAGGGGAACGGGGCTTTTGTTCCCAGGGCAAGCGATGGTGTTAGGGGAATTGGTGTGCTTCTGTAGTCAGTGATGAATGGGAGAATGCTCAGGGTTGGAAGGGAGATCATCGAGTCCAACCCCCCTGCCAGAGCAGGACCCCCTAGAGCAGGTCACACAGGAATGTGTGCAGGCAGGTTTTGAACGTCTCCAGAGCAGGAGACTCCACAACCCCCCTGGGCAGCCTGGTCCAGGCTCCGTCACCATCACATTGAAAAAGTTTTTCCTTCTGTTTCTGCAGAACTTCTTGTGCTCCAGTTGCACCCATTGCCCCTTGTCCTGTCATTGGGCACAACAGAGCAGAGCCTGGCTCCAGCCTCCTGACACTCACCCTTTACGTATTTATCAACATTACCCTTAATCACCCGTGCGTTCCAAAGCCATCGGAGCAGTGGCTGCTCTGCTCCCACTGCACGGGTGTCACCCTGCCGCCATGGGAGCTGCCTGGGCTGTCCTCAAGGGTGCTGCAGAGAGCGGGGAACCTTCCTCAGCGACTCGGTAACCCACCCTGCTCACCCCTGAGTTACAGAGGTTAAACCCCAGGCACAGACCGAGCCCTGCTAACCAGCCTTTACCAGCGCGCTGTGAGGTCAGAAGCTCAATGTTTTGACCATAATGGTTTTGTAAACTGTATTTCTGAAGTTGCTTGCTGATCATGGTCCAAATATTTTTACTGTTAGGTCAGCAGGATTTCCAGACCCTAAGACAGCACCTAAGGTTTATGTTCGTACATCAACCCTTGTTTATAGTGGTTGGATACGTTCTCTGGGATTTCTCTCACTGAAAAGTAATACAAGGCAGAAAATTTCTTTCTTGCCAAGGAATAATTCTGAAATTTCAGAGGAACAAGATATTTCACGGCCTGAGTTTTGTAGTTTCTTTCCCTCTATAAAACTGCAACTTGTATGAACAATTGAGATCAAAACTGGACAAGCATTAGTACACTGCTTAAAAAAATGCTTATAAAAGGCTCAAAACATTGATCCAGGATGACCTTCATCCAGGGTGGAAAAAGAGAGTGAATCCTGGCTAATTTTGGTTACGTAATTAGCGTTGCTTCACTACAGTTGCACCAAAGTGGTGTTGGTGAAGCTGGGACAGGTGCCTGCTTGAAGAACGGGTTTGGTAAAGCACACTTGAAGCTGTTGGTTTTTGAAAAGCCATGGAGGGGTTTACATGGCCGGTCTCCTCCTCAAGTGAAGAATTTTGGCCTAGCAATAAATGTTAAGTCAATTGGAGAAAAAGCTGCATCTTAAAGAGAGATAATCTACACAGAAAGCAGGAAATCTGACTTCTTTGTCTCCCGTCTCAGAGATGATTGTTTCTAGAAACACAAATTGATGCACAGGAGTAGACCTCGCCATAGTGCAGCAGTGACATCACTTCATGTAAGAATGCTAAAAGACAGGCTTTTAGCAAGAACTGCCTGGGTTATTCTGGTCTGCCCGTGACACGGGGCTCAGGGATGACCGTAACGTGCTGTTCACTCCTGTTCACTGCCCCTCTACAAAGGGAGTTTGTCCAAGGAAACAAAATAGAGCCGTTGCTGCAGCCGCTGTCGCTGTTCCGTCCTCAGGGAACTGCTGGAATTTACACAGAAAGGTCAAATAAATAACATAAACACCTTCCACTCTCTAATTTTACTTGATTAAAAGGATCAGATACTAATTAGCAATATTAATTGGGCATATAAATTTCAAATGACTCCAAGGGAACCTATTAAAAACTAAGTTCAGTGATTGATTACCAGAGCAGGAAACTGTTTATTTGTCTTACAAAATAAAAGCTCCTCAGAGTTTGCATATGTCATTGTTGGGTGTAAGAGCTGTTTGTGAACCCCCGGTGTTGCTGCTGGGCACCTTCAGGTGTTGCTTCCCCGAGAGGCTGAACTGGCACTTTTGGGCAAGGCTCAGATACAAGGAGTTTTTGCAGCTATTTCCCAACACACCCCAGCTTTGCTTTTCCAGCAAGATTAGAAATGGAACTTTCAGGCTAATTGTCCCAAAGTTCTCAGCCTGTTACCTGGCAAAGAATATTGTGTAATGTCCATCTATCTCTGGAGCTACCCCAGCGTCCAAGGAACCCATTCCCCCCCATCAGAACCTCCTCCAACTTGTAATGCTTTCCTCTATCTATTTTATTAGCAAATGCATTTTTCATATCCTCGCTGAAAACTCTATTAACAAGCCACTACTTTGTCATTTTTGACACTGTACAGTTATTGTTTTATAGGAAAAGTTATTCTGTTTGTCCAGACTCTGTTCAGTGTTCTCAAAGATGTGGTTTATTCTCCCGTAACCGCTTAGCTTTCTCTTGTGAGAAATACCCCATTCTTTGCTGTAGGAGACAAACGTTGGGTTAAGGTGCTTGTTGTAGTTTTTTGCACTTACACAATTCAAGAGACTACACCAGTACATGCATTTGGAAAGATACGCAGCCGTGTGTTCAGAAAGTGTCATAAAAACTGCTGAGCAAGGGAAACGTGCCCTCCTGTGCAGAGGAAAACCGTACTCTACAGGTGCTGAGCTGTCACTTCTCCCACAGCGTTTTGGATCGGGCAGCTTATGGATCCTGTTCACCTCTGTGTCAGCAGGTCCCTGCCTGAGACCCAGGTCTGTGCCGCTTCCCAAGCCCAGAGAACAGCAGGAGAACACCCACCTCACCCACCTTGCCCCTTCACTCTAGGTGGTAGATCAGGGGCAACATTGAATTATGCAGTGAGGAAGAACACACAGATGTTCAGAGAAGGAAAATAGCTTTCTTCTGAGAACCTATCAATGAACACCAAATGCTGCAGAGTTTTTGTAAAGCCCTGGAGCACGCTCGGTGATGGCCAGATGCTTTACAAGCACGGTCATCACAGCCCTCCATGGGAAACACGAGCTGCAGGAAGGCCAGCTCTGCAGAATTAACAGCTTCGTATGGACAGACCACCCAGGAGAACGTGCAGAAGAGAGTTAGGCCAGGTCTACATGACGGGCTTTTTCCAGTGCCGGGCATCAGGCTGGTGGCCTGTCATCTCTCACCAGCAGAGCTGTGCTAGCAGAAACATGCTTTTGAAAAAATATATGAGAAGAAATTTCCTTTTATTTTCATTGGAATTCCGTAAGCGTCTTTGACAGTCATTGCCATACTGTTGCTTATATAAGCAGAGGTACCCATAGATGAGGTATGGAAATGCTGCCACATTATAAACACAAGAGCTGGGTCGAGCCCGAGATCCTCTCGAGTATCTGTGGATGTTGCCATTCTCCTGACATATGGTAATGTTTTCTCCCAATAATCTCCTGCAAAAGTAGTTCTGGGCCAACTACTCATACACTCAAATTCCATAAAATATATAGCAGTGTTTATAAAGGTATTAGAACAAAAATGTTTTTGGAGATCTCATTTCATTGTACAATATGCGGCTTCAGCAAAAGAAATCCATAAACAGATAATTTAGCTGAATACAAAACTCTTTTTAATATTTACTCTGACAATCCTAATGGTGGATTTCAGCCAAAATGTTTGTGCAGCTTCATGCCTTAAGGTTTCTCCTTCAGTTTTACAGCTGAATGTTTTCCTGTGTGATGGATGATTATTTAAAACTGCTGCTCTCTCTAGTCCTCAAAACGCCAAAAGACAGTTTTTGTTACAAGCTATAATTTAAACGTAGAGCCAGATTCTGCATGCACTGCATGTCAGTGTTTGTGCACGAGGATCAAATCTTGGATGCTAACCTATGCAAGAGAAAGAGAAGAACAGAGCTGGGTCCATCAGGGTTCAGTTAAAGAGTAATAAATAATAGTAATGTCCATCTACTGAATAATTACGTTTGCTAAAATAATCAAACTGAGGCACTACCAGGATCTTTATGGCAATTTAAAATCTTCAAAGTTAAAATTGCTTTTGACAATTGTTGCCTATACATCTAGAACTGGGACCGAGCCTGCGTGAAGGTCAAATGAAACCAGCTTCCTATGGCTCTCAGTAGTGTCTCTGAAATCCAAAGGGGGCTTCAGGGGAGAGATGCAAACGGTTCACCGCTAACCAGGCTGCCGGCGCAGTGCTCGCCAATGCAGTCAGCTGAACCTTGTCAAATGGTTGGTCTTAGGTTTGAGCAAACCACTCTCACAGTATTTGCAACCCTCTGCCAGAAGCAAAGCCCATAATACTCTCCGGCGGCATCAGTGGTGACAGCTGTTGTCCACCCTTTGATGCCAGTGTTAAATTACTCCATATTCCATCCACACAAGCCAGGTTGATATAAAACCTGTGTTTATAGAAGTGTGAAAAGGAGTATTTTTTTTAAAGTTAATTTAAACGGAGTAGCTTTCGAAAGGCCTAAGGAGATGCTATTGAGCTACGGGGAGCAGTCAGTGCCACGGTGGAACAGAGGCAGAGTTATGGAAATGACTGTGCTCGTTACACGTTTCTCCTGAATAGAACCCTCTGCAGAAACATGAAGCACAGTTCAGGGCGGCTGGTGCCCCGGAGCCGCTCAGGTTCCTTCAGTGACCGATCGCGACTCTGTACTCAGCGTAGAATTTCACAACCATTCTTTGCCATTTGCTTGCTCATATTTAGCCTAAGTCTGAATAGAGAAGGGGGCCAAATGAAGAGATTAACTCAAATTCTGCTGTACTTTCACTGCAGAGCAGATTGCCAGTGTGTGTCCCTGTGATGTGGCTCCAGGCTGGGGCAGCCCTGAGAAACCCGGTTGTCGCTGTTTATGCCGGGAGTGGAGAGATGCAGCAACATATAAATTCAGCAAGAGCAGGCAAAAGAAGCAACTTTATTAATTTACAACCCCATTTTTATACCCCAGCCCCATAGGGCGATTGGTCAGTGATCACCCATCTCCTAGGGTGATTGATTAAAGTCCTACAGCACCTATTTCAAAATATTTTTCCAATGTACCATAAACAAAACTTATCGAAACACCATGTGCTAGTCTAGTTTACAAAACCGTCCTACTGTTTCTCATAACACGTGTGAGAAAGGCAGGGTTCTCACAGAATATTGTGAAAACCTAGGAAAATTCCTCTGCTAGCAGCTTTGCAGCATCCACGCCCGGTGACTGCTTTAATGGGCTTTCTGTTCACCATGTTTCAGAACGTTTCTAGGAGCCATTCTTCTCCCAGCTCTTCATCAAGGCTCTGTTGCTTGGTGAGCCTTTAGCTACTTGTGTCTAGGTGCTCATAAAGGTTACGTGAGCAGGGGGAAATATATTCCACAAGTGAGGACCTGGGAGGGACGAGTCTGGGGAGGCACTTCCCTCCAGTCTGTGCATAACCGGCAGCAATCAGAAGGGAAGAAATATTTCTATCACATGTAGTCAGCTCTGCGACTGAAGTTTCAGAAACTGCAATGTCACTGTAAACACCGAGCTGCTTCCCACTGAGTTTTTGTCTCTCTCCCACTGGAGAACATCTGCAATGCTGGGCACGGGCAGGAGGCACTCCCCGTGCCTGGTCGTGCGGAGGTTTGTGGTGCAGTGCAGAGGACGTGGGAAAGGTGTTAGGACAATGTGACTGCAGGGGTTTCTTCCTGGGCGTTACTGCATGCAAATTTATGATAAGTATATATATCTGCATGCGAGTTATTCCGACCTCTGTAACCAAACCTAAACTAAGTCACTAAGACTTTACCCAAGAACATGTATTTTGGTTTGGTTCCTAATTTTAACGTTTAGATTAAACTAAAGAGATTTGGTTTTTATCATCATTCTTCATTACCAATTGGCATCTAACCTTCATGAACGAAAGCAGGCTGGCTGCTCTCCCATGGCAAGTTGAAACATCTGATTATTATTATGTGGCCTTATTGACATGCTGGTTAGAGGCTCTGTGAACAGAATTGGAAGCGACAGCTTTAATATCCTCCCCAGTGACATTTTCCAGGAACAGAGGTGTGTGTTTAGGTACAGAGTAAGCGCTGCGCATCACTCCACATCACAAGCCGAGAAGCCGCAGGGGAGCAGAGGGCAGCAGGGTGGGAAGCCCTTTCTGAGCAGAGGTGCGGGGCGGCTGGGAGGCGAGCGGCAGCTGGTGCGGGGTGACACGGGCGATGGTGCCCGGTGGCCATGGACGGCCAGGCCAGCAGAGCTGGCTTTGCACGGGAGAGCCGTGACTGCCGTGACTGCCTCCCCGGCACATCCCGGCACAGCGCTCAACGTGCACGTCCTGCGTGCAGAGCACGCTCTGGCTGAGGGGTTGGAAGGAATGGTGGCTCCAGGCATATCCTGGGCACGCCACGCTCTCCCTGCGTCACATCAGCACTGGCCTTTGGAGCTGTTAAGGTTTAGCTGTAGCTTCCCTGGCTTTTCTGCAAGGCTTGACACGGGCATAGCAAATTCCCCGACCACCCCCCCCACAGCTTCTCCCTGCCCGTCTGCCCATGTCCCACCTCCATCCTTGGGACCAGGGCTGCAGGCAGCCAGCAGGCTCCAGGAGCGGGGCGGCTGTTGCTGCCGCTGTGCAATACGAAACACGTTTCATCGTTTCCAGAGATCCGAGTTAGAAACGTCTTAACTTATGATACTCTGCTTTTCATAAGTCTGAGGTTGTCTGATGTTGTGGGACTGTTGTCATCTTGATTTATGTTCTGGGTTTGAAAGGTTTGAACTTGTATATCCATCTTTAGGTTTGTGCCTGTCTGCTCAGCACTTCACTCAGACGCTTTGATATTTTTCTCTTTATAGAAGATAAAAGTTTTCTGTGCTGTAGCAAATGTAAAGATGGCAAACCCCTCTCGAGGCAGTTTGGTCTGGTTTATTCAGAAAGAAAAATGCGGCAGGAGATTTTCAAAAGTGCTGCTGAGGGAAAGAAGGGAACAGTCTTTCTTTTGGAAATTTCTTGCACAAATGATCTAAACGATGCGATCAATAACCTATTCCCACAATGTTCTCCTCCTGCGGGAATCTGCAGTCACACTGCCAATGCTCTGGTATGTGGGAAATCAGACGCTCAAACAGAAATGGTTTTTAGAGAAGCGTGAAGAAATCCATCCACTCCAATGCAGTGATTTCATCTGAAAGACGAGACAAATCCTGCTGGAAACAGTAACACGGCGAGGTGTGAAGAGGATGGTTCATCTCAGTGGCGCGTCTTGTCTCCCTCTACCTTGGCACTGGTGGGGGGTCTGAAGAAGGACGGGTCCTTCTCCAGGCCTCATCTCAGGACCACCCCTGCTCTTGATGCCGTTAGCGTGGTGCCTGTTCCTGACTCCCTGCCCAGGAGGACAAAGTTCCAGTGAAGAGGAAAAGACTGGGCAGCAAAGAGGTTTATTATTCCTTTTTCCATCAAGTGCATGCTAGCATGGTGACTCTGAGAGATTATGAAGGAGGTAACAGCTTCTGCTCCCCAGCTCCTCCTGCTCCAGAGTGCCAGGAGACAGGAGCATGTCTAGGGAAAAAGCTCAGTGCTGTTCTCTGAGCACCCGCAGTCTGAGAAGATCCTGGAGGAGCCTGGCCGTGTGGGCTGATCAGCACGGGCGGTCTGCTGACCCAGCACAGTTCATCTGCTGCTCCCGAGCTGCAATCACTTGCATGGCATTTTTGTGATGTGTAGCTTAGTACCTGCTTTGAATCTTCTGCAACTGAGACAGATTTGTTTCGAACTCCGGATTCTTTGACCAGTGAAGACCGTAGAAAGAATTAATTTCTTTTTCTTCTCCCCCCTGAGCTGTTTGGTACTGCTCAGTACCGAGTAACTCTGACAATTCAGCCTGAGGAAGGGAAAAGGCAAGATCTCTCCTCTTGCTCTTACAAACGCATTTTAGGGTCAGTTCTCCAGCTCTGCAAAAATGCGGCTCAGGAACATTCACAGATTTCTTCTGCCAGAAGAGCTCTGAGGCAGTAACTTCACATAGCTGGGGAAACATTCCGCGGAGATAAATCACCACCGGCGCTTCGACAGCAAGCATCCATCTTCAGCCCAGACCACTTAATGGCCATGAGCTAATCTCCATCATAAATACCCTTTCCAATTTTGCTTCAAACAGGTGGAATGTCAAACGAGGAGTGTTGGCCAGCTGAAATTATTTTGATCTTGATCAGAACCATGGTTTGAGCTCCAGGTCTGAGGGCAGGAACAGAGGTTGTCATCCTGCAGAAAAATTATAGATCTGGTTAGAGAGAAGAAAGGAACCAAACTCTTTATTTCCAAGACCCCTCGTGGAAATTACTCCCCATCCAGGGCTTTCAGTCTGATCCGTACCCAGCTGAAACACACATGTTTTCAGAGCATTTAAGGTAGATATGCACATTTAGGCAACTGATAAAAATCATCCTCCAGAGAGGGACTTGCAGCTCCAGGGCAGCAGAGCGGGTGCCCCAGCTCCTCATCTTCACCCCGCTGGTGTTGGCAAGAGCTTTGTGAGCACAGGGGGCTCTCGGGCAGCCCTCGGGGTGGCCAGCCCTCACAAACGCCCATCCCCACTCCACACGTCCCCGGGAGGATGCTCCCAGTAATCCCACATGCCTGCCCGTGAGCCAGTCCCTTGGCCTCCTGCCTCAGTTTCCCGGCTGTGGCGGCAGCGGGAGGAGGGCAGGAGGGTTCCCCATCGCTCTGATCCAAGCTCTGGGAGAAGGAGCAGAGGATTGGCACTGCCCACTCTCGTAATGTTCAGCAGTAGAAGCACCGGAGGCACCGGCAATTTGAGGTCTGCAGACAGGCAGTTCTGAGCCCCGGCTGCCGGGAGGGAGGCCGTGGGCACATCGGCTGCCCATTCTCTGGAGAAGCCTGAGCAGGACACGGCTCTCCAATTACCTCGCCTGCCGGGCTGAGTCACCGAACGTGTCACGCAGCTGTTTAGGTGCTGCACTCCTCCGACTTCTTTTCTTTTATGCCATTATTTTTCTTTTTTTTCTATCCTTTCCCCCAGTTCCCCATGATCTCATCCAAAATTAACTGACATTGTGTTTCCTAGCCTTTTAACAACTGTTAGAGTGGCTTTACCAAATGATTGCTAAAAAAGACTTTCAAGCTTCCCAAACATAATCATGAATTAAAAGAATAAAGGAAATTACATGCTGGGCTAAAATGACTTCACAGGCTTATTTCTTTCTACCAATTAATGGCTCTGAATGAAGCTGTAATTGAGCAGTGACTAATACTGATGGCAGAGATTGTCTTCTCTCTCTTATTTAGATCTTGTGCATCACTTTTATAACAATGCTGAATAACAAAAATAACAATACTACCGTACTGTGGTTTCTCCAAGGATTTCAGTTTGTTTATTCACACCCCTGTGCCAATCCATAAGGGCTCTTGGGAAGCCAGCGTGGTTAAGGAGATATAGGATTCAGGCTGGGAGAGCTGGGGGTGTTCAACCTGGAAAAGAGAAGGCTCTGGGGAGACCTTTGTGGTGCCTTTCAGTATCTGAAGTGGGCTATAAGAAAGCTGAGGATGGAATTTTTACGAGGGCTTGTAGTGCTAGGACAAGGAGTAATGGCTTGAAACTGGAACATTGGAATTGGAAATTGGGAAGAAGCTATTTACTCTGAGAAAGGTGAGACCCTGGCACGGGGTGCCCAGGGAAGCTGGGGATGCTCCATCCCTGGGAGTGTTCAAGGGCAGGTTGGACGGGGCTCTGAGCGACCTGCTCTAGTGGGAGGTGTCCCTGCCCATGGCAGGGGGGCTGGAGCAAGATGATCTTTAGGGTGCCTTCCAACCCAAACCGTTCTGTGATTCTATGGTTCAAATCAGGGTTAAGAAACACAGAGGAGAGCCAGCTGAGGCGATGGGGCACTTGCTGCTGCCAGAACGGGCAGCTGCCCTGCCCTTACCTGCCTGCTGTGCTGAGGTGCAGACCCTGCAGCACCCCAGCCATGCCCCCCAGAGTCCCCCCATGCATCAGGGAGCAGGGAAGGGGAGCAGAGAGCAAGGCTGGGGTGAGGTGGGAGGTTCACCCGCCTCAGCCCACTCTTGGCTACAGAATCTGCTTAAGCTGCAGGCTCTGCCCTGGGATATGGCTACGGGTTTTTCCTTCCAGCGAGCCATAGTGCACTCGGTGCATTGCTGGCCTCAGCCACAGCTTGTTTTTAAATATAAAACCCAGGCCAAAAGGGTCGTAGTGCCCTGGTGCCCAGTTCTATCAGATCCCTGCATTGCTGGTCCCATTTTATGGATGTGGAGATCAAAATACAGAGATTCAGTGACTGGCCTGAAGCCACGGCCCCCAGCATCCCTCCTGTTGGACCAGTCACTGCTCTAACCCTATCCCCGTGCCCTTCTCCTGCCACAGCCCAACCCCACCCCGCTCGCTGTGCAGATGGGTGGTGAGCTGGCACAGCCACATCTCCAGCTGGGCAGTAACCCAGGGTGGGAGAGGTGATCTTCAGACACATCACCCTCCTGGTCCAGGCTCCTCTGGGGTTAGCGGGTGCCAGTGCCAGTCAGAGTGAGCTGGCAGTGCCAGTCAGAGTGAGCTGCCAGCACCAGTCAGAGTGAGCTGCCAGCGCGGGGGGCTCGCGGGGAGCGTCCAGTCCCCGAGCACAGACCACCGACGTACCCACCACGTGCACCCTTCGTCACAGACAGGTAGTGCTGAGGCAGAGGGGAGAGGAATGAGACCTTTGGAGACCTCTGCCAGCAGGGCGAGGGGGTTCTTGGCCTCTGCAGACGGAGGTGTTGTTTGTAACTACGTGATGTACTTAGGAAAGCGCTGTTCAATTTACCAATAACGCTCTATTTATTTTTCCCAATTGCATCTAGTCACCAAGTCATAATTCTGCAGCTGATTGGCTGCCTGCGATGGTTTCTCAGGAAACTGGCAATTAAGGAGCAGGAAAAACGTCTGTGAGTCACAGATCCTTATAAACCGAGCAGAGGAGATTGATTGGGCTGCAGCAGCAGCCGCCCGACCACGGCTTGCTCCCCAGCCACGGCACCCACGGGCACGCGCCGCTGGCACCCCCGCCCTGGCTCGAAGGGACGGCCGCCCCACCAGTGCCATTCTGGGGATAATCGCCTACATTTTGGTCCTTTCCCTGCCCTTTTGCCCGTGTATATTCTGCCTGCCCATGAATATTCTGCCTTCCCAGCTGCAGGCAGGGAAGCAGGTGGCGCCTGCTGTTCCGCAGGTTTGAGGAAGGAAAGAAAAGGACGGTTAGGGTCCCGTGGCCGTTGTGCTGTGTCTCTGCTAGCAGAGAGGACTCCCTTTACCCCAATCTCTTCCCGCTCACTCACTCAGCCATGCGAGGAGCAGCGAGGCTGGAAGAAGCTCAGCTGGGCTGTTGATGCTTCCCCCATTGCACTGGTAGAATATTGGAGAATATTTTGGAGGGGAGGTGTCCTGAGGAAACCTCATCTCCCTGCTCTCCCCCAAGCCCCCGGCTCCTCAGACAGCTTGGCATCACTTACACGTGCCCTTTCTTTTGGGGGGATGGTTTGAGACCTCTCTGCTCTACCTGCAGCCTTCCCATCCCCACCTCGGACAAGGGAAGTCCCCAGGTGGGAGTCAGGCAGCCTCCTGCCACGGGGCACAGTGCCATCCCCAGCACCCATGGCACAGGGCTGGGAGGGGAATCCTCCTCCCACCCATGGGAGATCTGTCTTGTACATCTCTGCACAGCCCACGCTGCTCCAGCCACGCTGTCCCCTCCTTCCACCCCTGCTATTTAATACGTAATATTTAATATGCTATTTAATATTTAACTTGGAAAATCACTCCTGTCCTGAATTAATTCATCTGATGTCATATGGGGAGTGGGTGATAGAACCAGAAATAAAATCCCGTGTCCGTAGCGCCTTGTGGTGTGCGGCTTTGTGCGGTGGTACAGAGACAGCCTTGCTCCTCCTCCTTGTCTTTTATCCCCTAGTGCGACAGAAATTTGCAGAAATTTCAGAAATTTTCTTCTTTTCCTTCTTAACCTGCCCTTCAGTGCTGCATGCAAAGAATTACTGTTCGCTGTCCCATTATCTGTTTCGTGCGTTCTGACATACATTACTCTGAAATACCAAAATCTTGTTTCGTATTAAAGCTAATCTAGAATTTAGATTTAATAAATTGGACCATGCTCAAGGAAATCAGAGTGAAATATCAGCTTGTTAAGTTTCATATCACCAGCCCTCTGATAGGTATAATACACCAGTTTCTGGCAAATAAATTATCAGAAAGTTTTATATGCTGTGTCTAATCACAATTTCTATCAGCTAGAAATTACCACCTACCTCCCGAAGGATGGATTTTTTCTTATTATTCTTCCATACAACTGTGAAATTAATTATCCCGTTTGGGGTGGGAGTTTATGAAAAAGACACAGAGGGGAATTATCCTACTAATGTTACTTCAGCCGTCTAAATAAACACAAGAGATTCATTTTAGAGGGAGGTATAGTCATCAAATGCTTTGATTCTGCATATCAACTCCTTCCCACTTCAAAGGCTCATCTTCATTATTTAGCACCAGCTCTCATCTTTATCTTTTTTTTTTTTTAAATGCCCTCTTCTGCTCAGCACTTTTGAGACATTTTCCT
The DNA here is from genome assembly GCA_025345505.1 of Todiramphus chloris collaris. Taxonomy (NCBI): domain Eukaryota; kingdom Metazoa; phylum Chordata; class Aves; order Coraciiformes; family Alcedinidae; genus Todiramphus; species Todiramphus chloris. The sequence goes on along the minus strand of JANVCC010000135.1, from coordinate 4,128,703 downwards.
AAGTGGGTTGTTTTTTCCACTGGCCCTTATTGAGCTCCATCATTATTCTGCATCTTAACAGCACTCTAATCTTCTTCCTAATTACATGTAATGAGTATTTTGGAGTTGACAGAAGTACATCAAGACCTAATAATAAAGAAAATGACTAAATCTAGTCTTCCAATTATATTCTATTAGCTCAGATGGTTGGCATCTAGTAGATGTAAAAATAGGCGTTATTAAAATCCTCCAATCATCCCTTGGTATTTCATCCCCTACCCCACATCGTGTTTCCAGTCATATCAACATCAGACTTCTCTGCTTGAGCCAAAGATCTGCAGAGTTAGAGCAGAGTAATAGCGTGAAGATGAGGCCAAAAGACAACTGGCTTCTCTGGGACCAGACTTCATCCCTCAGCTGTGAGGTTCTGGATCAATTAAATATGCCCATAATGTAAGAAGGTGCTCAGAATGGTGATGCTCAGTGAGGGCAGCCAGCATTTCCTGGGATAAGCATTTTTTCCCTATTGCTTGTTGAAAAGGAACAAATTTTGTTAGTTCTCCCGCTGAAAAGGGAAGAGTTTGCTCTTACTTTGTTATTGTGTTGGCAAATACTGCACTACTTATGTGGCCTCTTTCGAGAAGCACTGGTTATAGTGTAGACAGAGGAATGAGCTTCTCCTTCCACCCGCTGCAGTCCCTCCGGGCTCCGCACCCAGCGATGCAGCTGCGGGTTAGTACAGAGTGTGCACGGCAGCACCTGCCACTCAGAGCTGGGGGGTTTTAATTCCATAGGAAAAAGGAGCTGTGAACTGAGCTCGACCCAAGCCACAGCACCTGCACCCAGGCCCTCCCAAGGCTAGGAGTCTGGGCTTGGGATGAAGCTCCTCTGACTTCGGGATCTGAACGCAAAACTGGTTCATAGAGTTCATGTCACCTACAGGGTTACGCTGTCCTCACCTTCTTCCCAGGGCTTTGCTTCTCTTCTTCATTTGCAGCCCTCTACAATTGAAATGTTGAAAAAGTACCTCCTAGCAGATAGGAAACTGCTACCGAATAGGATTTAAATATTTGATCATGTCCATAAGTCACCATCTTCATGTCTTCGAGCAAGTCTCAGAGGCTCGTATCTTCCCAGCCAGGAGGAAAGCAAGGGATCGTTGGGCTGCTGTCAGTAGCCCCCACCTCAGACTGGCCTCGGTAACTGGTTGGAATTGATTCAATACATTCAGAATTAACCCTTAAGCACAAGTCAGGGTGTTGCTTTATCATGCATTATGGTATTAAAAACCATGAAGTCCTGAAGAGGTCTGACCCAGACCTGTCCAGCTCCCTTCTCTCATCCCAGAAAGAGTCTGCAGATGAGCAACCAAGTCCACATCGATTTCCTCTTCCCCACGGAGAGCCATACACTTTGCTTCCTCCCACTCAGGAGTACCATCTCCTGACAGCGAGACTCATCCCAGCAACCTTCAGCCTGGGAAGTCATTTCCCATCTGGAACTGGAGAGAACATGTCCGATTAGAGGAGCTCCCCTGGGAAGTGCCATTTTGAAGCAGAAGTGTGCTCAGACTGAGGGATTGCACATTAGCTGCTTGAGTGGTGGAAATGAAACCTGTTAACAGTTCTGCTGTTCCTCACAGAAAAATGGCCCCGGTGCGATTTAACCCAGCTGATCTTTCCTAAAGGCAATTACAGGATGCAAATATTTATAAATCACCCATTTACTTTACACCCCTTGATATGTTAAACACAATCTCTGTGTTTCCAATAAAGCTTGAACGAATGCTGCCCATTATCTCCCTCTCCCCGGCTGGGCTGAGCTGGGGCCCCGCTGAAAGGCTCTTTGTCCCAGGTTGGACCACCTCAGATGCCTGCAGGAAGCACGGTCCTGTGCTGCCCCATGTCTCACAGCAGGCTGGCTGGGATGAGGGATGCTCTGCCACAGCCTGTGCCCCTTTGTGCTGTGGCGTCGGTCACTCCTTGTGCTGGACTCTTGCGTGGCTCTCAGGACGAGGAGGCTTTTCCTCTCCCTCCTCCACAAGCCAGCAGCAATGAAACCTTCACATCTCTGGTATATCACCATTCCTGCAGTTAGCTGAGGACCCTTAGTTGAGGACCCACGTGACTATTGCCTTCCCCGGGAGTGCTCAAGGGCAGGTTGGACGGGGCTTGGAGCGACCTGCTCTAGTGGGAGGTGTCCCTGCCCATGGCAGGGTCCCTTTTTAAGGTCCCTTCCAACTCAAACAATTCCGTGGTTCTATGATTCTCTGACAAATTGTATTTATATACAGAAAAATATAGTGTATAGAAAGGGCACGAGAAGCACATCCTGTGATTACGCTGCCATTTGAAGATCTGCCCCGGGCTGCTGGGTGGTACCCTGCCACCAGAGCAGAAAAGATGGGGAATCAGAAATATAAATTGAGACAGACTTTTGATTACAAACGGATTGTAAATCCTAAATATTATGAACAGTAAGATTTCTCCCTCTGGCTCAGATTGTGTATATTTCACACATGTTTTTGTCTTTATTCCTGGCCATTTCTGCACGTTTTAGCTAACAGCTCTTATGTGGAAGGTAGCGGCCCCTGCTCAGAGCCAGCACGTGCCTGTCGCTTGCCATCTCATGGTGCTGCTGGGGGAGTTCACACGGTGCTGCTTCAGCAGAGAAGGCAGGAACTGGGGTTATCCTCACATTTTATCTTTGCTTCAGAGCGTGATGTTGGCCGTAGCACAGGATCATGAAGTGGGTGCAGAGTCTCCTTTGCTCAAGGCTTCTGAGTGCTGGGGTCGGACACCTTCCAGTGAAAATACCACCTACGAGATTGAAGATGGGGGCCAGTGGCCACAATTAAACATAGTAAGCAGGCGGTAAACGAGCCTCCCTGGAGGATGCCCTGGCTGGTGGCCTGGCCCAGGCTTCTGGTGGCACATCCTGAGCATACACTGAGACATCTGGTGCAGGAAAACCAGTCTGGGGTTTGGGTAATGAACCCATAGCTGCACTGGAAGCTGTATGAACACTTCTGTTTCTGCACAAACTGATGGCCCTTCCCGGCAGACACAAAAAATCCTCTTACAGCCTCTTGTAGTGATGAGCACTCTCCTTTTTCCTGCCCCAAACCAGAGGCTCGCCAGCTCCAAACGCCCTGGGGAAAGCAGCCAGGCAGCCAGCGAAGCCAAGGGCTGGGACATGTCCATGTCACTGAGGATTGCCATAGACTTGGGACTGGACACTTCAGAGACGGTGTGATTTATACATCCTGTCTGAAATAATGGCTTCAGCAGAAGAAGAGCACCTATTGAAATTGCTGCTGTCACTTCTGCTTCCTGTTTATAAGGCTGGATTCGGTTGCACAGATGTCAGCGGTGGCATCACGAACGTAGCATCTGCACTGGCTTCAGGTAGGGGAGAAAACAAGAGAACATGAGCTCTCAAATCACATTTTGGTGCCAATATCTTCCTTAGCAATAAGGGAAAGAAGAAAAACAATTTCAGAGAAACTGCAATATATAAGCTGCAGTTGCTTCTGAGTAGAACAATTATTGTTGCTATAAAGGAACCTGTGATGCATCATCTGCTCCTTAACAACTCCTGTGAGGGAAGGAGGGTTATCGAGGGACTCGAGGGGAGCAAATCTCTCACCCCAATCTTTAATAAAGTAGCTGGAAAGATATCAGGAAATTATACACTTGTAAGGTTGATCTCAATGGTAAATACAAGCCTACAGAAATTAATAAAGGATGAGGTCACGCAACAGCTGGAGGAGTTCGAGATGGTTTTCAAAAAATAGTCCAGATGGCTTCTCTAGTTTACTTTTTAAAGGAATAAATCCTTACCTGATGAACCTGTACAAACATTCTCAGCAGAGTGGAAAGGAGGTAAGGTGAGCAATGAAACCCAGGTCACAATATGACAATATTCCAAAAGCCAGAGAGTGGAGGGCTGTGGGGTCACGGAAGGGGTGGCAGCTCAGTGGTGTATCATGATGTGCCCCTGACCACTGCCATGGACAGTTAACCAGCCCAGGGACAACTTATGCAGCCCGGTTGATGGTGATCATGAGAAACAAAACTTCTCTTGTACTTCTGGGGGGGAAAAAACCTCATTCCTCTTCCCTGCCCGGCCCTGCTGGCTGCAGCAGTCAGCCCGAGCCGGCTTCTGCAGAGGGTCCGATGGTCGAGGTTCCTGTGCCCGGGCACAGCAGCGAGGAGCCCACCCCTCATCTGCAGGGTTTCCTGGTGTGCTGGGAGGATCATTCCCCCGAGGACACTTGGGAGGTTCACGCAAGGCCAGGGAACACGAGAATAATTGCATATACATTCGCGAAGAATTCCTGGCCGGCTGTCAGCGAGCGCTGCAGCAACACTGCCTATTGTCCTGGGAGGGCTTTACAGACTGTCCTGCATAGCTGAGTCCTTACCCAACACGAGCTCGCCTTTGAGCTCGGAGCCAACTGGTGTATGCTCGCCTGCATACGGGTTAGATTTGGGACTGAGCAGTCATCCCAAGTTACAGGCAGCATGGACTGGCTCCAGGAGGTGCAAACTGCAGAAAAATGTACTTGAGCTGGGCTGAGCTCAATGCTAAGGGCAGGTTTTAGTAGTGACCAGCCCCAGGTGGTGCTGGTGGCTTCGGAGGCTCATAGTCAGCCCTGAATCAGCACTTGGAACACATTCTAGGTGGCAGAGGGCTGGGCTGGTGCTTGGGATCAGTAGCAGATGGCTTGGGAGGGATGGGAGGCTACCCGGGGATCTGCTGGATGGCAGGCACTGTTGGGACAGGCACGAGGGTTTGGGACTGAGTAGGCATGCAGGGCTGGGCTGATCTGAGCTGGGCTGGGCTTCTGGGGAGCCCTAGCTAAGCCACTACTTGCAAGACCCCACAATAAATTAGGACTGAGTGCCCCGTGAGACCCAACACTAAGTGCTCCAGTAGAGAAACCCTTAAAGCCACCGGTTATTTCCAAAAATCGAGGGGAGAGAAATTGCATAAATTGAAGAAGGTGACTTCACAACCTGGTTTTCTCTTCACCAGTATCCCATGAGGTGTTCAACAAGGAAAGAGGAGTCTCTGTGTCTGCAGAAACCGGACCTGCACTGCGGTTGAAGGCAACATCAAGAGGAGTGCTCTGTACTGGGAAAGCAGGTGAAAACAGCGACAATGGACCCAGTTTGAAGACGGCCTGTTAGCAAGGTACAGCTCTGTTTTCTAACCTGATATTTACCCACATTTAGTCTCGGGATGGCCAGCTTGTGAGGTTACATCAGGATTCTCATGGCAGTGTTTTCCTCGTCTGTAGTTCCAAGACTCATACAACAGATAAATTTCTTTCAGTTTTAACACAGTTTTAACATATTAGTGATGTTTTAATGCATTACTTCAGCCCTTGAATTGCCGTAAGTTACTTGTGACTGGGAAATGCAACAGAAGAGAAATGGCAGAAGGTTTTGGCAGCTGGAAGGTCTGTCCGTCAGGCTCGGTCTCATCCTGCAACTTGCACATTTGCCACCGAGAACTTTTGGTGAACTTGTAGCACTGAGCTAACACCAAACTGGTGCGAGCAAGCTCTGTCGACGGAATGAGGTTTTACGTGGCTCCTCCTACAGCAGCTTCTTGACCTTTCTCTGTTGAAGGACCACCTGACAGTTTAGGGGAAAAAAAAAAATGGGTCACCCTCAGTCTCCTTATTGTTTTGCTCCTGAAAGCAATGTGATAAGCAAATTAAGTTTTCAGCATTTGGTGAACGAAGTGTTATTGTTTATAGAATCATAACAGTACTGTGGTAATTGCAAAGGCTGTAATTAGTCACTGAGAACCGCTGGAAACCAGCACCTGACACTGCCTGTGTGCAGGCACTGACACGCATCTGCCTACCCACCTACCTGGGGCTCTAAGAAAAAAAGTGTGGTGTTTTTCAGCTGATTTCTGATGCCTTAAAAGCTTTTGCATAACACAGATATTTAAGGAACGGATTTTATCTCTGGTTTTGCTCAGCTGTTGAGCTGTTGCTGTTGGTTAGTTTTGACCAGACGACTGACCACACGCTGGTTTTGAGGTCCCTGCACACTAATCAGTAAATACTCAAATCGATTAGCTGGAACTCGCTCTGCCAGGCTCTTTGTCATCAGCTCCAGCGTGCTCTGTCTGCACGTACTCAACTTCTCAAGCTGGGAACCAACAGCCAAGGAGCCCATCTGGGCCTGAAACACATTCCATTTTTCACATCATCCCCCAAGACCACGTAGCGAAGTATAATATTATATAATTTTCCTCCTTCTCCCTGCCCCAAGCATAGGCATGGTTGGAAACCAGCAGCATCCTTGGCTCATTTGCCAGCTGCCCCTGGGTTGGGTCTCCCAGAGTTTCAACCACCATCCCTTCAATTCCAGATCTTGCTTCATCTCCTGCGCTGCCAGAGCCGGCACCAACCCCGTTGCTCAGGCACCGAAATCAAGCCAGGAAAAGGCAATTGCACCGATTTCCCTGCTCTGCAGCTGGCTCTTCATATAGGTGTACATATGTTCACGCTCCTCTTTCAGTCAGAATTTCTCATCAGAAATAGACTGGGTAACTTCGCTTCTCATCCCTGTTGATTTATACACGGGGAGGGGAGGAAAAAACCCAACATTTGATGGGGCACCTTGAGATTTGAAACCAGTACAACTTCTGAAGCTTATACAGAGAAACTTATCTGATATTTTCATCATTTTTCTTCCCATTAAAAAAGCTGACATACAGGTGTGTGTCTAAGCCCACCCATTGTAGTTTTCCATGTCTTGTCCTTCTTGATTTTCCTCTTATTTTTATTCTTGATTTTATTCTGTCTCTGCTTTGTTTAAATAATTACAATTTATAACACCTTTTTTTTTTTAAGCTCGTTGCCTGTTCATTAAATCATAGTGCAACTGTTTTAAAGTTAGGCTACAATATGCGCAGCCATAAATAACTAACAAATAAATTTGTTTAAATTAGCATCTCAATTATAATTAGTATTTTCTCTATAATGTAAGGTATAATTAATATCTAAATATGATTAATTATAATAAATTAGCATCTAAAGGTGTCCTCTCCAAAAATATTTTCTTAGCATCCTTGACTAATTTTACTGCTAACTGGCTTACCAGAATGGTTCTTTCTTTCTTCAGGAGACAAGCAGTGACAGAAAAATACTAAAGAGCCATTTATTTCCAGTGATGTCAGCGGGGTTCTGCTAAAGCAGTAGCAGGTCACGTTGGCTCAAGATGAGCTCTCCTTCCACTTCCAGTCAAAATGCAGTCTTAGCTGTGAAAATCAGTGTCGTTAAAGTGGGATTTGGAAAGGGTGTGTAAAATACCCCGGGAGGGCAGCGAGGGCTCAGCCCGGGGCCGTGGCTCGTAGCGTGCCAGGGGGGCTGCTGGATCTGCTCTCCGCCCTTCTTGAGAATACTGAACAAGACAGGAATTATTACAGTCATGTCCCTGTCATTCTGAATAATACATGAGCAGAATTACTTACTCTTCATTCAGATTGAAGCAATTATTTCCTGTCTCCTTGCGCGAGGCCATGTGTAACCTATTTCCGAGTGCCGCAGACAGGGCCCGAAAGGCTGGGGAAATAACAGCTGGGACTGATTGGAATTACGCTTGGCTTGATTCACTACGCTTATTTATTTATTTGTGTGTACGCTTTCATTCAGAATGCAAAATATTTGAAGGGAAAAGAACCACAGCGACGCCGTGCACGATGCACCCGAGCTCTGCGGGCTTAATTAACCTTCCACGGGAAGACCATCCAGCTCTCTCCTCCGTAGCTTATCACCTGATTAATACAAGTCGCTCTCTTTATGCCACCTCTGCCCTCTCCACACCTTCATGAGCCAAGAGCACAGCCCTGGCTCTGCAAGGACCGACCCAGAGCGGGGGAGAAGTGACCCTCTCTGACACATCCCGGGGCCGTGAGACGCGGGCTCCGCTGCACCAGAGCTGCCTCTCCAGCCCCTGCCCAGCACCCAGGGCGCTGCTCTCAGGGAGAATCTGCTTCTTAGGGAACTGAAGCTGCTGCGCTGTTTGCTGGTCTGCAGCTAATCGCTCATAGCGGGAAATATTCAGGCGGCCCAGGATGAAAATGCCAAGGGGTTCGTTCTGGGAGCCTGGCTGCACCTCCGTGCCCACACAGGCTTTGGGGGGCTGGGTCGGACCCTGCTGCCGGGGAACTCCGGGCAGCGGGCAGGAGAAGGGGCGAACTGCTGGCAAGCTCGTGGGAAGCGTCACAAATCAGCATGTTTCTCCGACTGCTCTGGCTCTGATCAAGGGGCATTTTCTCACAAACCCCTCTTTTTCCCCTGAAAATCCCCAGCCCGTGGCACTTGGGATCCGTGAGCTCTGCTCTGAGCTCCGGCCATGGCCAAGGTGCTTTTGACCTGGAGCCCATCACTGTGCTAGGGGAGCACTGGTGTTTATGCCTGGGAATCAGTCCCCGCGTGTTCATAGCAGGAAAAGGGCACTCGGCAGCACCGCGGGGGCGTGCGGGGGGCTGATGTTTACAGGACGTTTCAGAAACACTGTAGCCTCCTTGTTATAAATAGGTACGGGAACTACTAATGACAGAGTCTGCTCTGAATGCAGCACACACTCATTTCAGGACACACTGGGTTAATGTGGTGGTTTTTCTGCCCTACTTTTTTTTTTTCTTTTTAGATGTGGCACGATGCTGCTGCAAATGTGTAACTCGGTGGAAAGAATCCTCTAAGTTGCAGTGAATAAATGTGCAGAGCAGGGAGTATAAAAGATATGTGCTTTTTAATATTCATTCATATATTAAAAAGTCAATACAGTGGCTGAGATGAATGCTAAAAACTTTAATTAAAAACAAAACAACAAAGCTCTCTTTCAGTTGCCGTAGCAGCAGAGAAAATATAGGTAAACATCCTTCTTTGTGAAAAATGATCTTTCTCCCAGCAAACTCTATAACCTCCCTCTCCCAATATGAATGTATCACTCTGCTGACGTGAACTATAAAATGACGCTGGTGCAAAACCCTCCCAAGTCGGTACGGGTCTTCTTGCTGATCTTGCTGGACTCGGGATCAGTAGGTGGAAAATTATCTCATTTCATTAACTAGTTGGAAGAAAATTAATCACCTCCTTCTGATGCACGAATTTCTCCTCTCCTGAGAAGTACATGCCAGGGTTCTGGAGAGCAGTGGCTGCAGCTCCCATGCAGGCAGGGCACAGGAGGAGCTTCTGTTGGCTCAGCCTGGCTCCCACCTCAGCCTTTGTGTCTCCTGCAGGGACAGAGGCTCCAGGGTTGTCCTTTGCCTGCAAAGGCAAGAAATTCAAACCTCGCTGGGCTGTGACGAGCCAACGGAACCAGGGTACACTTAATCCTTCTTACAAAAAACACATTTCCTCAAATTATAACTACATTAATACACATAACATACTTCAACATGAAGAGTACCACCTAGCATCATCTGCTCCCTTGATGTCCATCTCTGGGTGGCCTCTCCCACCCTGGCCCTGCCACCACACGTGGGACGTGGGGCAGGGGCAGGGGCAGCTGGACAGTGCTCGGCTGCCACCGGACCCCAGGACAGCAGGTGCCTCTGGCTGCACATCTCCCACCATCCTCACCTTCCGTGCTCGGGCACCCAGCACAGAGCTGCCTCGGCACACGCACGCTGGGTGCTAAAGCAGAGGGTGGGCTGCTGGAGGGTGACTGGTGCTCTCCCATGAGCTGATGGGCATCGAGTCCCAGGGGACGAGCTGAGATGGTCCCGTTTCTGCAGGATGGCCACCACGTGCTGGGAGCTGGGGAGCAGTGCTGAGGACTGACAGCTCTGCAAAATACCAGCTCCACTAGAACTTTCATCGCTCTGTCCAGCGTCTTCAGGTCTGGGCATGGGTAAGGTGACCCACTCCTGTGGGTGCAGAGCATATTTCACCTCTGAATTTTAAAGATGCTTTATGAGCCGTTGAGAAGACCTGAGCTTCTGGGTTCTTAACTGAGCGTCAGAATTAGAAACCATTACTGAAGAGTTTTATGAAAATCTACTCAACCTTGACTGCTCATAAATAGGGCCTGACATTGCCCTCTCTGTCTTTACATAGTGGGCTTTTAAAGAGTCCAACCTTATATAAGGGCTCACTGTTATAAAAAGTCATTTACATTGGTTCCTTTCCCAAATACATTAATTACAACCTCAATAAGAGCATCCACTATTTGCATTTCCACTTACAACCATGTGTTCCTAAGAGAGAGGGCTGGAACAGCTGGAGTACTTTATTCCATCCGTAGACCTTGGTGTTTCCCAGCTCCACTGGACCATCCTTTATGGAAAAATCAGAGTTCCAAAGTCAGTTTTCCTTTTCAAGAGGAGACAATGGAAATAAAATAGCTAATACAATACTCATTTCACTCGGGATGTTGGCAACCAGAATAATTGGGCTTTAGATTGTGTTAAATATTAGCAGGTAAAATACCTATTTGCTCATTTTACCTTCAAGTCATGAAGAAATGAGCACTTACTTTACTTTCATCCTTTGCTCATCAGCTCTATTCATTACAGATGCACATTTTCTAAGTATCCATGTTTCACATCTGTATTATAAAGAGTGGAGAAAGGAGAAGGCTGCAGGTGCCGTTCAGCATCCCTGTTCACACTACACTTGTGTTCAGGCAGTTATTCAGAAAGGACGTTTCCAGGAGTATCCAAGTCAAAGCGTTTTCCTGCCTCCTTTGCCATGACATTTAAAAAGCAGCCTTCTGCCTTCTACAGAAACCCAGGCAGTGAAAGCAGAAACCACCTCACAGCTCCGCTTTGTGTCCTGTTTTTCACGAAACGAGAAAACCTCGGGGCAGTGAAGTTGTGGTGACAAGAAACAGTTCCCCAACGTGGATCTGCAAAGGACGTTCCCCCGAGGTCTGGGTCCCGGGTCACACCAGCATTAGTGCTTCTTCCCAGTTCCCCACGGGCAGCCACTGGCCGGGCTGGCAGCTGGGTGATGGTGGAGGTGGCAGCTCCTGAGGATGCCCGGGGCTCTCCTGGCAGCAGCCAGCACTATTTACACAGGTGGCCACAATCCAGGCTCTGTTTTGGGATGAGAATAAAAAGAATGCAATTGTTATCACAAACCATGGTCTCAGCTAGTCAGAAACCAAATATTTTCTTGATAAATAGAAGGTTTGTTTGGGTGTTCTACTCACTGAAGCCAAGTGAACCTGACAACCCTTAGAAGAGCTGGAGGAAGGGACCACCGAGACTGGCATTTCAAAATGACACCTTTTACTGCTCCTCCTGAGTCCATGCGTATACACAGGAGACAACTGTGGAGTGAGATGCCAGACAAAAAAAGTGCATTTTTTATTTAGATTGGGCTGGATGTGGCATGAAAACTAACTTTAAGTGCTTATTGTTTCTTTAAGTGCTGGTGGAGCGGGGCCAGAGGAGCCCCAGCAATGCTGGGAGGGCTGGAACCCCTCTGCTGGGAGCCAGGCTGGGAGAGCTGGGGGGGTTCAGCCTGCAGAGGAGAAGGCTCTGGGAAGACCTTCTGGGGGCCTTGCAGGACTTCAAGGGGCCTGGCAGAAAGATGGGGATGGATTTTCGAGCAGGGCCTATGGGGACAGGACAAGGGGTGATGGTTTAAACTAAAAAATGGAGACTTAGACTGGAGAGAAGGAAGAAATTATTGATTCTGGGGGTGTTGAGAGCCTGTGCCAGGCTGCCCAGAGAGGTGGTGGCTGCCCCATCCCTGGCACCATCGCAGGGGAGGTTGCCCGGGGCTCTGAGCACCCTGCTCTAGCTGCAGATGGCCCTGCTCCCTGCAGGGGCATTGGATGAGATGAGCTTGAAAAGTCCCTTCCCACCCAAACCAGTCTGTGGATTTTATAAGCACATCTGATCTGAGCTCACACAGTCCCTGCGTCCCCGGTGCCGCAGGGGAGAGCGGGAGCTGGCGCCCGTCTGCCCACGACCTGCGGGGACACGCGTCCCTGCCCATCAGTGACATAGGGCCCGGGGTGACGATGAGCACAGGGGCAGGTCCTGCACCCCAAACCCCCGGGAGCAACAAGCAGCTCCTTTCCCTGGTTGCTCCTTTCCCGGAGAAATTATGAGCTGGTAAAATGGCGTTAAAATGAGTTTTTGGGCAAAGCAGCTTTGCTAATGTTGCTCAGTGGACTGTCTGGGGGATTGATCCTGCAGGGAAAACCTAACAGTTCTTTTTAAAGAGAAATGAAAACATTCACAATTCAACTCTCTGCTAAAGGACAATTGTAATGAAGCTGTTTGTGGTAGCAAACGATGGCTGTGTGCTGCCCCTCACACCAAGCAGACAATGTTTTTTAGCTTATATTAAGGTCTTTCATGTGGCTTGAGTACCATGAACGTGTGATGATAAGAAATAAGGAACAGCAAAAATAGATAGAATAACAGGCCCCTAAAATTCTCTAAAGAACTGATTGAGGAGTGTGGTAAAGATGATTTTTTTTTTTTCATTTGAATATACTGAAGAGTTGTACTTGCAGAATTAGAGCATCTCTTGGGTCCCTTCTAACATCGTGGTTCGTATGTGCCACACTCACGCATAACTAGCTGTCTGTGTGCCAGGAACATTTTTTTCTCCCCTTTACAAATGACAACATTTTGATTTCACACCATAGTTATATCAATATTCCCGTCTCCTGAGATTCTCTTAATGCGATGGCAATTGTCATATTAGTTCAGGCTGTTAATCCCAAGGCTCCTGTATTTTTGCATCTCCCCAGTCTCATCAGAATTATATTATTTCAAGAATATATTGTTGTATTTATCTTCATGTGTAACCCATAAATAATGCTGATGAGCATCTGAGCAATAGTTAGAATAAGTTTTCAGGATGGTGTGAAGAACTGTATGAGGTATGTGTAGACATCCTACAGCCAAACCCAGGCAGACTGATTAAAAGGAAACCAGAACTCTGCTCCTTCAGGTAGACTTCCTTTCTTTTACTTTGTGTTGTTTCAACCGACATCGGAAGTAAATTCTCATTATAAATATATGGTTTGCCTGTAAGAAAAAAAAAGTTCCCTAGTGCAAGTAGATGCAGATGCTCCACCTCAGGGGCAGATGCTAATTGCATCTCAAGGAGGGAAAGCAGCTGCTAAGGCAGAAGTGAAGGCAATCAAGGGCTAACCATAGGCCTGGAAAGGGCAGCTGCTGTAAATTCAGTGTTAGGCTGGGGTGGAAAAGGGTTGTGGGTGGGAGGTGGCTTGGAGGCTGGTAGCCTTCCTCTGCAGAGGGCAGGAGGCTGAAGAAAAGGGCTCTGAGGTGAATGCAAATATAGGAAGGACTTATGGGCAGGGAGCTGAAGAGCTGGAGGAAACAGCTAGTTGGAAAAACAATGTGAAACATTTCTGTGCTTGAGAGCAGACAGCGCAGATCCTAGAGCCACCCTTCGTGTGACCTCATTTACATTTTCTGAGGCAATTTAAGAAGGGCACCCCTAGTTCTGAGGGATCCAAAGGGGTGCTTTACTGTGTGAACAAGGTTGCCACGTTTGGATTGTTCTAGGCAGTCTGGGGAAATCATCTTCCCAAGGCTTGCAGCTCTGCGACCCGTGCGTGATTGAACGCAGAGGAGGGGGCTCTGGGGGCCCTGCGGACAGGACCCTCTGCCTCTCGCTGCCAAAGCTGGTCGAACGACCACTGCCACAGGAGCACTGGCAACACCTGAAGCTGGGTGAAGCCTCTGGTTTGCTGAGAGTCTTGTTTAAATGGGGGTTTTTTTCCCTTTGGTAAACCTGAGAGCGTTTAGTCACAGCCTCTCCTGGTTGCACACTTCTGAGAGTGCTGAGAACAAGCTTGGGCTCTCGTTGTCAAACGTGCAAACCCATTTCCCAGGAACAGGTGCCTTCCTAACGGGTTCTTCTGATGCCTTCTTTTTAGGTTTGCACGAGATAAAGGAAATAAAGCCATTATCAGTGCCAGCCAAAATGCCATGCTGATGGCAACTGCGCCTCTCCAGGTGGAAAGCCAAAGGTCTGGAATAGTGCCCAACGAGCAGGTAAGAGGCACTGGAACGAAAGCAGTGTATTTGTGCGTGAGATAATCGCTGTCAGATAATTCCTGTGTAAGAGCCATTGCTTAGGGCAAGTCTAGCACAAAGCAGAGCTGTTGTTTGCCTCCTGGAGAGGAGCTGCCTGGTGCTCACTGCAGTCTCTGAGTAGGCAGCTCAAGTGGAAAACCCTCGCTGAGCTGCAGCTCCTCAGGTGGAAATGTTTTTGATACCTCGCTGTGAGTACCTGGGCAAGGCAAAACCACCTCGGCGTTGTAAAACGTGGGAGTTACTCTGGCAGTGTGTTTGTGGTTTGTTTGCTTTTGTTGTTGTTGGTTGGGTTGGGGTTTTTTTTTAAAAAAGGGGTTCTGACAATACTTTGAGTCTGCTGAAGGTGTGTTGGTGCTTGGTGAAGCTGAGCCACGAAGAGAGGTTGAATCCAAAGCTTTTAAGCCTGGAGAAGTGTTTGTGCTTCTCTTATGCCAACGACTGATTCGTGATTAACCAGATAAGGTGATGTTGCCTTAAGCTCTCTGAATAATCTCGCTCTCTGTGCAGTCATCTTCTGTTCCAGTATTTAATTAGCCTAATTTTTTTCCCTTCAGGCAGAGTATAGAGACTTAGATCTGGATATAACTCCAGAAAAGTCATACATAACTCCAGGAATAGCACCGCGGGTTCTGTTAAGACCGTGCAATGCCACAGCTCCTCTGTGCTCCTGGGAATTGCACACCAACCTCACGAATCTGGCAATAATCAAGGAAGAGCACAGTAGATATCACAGCACACTGGGAAGTTAGAACCAACATCTACTACTGTCAGCTCATGCTATCTTCATTTTCCAGCTTAAAATAATTTATTACTTAGCATAAGTAATGGTGCTGCCAGGGTGGGTGCCTGGGAAGAGCAGGGTGGACAGGAGCTGGGACCTCTCTCCTCTGCTGCCTTGCAGCTTTGGGTCCTCCTAAAACAGGGTGGTGGTTCCAGGCTTAGCAACTCTAAAACCTGTGAAAGAGCCTTTGAGAAAAGTCTCACCACACATGAGCTTGTGGTACCATCTGCAGCAGCCTTCCCCAGCCTGTGCTGTGTGCAGAGGTTCATCCTCCTGTTGGTGTGGGAACCACCACGTGATGACTTCATCTGGTGGCTCTGGTTCTCAGCGTGTGAGAGACGCAGGGATGAACTCGTTCCCTGTTGCTCTTCTTTCCCATTTGCAATTTTACAGGCTTCTGTCATATTTCCCACCCCCCACCCAGCAATCTCTCTTGCAGCCTGAAGCCATTGTCTGGTCATTCCTCATGCAGAAGCTATTTCATACCTTTGCTCATCTCTTTCTTCTCTCCTGTAGTGATCAAGTGAATTATTAAGCTACTCTCATGGACAGAAAGCACAATGGAAGGGTTGATTACGTCTCCTTCCCAGAGCAGGAGTGTTTCCCTCAAGTGCCTGCTCTTAGTGCTGGGTAGCAATCTCGCAGACTACTTAATTTCATAGAACTGTCAGGGTTGGAAGGGACCTTAAAGCTCCTCTGGTTCCAACCCCCCTGCCATGGGCAGGGACCCCTCCCACTAGAGCAGGTTGCTCACAGCCCCAGCCAGCCTGGGCTTCAACACTTCCAAGGATGGGGCTTCCCCCACCTCTCTGGGCAACCTGTGCCAGTGTCTCACCACCCTCCTGGGGAAGAAATTCTTCCTAATGTCTGACCCGATTCTACCCACCTCTAGTTTTGATCCATTTAAATTGTATATATACATATATTATATATATACATATGCTGCCTAGGTTCTGTCGGTAAGTCAAGATCTAGCGCTTGGCAGTGCCGGTTAGTCACTCAGTTTGGGCTGTGCCTGGGGCAAGGGGGCTTCCCAGGGCTCCTCTGCCTGGAGGTGCTGACCCTGGCAGGTCTGGATGCCCTCTGCTCTGCAGGGACTTTACTGTATTTACATCTGTGTGCTGATAAAGAGGATCTGGTTTTGGGCATCGTTCTGAAGCTATGAAACAACTCCCTCTCCCTGTCTCTGCACTGGCTAGAAACTGCAGCCTCCTGCTCAGTCTGGGGTCTTCCTTGCAGGACTTCAACCCCTAGTGTCAGGGAAAGGACCTGTCGCTGCCACCAGCACGGGGATACAGTGAAAAGCCTTCTGGGGGTAGGGAAACCTGAAGAAATACTTGCCAAAGCCCTTCGGAGATTCTGCATGTGGCCCAGAGCTTGCTTTGTCAAGGAATTTAAACATGTAATCTTGACGTGTAAATATTTCCAGAAATATTTCCTGAATAAATAAAATTCCTTCCAGCATGACCTCAGCCTTTGGCAGGCAGGAGCCTGCATACTGTACATGTTCCAGAGAGCCTCATCTGCAGCGGGCTGGGGCTGAGCGCTGCGGAGCCCCCGGAGATGCCGCGGCGGGGTCGGGCACGGGCAGGCTGGAGGCTGTCGGCACTGCCGAGTTCGCTGCGCTCGGCTCTGAAGTCTTTGTCCTGTCTTCGTCCCCTTCTCCGTGCAGGTCTGGGCCACCTCTCATCCCAGCCATGTATAGGCAGGAGCTGAGCATCGCTGAGCTCTGGACCGCAGCGCAATTTGATTTTGGAGCTCTTGTAACATCTCTCGTGGTCCAGATAACCGAGGCTGGAAGCAGCTCTGACTCCAGTTTCTGGAGCAGGCCATTACCACGGTGCTGTGCAGAGTTATTCCCACTGACCCAGCTCTCCAAGCCCCCCATGGGTTTTGCTCTATGTTCGTTTTGTGGGGTTTTCCTTCAGGAGAAGCGCCTGTCCCTGCAGGGTCCGCCAGCTCCCAGGAGCGCAGCGTGTGTTACCGTGCGCTCGAAGGCACGGGGGAAGTATTTTCCCCTCCAAATCCGAGGCAGACAATCACTTGCAGATCTCTCCCCCCACAGCAGACGTGAAATAGATGTTACTCAGGAACCCTCTCTTACTGCTTGAAGAAGCATTTTCCGGTTCTGTATCGGGGAACCTCGAGCCCAGCTCTTTCTCCTGGCCAGGTCTCTTCCTCCCCACTACTGTAATAGTCTCTCTTGCTCAGCCAGCTCCGGGGCACTAGCAGTGGCTTCACCTTGCTCACCAGTAATTTTATCTGATATCTGCGACCTGAATTTATTTTTTTTTTTTGCCATCCTGAGCAGAGTATCAACTACTTCTATTTTTTTTTTTTCCAATTATCTTCAGTTAAATCTTTGCCCAGAGGAAGACGGGGGATCCCCAGTGAGGTGCTGCAAAGCCTCAGCTTCCCCCCTCCCATGAGAAAGTTGATCAGTGTGCTTCTTGGCACACTTGTCCTTTGATCCATCTCTGCCTTCAGAAAAGACTGGTTGGCAAAAGTTACAACAGAGATATTAAAGTCATTTCTTCAATTATGAAGACAACATAAAGAGTTTCTTCAAAGGGTGTATTTTCAGAAAGGGTGACTTTTTGAGATGGGGTTCATTTCTTGGCCAATTTATTACTCACCCAGCCATGCGAAGCTCTAGCCATGTTATCAAAATACCGTGTTTGCTAGAATCAAGTAGGGCTGGCTAGAACACAAGAATGTCATTCTCTGCAAAACTAAGCCTTTGAAATTCGTTTTCTGTGTGTGTTGAGCACAACCAAGTTCTTAATTTAAAAAAAAAAAAGTTAGTCAGGGATGGGCACACACCTCCCAAAGAACAGAGCATCGCAGCCTGTGCACATCTCCCCAGTTCCACTGGATGTGAGTGGGAGGGTCTGTCTCCCTGGGGCTGAGCTGATTCCCCTGCCCTCCATCCTTGGGAAATGCCATGCAGAAATATCTGTGAAGCCTGAAGGGCTGACCTCATAGCTTGGCATGAAGTCAAGCAACAGATGCTGAGGAGGGTCTTGAGCCCCGAGCTGCACGGTGTCAGGCAGGGGCCATAAACTGGGGAATACTGTGCCAGAACCCTACTCACGTGCCTCTGGGTGTGCAGAGGGAGCTCTGGTTTGGAGAGGATTGTTTTGGCAGTTTTATTTCTTTTTTGAAAGCTCAGTTTACTCCAACGTAAAATCATTTCACTGAAAAATCCTCTGGCAGGATTGCACACCCAGTCCCGAGGGGGCAAGGGGCAGTGTGGAAAGGATGCTCTCTTTGTCAGTCACTGTAGCCCTTATCTGTAGGAATACTCGGGCATTTGCAATGGCATCCCAGCAGGGTGGGTGTTACGAGAAACCTCCGGAGATGCTCTGGTGCCAACCCCTGCTCCATCCAGCAGGGGCACCCAGAGCAGGGGCCCAGCAGCGCAGGGTCCAGCCGGGCTGGGAATCTCTCCAGACAAGGAGACTCCACAGCCTCTCTGGGCAACTGTGCTGGACTCTGGTTTGCAGAACAAAGGCTGCTCTGGCAAATAATTCTGAGTGGTTTCTGAACTGCCGGGAGTTATCCTGTTCCCCAGTGTGAAGGGTGAGAACTCTCCCATGCAAGGGGGAAGAGTGTGTTGGGTTCCTGTCCGCATGGCTGCCCGTGACCTTGCCCAACAACCCTTGTCCAAGGCTGAAACCTGGAGCTAAAGCCGTGCCAGCTCTGAGAGGATGAGGCGTGTGCCCAGGCTGGCCAAGGATCAGGGGGGTGGCTGTCGAGAGCCTGTGTGTCTATGATCTGGCCCTGCACCCCTAGAAAAGAGAACCCGAGGCTCAGCCGATGGCAAGACCATCCCTGCGGAGAGCCAGGTGATGCTGTTCCCCGTGGGGCAGGTCTGCCAGAAAAGCTGCCTTTTGCTCTATCCAGAGGGGAGAGGAGCAGTGCAGATATTAAAAATTGATCTGTGTTATAATACTGAAACCCAACTGAATGGTGATCCAAGAATGCCATTAATGCTGGCCCCGGTGACCTGAGCTGGTTGGAAAGGAGCCAGCGCGGCTGCCTGCTGCCCGCTCCTACAAACGTGGGCTGCCCGCGCGTGCCCACGGGGAGGGACTGATGTGGAGGCCACCCCAAAACTGGTCTTGTGCTCCCGAGGCCAAGCCCACGCTCCGTCCTCTCGCTGGGATCCGCTGCCCCGTCCCTCTCTCCCTACACGCGGCAGCACCAGCTACAGACAGAATGATGCCGGCGTGGTGCTGAGGGGCCTGCTGGTGCCCTGGCAGCGCTGGGTGAATGGTTGGGCTCCATGATCTGAAAGGTCTTTCCCTATCTAAACAATGCTATGCTGTTTGGTAATCTTTATATAGATACGCAGGTGTCTCTGTGTGTTTATATACATCGGGATAAAAATCCTACGAGAAGCTGGCTCATTTCCCTGCTGGAAGGTAGAAGTAAGGTAGTTGGAAAGGAGATGAGTCTCCTCGGCTGTATAAAGTTCATTCCCACTACTCGGGTAACTACTCTGGCATTTATTTGGTTTTGCTACTCTGATGAGCAGATAGAACAGGCAGGAGAAACGCAAGCCAGGCTGGGGGCTTTCAGCAGAGCTGGTGCCAGGGGGGCACCCGGAAAGCTCCCAGGTCTTGGCAGTAAGTGCAGGTCCCCGAGAGCACAGCAGCAGGGCCGGGATTTGCAAACCGCTTGAGCTGGGCTGTGATTTTTCCACATCTGGTAAAACTCCGGTGCTTTTAGATCACCCAACGAGGAATGTTTGAGCTGCACAGCAGAAAACCCTGAGACAAGCTCCAGGTACCAACCAGCTTAAGCATCCCGTGCTGGTCCCGAGGGGGCAGGACCCTCCCACAGCAGCCTGGGCAGGGTGGCACCAGCACTTGAGCACAAACCCAAGTCCTGATGTGGCTCGCTCTGTCCCTGGGAGCGAAGTCACGTTCTTCTCTGCAGCTGCCCCAGCTCGAGGAAGCTCCTGCACCGTGAGGATGGGCTGAGCTGACGCTGCTCAAGGCTTTGCTCTGGAAACAACTGCACAGTGGAGCTGCCCCAGAGACTCTGCTCGCTCGCTCCCCAGCTGGAGTTCGGCCAGTTCATAACTTTTAATCCTTTCCCTCCCCCCCCCCCCCCCCCATATTTAAAAATTGTGCTTTTTCTTTTCATGAGAAACCCCTTTTGCTATGAGTGGGGACTTTCAAGCTACTCATCAAGAACTGGATTCCCAGTTTTGCTTGTACAGGAGCAGTAACGCATTCGCTAGTTGAGTAGAACAGTTCTCCTGAATTAACAAAAACTTCTACTTGGGTTAAAACCCTGAACTGAGAATCAGCATTTAGACACTGCAAAGCTCTTTGTGCCTGCAGCCCGGGTTCTTGTCCTCGGAAACTCCGTATGAAAAAGCCGTCCTCCCAGATCCTGGCAGGCAGCTCCTTCAGATGGGTTTTTTTTTCCTCCTCATTGTAGAGGAAACAATGCAACTTAGGAACTAGTAAAATCTGTGTTAAAGGATTCCTCGGAGCCTTGGCCAGAACGTGGTGAGAGACAAGGGTGGAAATGGAGACAGGTCTGAGCTTCGCTTGGCTGTTCACAGAACCGCAGAATGGTAGGGGTTGGAGGGGCCCCCAAAGGTCATCGAGGCCGTTGCTGATACTTGTGGAAACAGCAAATTAGACGCTGGAGCCTGGAGGAGACGTGGAGGTGGAAACCAGCCCGTGCCAGCCAGGGCACCCACCACCCCGCTGCTCAGACGTGGGGCTTTTCATCGGGAAATGGCAAGTGTGGTCAGAGCACGCCCACCTGCAGGAACTATCTGTCGATATTAGTTTGGGGAAAGTCCTTCGTTATTTAACAGAAACCCAGCCAGACACCAAAAAAAAGACCCAAACAAACAAAACCACTCTGACTATGAATTGTCATTTTTTGCCCTGCGGAGTAATTTCACACGTGTTTATGGAGAACACTCATTGTGTGATTCACACAACGAACCAGCAGCTTCTTGGGAAGTACTCGGGGCGGCAAAGGCGGCACAGGCTGAGAAGAGCATCTCTGTCCCACTGACCTACCCCGGCATCAGCAGCCTGTGGCGAGAGGTGTCGATGCTGCCCCTTTCCCCTGCTGGGAGCCCGGGTGGCCGTCCCGGCGCGGGAGCTGGCGCGGGCAGGCAGCGTCTCGCCGAGCAGAAGCTGCCGTGTGACTCAGGCCTCCGTTTCGGTGGCTGCGATGACCTGTTTTTTCCTGCAGCGAGGCTCTGACAAGGAAAGTGCCTGCCAACGTTTTCCCCCGTGACCCGCCGTCCCTTGAGCTGCGAAGCGGACGCTAAGGATGGAGATGAAGTTTCAGGTAGCTACTGATAAGGTCTCTGGGTGTTTTCCGCGGCTGTAGCTTTATTTCCAGCATGTTTAGGCTTGAGTTTTGGACAGAATAAACCAGGTGCAATTTCGGGGCTTGCCTGCCCTGCTGTTGAAAGGGATGGCGGGATGTGTTTTGGGAGGTACTGGTCGCTGCCGTGAGAGGATGCCGCGGGCTCGTGGCCGGGCTGGCACGGGCGTCTGCCGTGCGGGGCTGGGGGTTGTTCCTTTCCTGCGAGGGGGGAAACCCCGGGGGCAGCTGCTGGCTGCTGCTTCTGCCAGGAGCCTGGAGGAGCTACGGGCTGGGCTGACACCGAGCAGCAAACTTGGCGTTGGGAGGAAAGCTCTTTAAGCACAGCCTATTAGTCCTTGGTGACTACAGAGATAGACTTAATCACGTTTGAGTCCGTTCATAGGTGAATGTCTGCTGAAATAACTGTGTGATGCTCCCTATGTGCTAACTCATGCTCCTGCAGAACACAAGCATTGATTTCTTTGGGCCCTCCCCACCGTCCGAGCTCCAGCGTTTCTCCTCCGGCTGCTGCTCCGCAGTGTTCCCCGCCTCAGCCAATTATTGCAGTTCTCTTTAAGTGAAGCATTTCGTATTGAATTATATGTTTTAAAAAGTTTTGCTTGCAGCTGGAAATACGTTCTGGACCAACCTGTTAATTCCCTCTGCACCCTCACCGAAGTCAGGCAGTATAGACACAAATATTTAAGTCAATATAATTGTGCTGGAAGTCACTGAAGATTTAAAGATTTTTTGGCGTTTTTTTGGGTTTGATTTTTTTTTTATGAATAATTTTGAAAAAATTCCAAGCCCTAATTAAGGCAATAATTTAAAAAGTATCCTGGGATTTAAAAGTTTGCCTGCACAGAGCTGAAATAAGCAGGTACCCAAGTGCAGCCCCACGAGGGGTCCGGAGCCTGACACCCCCCCTTGTTCCTTGCTGCGGGCGCAGGAGCCAGGGCAGCGGTGGAATAACTCTGGTCGATGTTAATTGAGTGAAATGGATTTTCCTGCCAGCAGGAAAGCAGGCGGGGAGCCCCTCCACAGTAATGAGCTGTGGCGGGGACGCGTGGCCTCCCTCCCCACGTGCGGTCTGAGCCGTGGGCCGGGGCTCCCCGCGGCAGCCGCAGCTTTTTCAAACTCTGCGGCCGAAATCGAGAAGCAGTCGGGATGGAAACAAAACAAAACCCAAAAATCGCCCAAGTGAGTCGAAATTAGAGCGATTCCTGGTTCAGCTCGCGCTCAGGTTTCCTGTTGTGATGAAAGTTTCTCCTCTAAACGTTTTAACGCCCTTGACCTTGTCCCAAGCTCCCCGCGAGCTGTGCAGCAAACCCGTGCCTGCGCAGGGACCCGGAGCTCGGCGCTGGGTGCGGGGCAGCGCCAAAGCCCAGGGGTGCCAGGGCGGGAGCTCACCCATCACAACGGGCACGTTAATCACTGGTGATCGTGAGCGAACGCCCGCATCCCGGCTGGGATTTTAGGACTCGATCGCTCCCTGCTTGACAGAGGGATGTTGTGACAGAGGAGTGCGACTGAGGTTTCTCTGGCCCAGGGGTGGGAGGGAGGTTGGCTGCCGGCCCAGGGAGCGCCCGGGATCAAAGCCAGGGCTGCAGCTGAAATCCACGGGAATTTCTTCATAGCTTCCCCCAGAAGTCGGGCACAAAGCAGAGAGGGCAGGCGAGCCGCGCTGGGGGCAGGGAAGAGGGGCCGTGTGCCAGCCGGAGCTGGGAGCAGGGTGCTGGGGGTTCCAGCCGCAGCAGATGCCAGGGTGAGGGATGTCAGGATACCCGCCTCTGGAGGGATGTCAGGATACCTGCCTCCGGAGGGATGTCAGGATAGCCGCCTCCGGAGAGCTGCCGGGGACTGGGACCCGCCTGCGCGGGAGGATCCCGTCTCGTCGAGCAAACGGCGCTTTTCCCTTGGTGGATTCGCTGTGGGTTCAGTCTGACCCCGGTTCAGTCACATTTATAGAGCTTGCCTTCTGTCGGGGTGTATTTTTCTCTGTAGCCCGTTCTTCTGCTGGTCCTGTCAGCATGATCTTGGCTATAGGTACAAAAACCAAATTCCCTGATCCAGTGGGGACTGGCTCCTATGGAAATAGTTTGGGCGTTAGCATCTCCCAGTGCTGGGGAACTGGAGGTGAACACGTGATGTCTGAGCCGAGTCTTCCCCGATTTGCAGCGAGGGCCTTTGTGCAGGAAATACAGGAAACGCATTTCAGGCTTCTGACCCTCCTGGGGGTTTTTACCTCTGAGAATTTATGGCAGGGAATTCTATGGGAGGGTTGTTTGCACTCAAACCTTGGTGTGGCTATTTATAAAGCCAGAAAACAAATACATCTCCAGACCAGTGTGTACGCCTTTTTTATTATTATTATTTTATTTTGTGCTTTTTCCCCCCCTCTTTTAGCCTGCCTCTTGCAGCTGTAGGCAGTGTGAGCTGTGCCTCCCATGTGGCGGGCACAGCACTGGGATCCTGCAAGGTGGCACTTGCTACGGCATGTCTCTAGAGATGGGCTGATCTGGAGAACGGTGGTGGGACGCTTCAGAAATGATATTTTTGTTGAAATGACTAATTTCACCTAATTCAGAGTCCCAGGGATGCCAAAGGAGGGTAAAGCCTGTCGAAGGAGTGCAGGACATTTCCCAGAACACTGGCTATTGGAAGCATCTCTTATGTGATGCTTAACCTAAAAGCCTTTATTTTTTGACATAATTTGAAATAACGTATTTTTGGGTTATGTCTAACTGGAAAAGATTAATTCTGGTAAATGTATCCATGGCAAATAGTTTCTCCCAGTGTCAATCTTGTTTCTTCCGTGCTGATAATACTGATACAGCCAAAGCTTATTCGATCTCATGAACCAAATGAGTGATTCACAGGCTCCGTCTCTGCACAGTAACTCTATTTATATGATATGAGAATATTACATAAATACCAAGTCGTCTTAATCATACATCTGTATTCCTTTTGATGGGAAGGCAATTACTTCTCTCCGGCACAGTTTCATTTTGTGACTTCCTAATAGACCAGAGATTAATTATTCCAGCAACAACCGTTCAAAGGCGTTTTCAGCATCCGGCAGCGTACGGCACCGCGCTGACCCGCAGACCCCCCAGACCCCGGCTGTGAGCAGGGCTGGGCACCCCCATCCTCGGGCACCCCGGTGCTGCCACGCAACGGGGATAGCGCATCAAATACCTTCGGGGTCTCTCGATAGAAAGGACCCGGGGGCGGGTTTATAGGATAGACGTGGGGGAGGGACCAACAAGTTCAGGAAAAACTCGTGTCATCCTCTGCCAAGCCGTGGGGTGCCAAGTGGAGCTGGCTCGGGGGGACCCGAGGGTGGGGGTTGCTGGGGCCCAGGGACATGAGCTTTTCCAGGTTCTGCCATCCCTGTATAAATTGCTCCTCGCCACAACAGATGCTGAGGAAAACAGCGTCTGGTAAATGTTTGAGCTCGGAGCACATGCCCCAGAGTAAACAAGTGCTCCTATAACTGGGCTCTTGGCCATTCCAGTTAAAGCATCTCTCTGTCTCCTGGAGTCATTGCACTTGTATAAACAAATATTCAGAGGCAGAGAGAGATGGTCCTGACTGATGAGGAGTCCAGGCTTGGCTCGTAGCCCAAACCATGCCTAGGACTAAAGGGACAGGCTGAGGAGGTGCTGGTGACACGCCTGAGCCAGCATCCGAGTCTTCTCCCACGATCTTCTGCTGTAACTGTGCCAACTGCTGAGGCACCCGCAGCCAATCCCTGGAGAACTTTGCCATCTTGCAGTTACCTGCAGGAGAACAGAGTCTGCTCACGTGCCCTAAGTGCTGGATCCTGAACGGGCCAGGCAGTAACCAGGGCCTGGGTCGGATGTGGTTGTCCCTATCCCAAAGGCACCAATGGCCTCATGCTGCTGTCTCAGACAGGGACACCACTGATGCTGCTGCTTCTGCTCTGTCCAGGCTGCGTGTTACAAGTCAAAGGGAATGGGGCAAGAGCAACCCAGCCTGTTTGCAGTTAGTTGTCTCTATTCTCAGAAGCTTCAGAGGGAAGAAAAAACAAAAAAAAGATCAAACCCGTGTAGTTTGTATTTGTCTGTTCTGGGGCTAACGCACAAAATGTTCTCAAAGTTATTTGTACCCTAAGTAGTGGTGAGGAGAGTTATTTCTCTGACCATCGCATGTTTGAGAGCCACCAGTAAATGCCAAGAGCATCGTTCCTGTGGTGCACCCACCCCCGTGACACACAAAAGCTCGGCCGCTCGCAGCTCCTGGTGTGCAGAGGGCGAGGGGAGCTGGGCAGGGTCCTGCCCCTCCACAGCCTTCCACATCTCAGCCCTTTGCTTCCTGGTCTGTGCTTCCCTTGCCCTCTTCGTTTTCAGGTAGGGCTGGGAAAGGGAAAGCGAAACTGCAGAATTGTGCAGGCTCTGGGAGCGAGGTCTGGGCAGCGCGTGTGCTCTGTGAGTGAGCTTTTAAACAAACGCCAGCGCAGCTCTGAGCAGAGAAGGGAGTTTGCGATGTGGAGTCGGGTTTCTTTTAAAAATATTTTGTTTTCAATATTGTAGAATTACTGTTAGTCTACAGCCAGCGACAGATGTTACTCAATAACACTTGAGTGTGTTTTCTGAAGACCAAACTGTAGATAGATTTCAAAGATGTTTTCTCCCAGAGATCATGCACAACAATACTAGAGGTGTTCTTCTGGGCCAGTTTCCTGGTTCCCGTAGGTGCCGTTCCACAATTACAAGCTAATCTGTAGGTGCAAAAAAAAACAGAAATACAAAACAGATTCAGCTTTAACAGCTGAAAGAGACCAGGGGGATGAAAAGAAACACGCAAGGCTTTAAATATTGAAAAACAGACCAGGGTCTTGGAGAGCTCGTGAGAAGCTCGGCTGCCGTGCGAGCATCCCCCAGAGAGCTGGGCACTGCCTCCTCGGCAGCATCGCCAGCGGCCCCGCGCTCAAACCCGCTCCCTTCTGGAGGGGAGCTGCTCCCGTTGATTGATCTCCCGCGTGGGTAAGGAGTTGATTTTCCTTTGTTTCAGGTTATGCATCATCTGAAATCCCAAATACAGATTTAACACCCAATCTAACACCCAGGCAAGGTTCTTGCTGAAGCTTTTCAGACAAGCCCTGGGTCTGGGGCGGTCCTGGACCTCGAGCACCTGAACTCTGTGGAACGCCTTGGGAAAACGTTACCGTGATGATGCTCTTGGCTGCGGATGTCTCTATCCCTGAAACTTCTTCCTCAGCCCTGAGACCTGTCATATTTCTGTTAACTCTTCTCCTTACCCAGCCATGTCGTTTGCAGCTTGAAAGCATCCCACCGCGTGCACAAGCCTCCCCTGCTGCCGCCAGCGAAGCCGGCAGGCTCCGTGCCCCGGGCGCGCTGCCGCCCTGCCCCGCGCTGTCTGTCGCGCCGGCACGCCGCTGCTTTGCTTGGAGATGAAAAGAGCAGCTTCCTTAGAAGGCTCTTATTAAATGCGCGATCTTGTCGAGCAAAACCATCTTCTTTTCAACTTGTTTAGCCTTTCGTCACACATTTGTTCATGCTTGAGCTACAAAGTGTTTCAACTTTTGCTAAGTTCTGTCAAGTGTCGTAGGTTGTTTGCTCTTGCTTTTTTGGCTTGGGGAAGATAGAATGTGAGTTATTGCAAAGACAAAGCCAATGACACAAGGCCAGGCTTGTTCTTCAGACATTTGTTGCCTCAGACTTTGCTGTTCCCTTCTCATAGCAAATGGGCCAGGGCAGTAGGCAAAAACCAGGGTGAGGACTGGAAAACTGCTGTGCCAGACTCTGGACAGGGAGGGAGGCAGAGAGGTGCCAGGCTGTGTTTTATTGGAAACTCTAAAACCTGGGACCTAAAAAGTTCAGGATGCCAAGCTGTTGGGAGTGCTGCTAGGGTGGCTCAGCAGAGAATTGGCTCGCTCGTTCACGGCTTAGCAGCAGTCAGCAACTTTGCAGGAGTTTGTGCCTGCAGGTTGATCACCTCTGAGCAAGTCAGGGTCTGTCTGCAGTCCCCGTGTGTCCTGGGCAGGGCCAGGGCATGCCGAGGGGTCCCTCTTCTCGGTGGTTTTGTGCAGTCCTGAAGCTGCTCTGCAAGACCCGTCCTCTCCTGAGCCACTCAGCCCCTCCCGGGACCCGTCTGCAGCCCGCGCAGCAGCCGACCTCGGGGACCTCCAGCTCGCTAGCTCAGGTGCAAGTCACCCGGTTGTTGTCCCTCCTGGTCGCTGACTGTATAGCAATTAAACATGCCCTGTAGAAGAACTGTTTCAGTCGCGGAGTTAAGCCTCCTCTCGCTTATCACGCTGGGCTGCTGCCCATTGGCAGACGATTCACCACAACCTCACCTCTTGGAAAAGACCTTTGCGGAAGCGGGAGTTGCGCATCCAGCCAGGTTCAGGCTCCCCGCTCACGGAGGATTTGCTGACAACATCCTGATTTGGCAAAGGTGAATTTCAATTATTGTAGCTCCTTAAAGAAGAAACAAATCTGACAGCCAGATCAAATAGCTAGATTCTATCAAATATTCCCACCATAAATTAGGGTTGTTAATGTCCTAATTTAAGTGAGCTGTTCTTTTTTTTCTTTGTTCTTTTTCCCAGCACTAATTAATCTCTCTCTAAACCCTTGGAATACCTTTTTATCTATACTATAGCCAGGCAAGAGCCTCTAAAAATATTCTACTACATTGTATGGGGAAAAAAAAAAAACCAAAGAAGAAAAAGATTCTAGCAAAGGCAGAATTTTAGTATGTTACTTCTGCAGCGAGAGACCATGTTTCTTTTTAACTATATCAGAAAGTACCTCTCTGAGCGAATTGTGTACATTCCGTGCCCGAAAGGTTTTAGCGTGGCAGTGACCTTAGAGGGTCTTCGGCAGAGAAGCCCTTTATGTTTGAATTGGTAACCTGACATGTAATGAAGAGGTTGCCATGGCAAATCGGCATTTTTTTTCTATGTAATCAGAGAAAATAAGTGAATAAACCATGTAAGGCTGATTCGTAAGATACTGCTGCTCCAGGCAGTCGTAACCCCACTCTGCTGTGGTCAAAGCTTTTTTGGCTTTGAAAGAAAAGAAATTAGAATGTTGTACTAGAGTGTTAAATTTAAACCAGGCCGTCTGAACCCAGTTTTGCTCCCTCTGCCTCGCAGGTTCAGCGATGTTCCATTAATCACAAAACCACCAAACCCCACGGAGGTTCCCGGGGTACCTACAAGCGTTAGCTCCAACGGGGCTTTTGCTGTATTCTGCTGCTTTCTGGAGGGGGGGGAATGCCCGCTGTGTATACCAATAGCCTGTGAGCACCTTGCCCTTGGCACTATTATCTGATTATATACACGAACGTTTGCTTGTATAATTCTGCTCCAACAGCCCTGGATTGTTTTGCCAGCAATTTACACTCTCGTAGCTGAGCCCTTGCAGAACTCCTTTAAAATCTCACGTGACTCTGAGCTCCCAGCTGCACACCATTGGAAGTACCCTCAGTTTTTCTTGATCTAAGATGTTGGATTTTTCTTTCATTCAGAATGGTCCAGTCATAGAAAATGTTACATTTTTAGTGCAAATGGCAAAGGAAACTTGATTTCTGATGCTGTCGCTGTGCTTCTTTCCTTCACTGAGGCTTTGCTGGTGTGTAACTCTCGGTTACTGAAGTGCTGTGGCAAAGATGCTCACGGTACTACTGAGAGCAAAGTGATCTGGGTCTTGGCTGAGTGGCAGAGTGGTCTGAGACCCACCTCCGCGGGAGAAAAAGACATGGTCTGGCCTCAAGTTGGTAGATCTTCAGTCTGTAATTCCTACAGCGAATAAAGTTTTGATAAATGAAACAGGACAAGAAAATACTTTTTTTTTTTACTTTTTTTTTTTGGTCGCTCTCGTTGGTGGAAACTTTGAACTTTTCCAAAAAGGCAACATTTAATGTGGGAATATGACTCGGGGATATTTTTCATCTTGTGAGGGATATTTCTGGTCTAATTTGGGGGAAAATAAGGAATGCCAGAAGAGGAGCCAGGCTGTTTGAGGTCCTGGGGCAGCTGAGAGTGTGGGAGAGGCTCGGGGCAGGTCCCCTGTGCCAGCCGGGTCGCTGGGGATGGGTCTGTCACCTGTGAGCTGCCCTCACCTGATGCACGTGAAGGTACAGATGTGTGTGTGTACAGATGTGTGTGTGTACAGATGTGTGTGT